>JARFJB010001950.1:870000-992500 GCA_036346205.1 Vesta saturnalis | reverse complement strand
CGGCCGTCGGTCATATCTTCGGTTCTGATGGTAGTACTGCTTTGCAAAAAAATTTATAACAAAGGTGGTCTCGAGAAACACCTAGAAATTTTTACAGAACTGTAGGTCCACCGTTAGAGGGCGTAATTGAATACCAAAATTTTAAAAAGCCAAATTTTGCAAAATTTGCTTAATTAAGGGCATTATAAGTACGAAAATCAGGTTCTACGGAAAACTCGGCGTACTTTTTATTAAACAAGTTTTAGTCTTATCTTTTCAAATAAGAGGCGGTGAAGAGTGGGAACCTACTTATGAAAAAACGCCTGTAAGTCCGGTTCTGCTTAATCGATCTTCGCAAACTTACTGTTGTTGAAAAGAACTGTTTTCCACAAATGTAAGTGTTATATACTCAACGCAAATTAATAAGTGATGTGCAGATTAGAGGGCGGTATTTATTTTTTTTTTATGTAATCTAGTTCTCTTTGGAAAATATTAAATAGAACCATGCAGTTATAACAATGGATTACGAAAGTAGACCAAATTAGCAACAAAATGGAGAAAACCGCATGACGATACCTTTTTTATATCCCAAGATATCTTAAGAAACGTGTAAACGGTGAACATTTTTCGTCAAACTTCAATTGGCTGGTTAACTTTAACGGAAATCAACAATTTTAGTCTTGTTAGAAAGGCCTTACATTGGTCTATCTGCAACAGTTAAAAATGTCATACTAATGTTACCGTCCCCGCTAGAGCGCATTGTCTAGAAGGTAATATTTGTTAACTTTTCGTTTGGCGTACCTACTTTTAAAAATAATTAAAATTAATTTTATTGTAAACGTAAAACAATTTGCCTCTTATTATTTTCAGATGACCACCACACCTAAAGTAAACAAAAAAGGGTAGGTATAGGTAAATTTCGCTATTCGATAATTTTTATCAAACACTATACCGCTCCGTTAATGGAAAAGTGACATAAGTCAAAAATTGCCGTTTTTGAGTTAGTTAGTGCAAAGCAACCGCAAATAAGTAAATGTATGTGGAAAAGCAACACATTTTATTGCTTTACATTATTACCGGTAGGGCGCAGAAGTGTCGTTTTGTAATTTATCGAAACCTGCAATGGTCTTCTACTGAAAAGTGACATTAGTGAGTTGTGCCCGTAGATTGATGTACGTTTATAGAAAAACGTCATATTTGTTTTGTGTCACTTTTCTATAAAAAGGTAAGCATATTGTGATTTGCTTTATGTCTTAGTAAACGTCATTATTTATTTTCGAAATGTGTAATTATTGTTGATATATTATTCATCGATAGTAGTGTATACTTTTGTAAACCGTTGGCGTCTACTGAGACACTGTGTGAATACAGCAAGCATAACTTTATCACATGTATGTGTGTAAAATCTTTTCTGTTTATATTTATTTACAATAAATACTTTTAAAACTTAACATTCAACAGGTTTTGGGCCCAGTGAGGTAAAACCATTAAAAGTAAAATAAGTAAAATAAGTAAAGTAAGTAAAATAAGTAAAATAAGTAAAATAAGTATAATAAGTAAAATAAGTAAAATATGTAAAATAAGTAAAATAAGTAAAATAAGTAAAATAAGTAAAATAAGTAAAATAAGTAAAATAAGTAAAATAAGTAAAATAAGTAAAATAAGTAAAATAAGTAAAATAAGTAAAATAAGTAAAATAAGTAAAATAAGTAAAATAAGTAAAATAAGTAAAATAAGTAAAATAAGTAAAATAAGTAAGGTAAGTAAAATAAGTTAAAAGTACAGTAATAAATAACCGGTAAAATGGCATCATCATGGAATGAAGAACTTAAAAACATCGACAAATTAGATAATGCAGAAACATTTGAAACGTGGAATTTTCAAATTAAAATCTTTTGTAGATCGGTGGGATTGTATGAAATATTAAAAGGAGAATCGAAGCTAGAAGATATACCGAGTGAAAACAAATGTGAGTGGGAACGGAAGGATGCAAGGGCTCAAAAACTAATAATTACAACCGTTGAAAAAAAAGTAATAACCCGCATAATGAACTGTAACAGTGCAGCAGATATGTACCGAAAATTGTGTGACATATTCCAAAAACATAATGAACAGCAAAAATGTGCACTCCTTCAAGAATTTTTCAATTTCTCGTATGAAAAAACTGTTGCTATTTCATTACATATTAGTAGACTCGAAAACTTAGCATATCGATTGAGCAGTCTAGACCAAAAGGTAAGCGATGAAATGCTAATCTCAAAAATTCTTAGTACGTTACCAGAAAATTTCAAACACTTCTGTACGGCATGGGAATCTACACCACTTGTAGATCGAACTTTGACCATTTAACATCACGTTTAATCGCAGAAGAAACCAAGCATGCATCAGATGAAAAAATGGGACAGGTTTCATTCAAAGCAGAGATGAGTAAAAATAAAGAAAAAACCTGCAATAAACGTCATAAGGTAGGTCATATTGCACGTTTTTGTAAAACCGATATCCGACTAGATGCGTGGCGTACTAGCAATCAAATTAAATGTTTTCAATGTAATGAATTTGGACACATAGCAAAACGATGCAGTAAAAATAGTCGTCTGATTTGTAAAATATGTAAGAAAAATAATCATCAAGAAAAAGACTGCTACTTTCGCAATAAACAAACTTCTAAAAACACTGACAATACAAAAGTATCATTTTTAAGTTGCACGTCAGATTCAGATGACTGCATGAATTGGATAGTTGATAGCGGTTCATCAACACATTTAACAAATAGTAAAAGTTTACTAAAACATACTGAACAAACAAGTGTCGAAATTAAAGTTGCTAAACGAAATGAAAAAATGCATGCTAATTTAATAGGGAAAGTTGAATCTGATAAATGTATACTAAATGATGTTCTGTATGTTCCTGAAGCGTCAAAAAACCTTCTGTCTGTTAAAGTAATTACTGATGCTGGAGGTGAAGTAAGATTTAAGGGTAATAAAGTAGAGATTATTAAATATAAAAAGAAAATTATTGAAGGAAGTCAAAATAAAAATGGGTTGTGGACCATACAGCTTGAAAACGTAACTGAGGTATTAACAGCAGAAAAAAGTACAGGCAACATAAAAAAACTTGCAAAATTGGCAGATGGGATTAAAATCTATCATGATGAAACAAACGATATATTTTGTGACATCTGCGTCAAAGCTAAACATACGAAAAACCCTTTTAATAACAATAGAGAAAGAGCAACAAAGCCTTTAGCAATCATACACACTGATGTTTGCGGCCCAATTGAACCTCACACATGGGATGGTAATAAATATTTCGTTGGCTTCCTAGACGATTATACAAATTTTGCCATGGTACAACTAATAAGACATAAAAGTGAAGTAGCGCAAATATTAAAAGAATACATTAACGAAGTGGAAACCAAATGGGATATCAGAACCCTAAAAATAAGATGCGATAATGACGGCAAATATTATAATAAAGATTTGCAAGAATGGTGCAAGAAACGAGGAACTCTTTTAGATTTTACCGTACCCTATACTCCACAACTGAATGGGAAAGCTGAGAAATTTAACAGAACAGTAATGGAGAGAGCGAGAGCTATGTTAATAGAGAGCAAGATATCAAAAGAAATGTGGGGAGAAGCAGTCCGAACTGCAACTTACTTAATGAACCGAAGTCCCTCTGAAGCTATAGACCTAACACCAGTTGAAAAATGGACACAAAGAAGACCAAATTTAACGATCCTACAAATATTTGGATGCAGAGCTTATGCAAAAGTTCTCAGTCCGTTGAAGAAATTAGACGATAGGAGTAAGCCTTATATTTTCATTGGGTATGCTCCTTGCGGTTGCAGATTATGGGATGACAAAAACAAGAAAATAATTATTTCAAGAGATGTAGTAATTTCTCCAGAAAATGAAGAAAACGATAAGAAATATTTTGTTCAAACAATAGATGATGAAATTGACATTCAAGATGAATATAAAACTGAAGATTTGGTAGAAAGTGATAATATTGATAAGAATGAACATAATAATGAATTTCAACGACCAGAAATAAATAGAAGAATTCCAAAACGATTCGAAGAGTATATTTCGCTAACATATGATGAAGCAATTAATGGAGATGATAAGGAGAAATGGTTGAAAGCAATTTAAGAAGAGAAGTCGTCATTAGACAAAAATAATACTTGGAGTTAAGTGGATAAGTCTGAAATAATTAATGGTGTGAAACCAATATCGAGCAAGTGGATATTCAAAATAAAAGACGATGAAAGATATAAAGCAAGATTAGTAATAAGAGGATGTGAACAAGAACGTGGAGTAAATTTTAATGAGACATACAGCCCAGTAACGAATCTAAGTGCGTTAAGAACGACATTTGCATTAGCAGCGAAGTATGGAAGTCACATCGTAAAATTTGATGTTAAAACAGCATTTTTATATGGTAAAATAGAAGAAGATGTCTATATGAATCCACCTGACGGATATGCAATCGAAAATAAAGTTTGTAAATTAAACAAGGCTTTATATGGCTTAAAATAAGCATCTTTAAAATGGAACGAACGATTTACCAAGTACCTTACAAGTAAAGGCTTAATTCCACTTAAAACTGAAACATGTATAGGTATTTATAAATAAAAATCGCTCAGTGATACTAGCCACATATGTTGACGATGGAATAATAATTGGTGACAAATCAGAGATTCAAGAAATACTGCAAGCACTATGTCAAGAATTTGAAGCAATAATTTGTGATGATCCGAACACATTTTTAGGTATAGAAATTGAAAGAAAACCAGATGGTTTGAAACTTACTCAAGAAATGTATGCAAACAAAATTTTACAAAAATACAATATGGAAACTGCAAATTCGGTAACGACCGATTTTACCAAACAATGAATCACGAGAAAATCAAGAAGATTCTGTCTACCCGTTTAAAGAAGTGATTGGAAGTTTATTGTATCTCACAAACAAAACAAGGCCCGATATGACATTTGCAGTGAATTTTAATAGTAGACGAGTAAAAAACCCAAATCGCGGAGATGTAGTGAATTTAAAACGAAGTTTGAGATATTTAAAGGGTGCAACAAACTTAGGAATAAAATACTATAAAAGCAGTGATGATATTTTAATGTTAAATGGTTACAGTGATTCTGACTTTGCTGGAGACATTGATGATCGTAAAAGTACTAGTGGTTTAATAATTATGTTTTGTGATGGACCAATTGCCTGGGCATCAAGAAAACAACCTATTATAGCATTATCCACAACGGAGGCTGAACTCATCGCAGCTACGGAATGTTGCAAAGAACTGTTATGTCATAAATACTTGCTACAAGAACTTACAGGTAAAAATGTTATTGCAAACTTGTTTATAGACAATCAGAGCACGATCAAAATTATATCAAATGGAATTGTAAATGGTCGTAGCAAACACATTGATATCAAGTATCGTTTTGTAAGTGAGAAAGTTACTGAGGGTGTAATAAACGTGCATTACTGCCCTAGTAAATTACAATTAGCTGATATATTGACAAAACCTTTAACATTTACTGTGTTCCAAGAGTTTAAAAATAAATTAGTATTGTAAATTTAGGAAGGACGATATAGTTTAAGTCCTAATATATCAAATTTTAATCCGATGTAATAATTAAGGGGGAATGTTGATATATTCATCGATAGTAGTGTATACTTTGGAAACCGTTGGCGTCTACTGAGACACTGTGTGAATACAGCAAGCATAACTTTATCACAAATCTTTTCTGTTTATATTTATTTACAATAAACACTTTTAAAACTTAACATTCAACAATTATTGTCTAAAATTCGACAATTTTTACTAGTAAATGCAGTAAAGCAAGATGTGACATTTTTCTGTCGATTTTAAAATAAGTTTTTAAATTTAAGCCAATTTTATAACCTTATATTTAGAAATGTGACACCTTTCCGTATAATATTCACATACATTTTTTGAAATATGACATTCATAGACATTTTTAGGTTATTTTGTGCAATGTCGAAACGGACTAAACTGGTGTTAAAGCTGGTTCAGAAAGCCACTGAAAACAGTGATCCGCCATACTGGGAAGTTATCCAGAGCAAGAACGGTTAGAAATTATTTTAATTTGAACTCAAATCTTTATTTTCTTTTTTAGTTGTTGACTTTTTCGGCGACGATATTCAGTCTAACTGTAATTTACAAAGTCGTATGTCTGTGAAAAATGTCATAGAAATGTTTTCTAAAAAAAGTAAATAAAACTTGGTTCCTATTAAGAATAGAATAATTACATTAAATTAAACTTTTCTCTATATTTCTTGCGTGCTGTTCTGTTTTACCTACCACTGTTGAATCCACAATCCATACACAACAATGCAGCTGCTTTACTTCTTCAAGAAACTTGTGTTGCCGCTGAAGCTTGCTTAGCAGCACACCTGCTATTGGTAAATAGATAATACTATAACGAAATTTATAGTTCACAGTATCTGGAACTTAGAGTAACATTTTATTTCAGATTGTGTTGTCTTCAAAGTTGCTTCTTAAAAAGATAATATGAACAATAATATAAGTAGTAACCATGAGAATGAAGCTACAGACCCATATCACACTTCTGATGATTCAAATGATCCTAATTATTCATCAGATTCAGGGAGTGAAAATTAATCAGATTTGGGCAGTGCAATCTCATTGCACCCCTTAGAAATGAAAGCACATCAGGGTGCATAAGAGGTGAAGAGAACTAGAAAGCTTAAGCGCAATAAGTTTAAATGAAAAAAAATGCAGCAAATATAGCTAGAAATTCGGGAAAAGGGTATGTATCATCGTCAAAATCTAGCAAGGTAATAAAACCGCCATGCAGAGATAATTACTGTAAGCTCAAATGTAACTCATGAATCACTCTTGAATCTCGAAAACTGATATTTGAGAACTACTGGGCGCTTGGTGACACGCAAAGCCAAAGAGACTATTTGGCATCATGTAGGACTCCCATTAAATCCAAATACTAGTACCTAAAGACTGACTAAACGTCATAATAAACATGCTTTTCATTTTGAAATTGGTAGAAATCGCATATGTGTGTATAAAATATTCTTCAAAGCAACATTTGATGTTAGTGGTACACAAATACGAACTGCGATTGCAAAACGAAATGCAATTGGAGGAATAGTTTCAAACAATTTTAGGGAAAACACGGTAAACATCACCAACTGGATGCAGGTATTAAGGAAGGAATTCGCAACCACATAAATTCCATACCCAGGATCGAGAGCCATTATGCGCGAGCTCGTTCCTCTCGTGAATTCATCGATGGTGGAAAGTCCATACGCGATTTACATAGGGATTACGTTAAAGATTGTGAATCTAATAACCTACCGAGTGCTAAGTACTTGATCTATTATCAGATATTTACTCGCGAATTTAATTTATCATTTTTCACACACAAAAAGGACCAGTGCGTAGTTTGTGCGACTTACACAAACTCTTCTGAGGAGGATAGAGTTGAAAAACAAAGTGACAAGCAAAAAATTAGTCAAACTTATGTTGTAGCTTGTTTTGATCTGCTAGCAGTTATGCCGTGCCCAAATGGAGATACATCAACGTTCTACTATAAATCCAAACTCAATGTCCTCAATTTTACAGTATATGAACTGAGACCGAAAACAAAACAACAAAAAGATGACGTATGCTACGGTTACTTGTGGGATGAAACACAGAGACATTGAGGAGTTAATGAAATTGGCTATTGTCTTTCGGATTACTTAGAACAGAGATCAAAAAAACATCCTGATGGTGAGATTGAAGTTGTATTTTATTCCGACAACGGTGTAGGATAGCAAAAAATCGCTTCGTCATAACAATGTACGTGTATGCTCTAATAAAATACTCTAACTTAAACGATAACCCATAAATTTTTAATAGTGGGACATACTCAAAATGAAGGCGATTCTGGACATTCCGTAATTGAGCGTCAAATAAAACGTTCTTTAAAATCATGTCAATTTTTATACCGGCACACTATGCCGAAGTGATCAAATGCGCGAAGAAAGCTGGTACACCTTATTTTGTGAAGGAAAGGTTGTTTACAGATTTTTTCGATTTAAAGGCATTGAATGAGAAAATTGGAACGTTCCATGCCAGAACAAATAATACTGAAGGTAAATCAACTGATTTTAAAATAATAAAAACTGAAAGGGAAGATCCCTTTAAAGTAATGTACAATACGACTTACGCGCAGGAAGAATTTTCATGTATGTGTCGCAGGCAAATAGTCATTTTAGGAAAATAGTTTTTGCCTAGGCAAATACCAACTGCCTGGGAAAATAGCTTTTTTTATAATGAATTGCTAAATGACCGGGCAAATACTATTTGACTAGTCAAATAGTATCTGCCTAAACGTTTTCTGGGCATATGGAAATAAATAGTTTGTAGAAACATTTTTATCAATGTTAATGCTTATACGTACCTATACTTCTTATGCGAAGTACATGGTACTAAAAAATAACAGATTAATAAAGTGAAATGGTAACTGTAGTAATGCCAATACAGTCAGCGTTCCATTTAAAACCAAAATCACTGACATAGAAATAAACAAATACTCTAAAACAGGAACAGTACAAAAACTAAAACTGGTTATTGGGGTAAGTAACATAAAGCTGCTTATTCTGGCAAGGATTACTGGAATGGCACCTGGTGTTGCACAAATGTTTGGCTTTGAAACAAGCACATCTTTTGGTATTGCATTGACTTTTTGATTTAATTAAATATATTATTCTAACAATCTATCAATAAAATTAAATCCAATAGATGATACGGGGGTCAAATCACATCTGGTATACCAGTTTTTCAAAATACCGGATTTTGTGCCAATTTGGTATACATTGTTTTTTTATCAATGATTATACCTTTTACATTCTTTTTGTCCAATGGTCCCCTATGAAATTTGGGTACAGCAACAATCATAGATTTTCCAATTTCTAAATCGTTAAAAATGGTTCTGCTTCTTTTCGTCATTACTTCTGCGGCTCTCTGACCTGTCCCTCTAAAGACTTTTTCCTATTAATTCTTATATTTTCCTCATTCATAAAAAGTTTGCACGTAATCAAGCCGCCGAAACCCTCATCAGCTTCTTTAGTAACACCACAAATAACATGCACTATTTTGTTGCACTTCAGACAAGAATGTCCACCAGTGCTTTCGTTGTCGCAAACACGTATAGGACAATGGGGTCAACCGTATTACAAGTTTGCTCTAACACTATAGGTATGTCATTTACGGTTGCTTCAATATTTGTTTCAATTTGAGAATTAACGGTCTGTAGTGATTCATCGCAACTTACACTCTGATTGGAGTCATCTGTAGTTCTTACTACTGCTGTAGTATTAAAACTTTCTTCTACAACCGTGTTGTCATTATCCGATAAACGATCAATGTTATTATCACTTACGTTGTTGGTCAGGTGTTCTAAGTCTTCTCCAGTAAGTATTTTATCAATAAGGTTGGACGGTATATTTGTAGATCGTAAACCAATTTTTTTGAATCAGCTCCATAAATACTCTTGTACGGTGTTCTTCCGATGATACGATGGAATGATGTATTCTTCTGCCACTGCACAAAGTAGCACCCGGTCGACCAACGAGAGGTTTGATTCTCCTCCATCCAAATACTCAACATTTGCTCAACATCTTGGTTAGACCTTTCCATTGATCCCTGGCTTTGGGGGTGTCTGGGTCGTCCATGCACGATTTTGTATTCAGGACATAACAAAACCAATTCTTTAATCAAAGCGGCAGTGAATTACCGTCGATTGTCACTTTGCAAGGTGGCTGGAGCGCCTTTTTCTAAACAATCCAATGGCCACCTCTGTCGCTGTTTTGGTTGTTAAAGGTCTCAAATATAAAAATTTGGTGGAATAGTCTTGTTAATTTAGTAGCCGTTTGTATTTCCCATTGGCGCAAGATTGAAATTCTATCAGATCAACCTGTCCCCTGACATTGAAATCTTTTGATATAATTGGCTTCACCACTAAACCAGCATGTTTTTGAGTTTTTTTCAAATTGCAAGTTTTACACAACTGTATGTATATTTCAATGGCTAATCTTGGAATGTTACTTTTTTTTTTTAATTATGAAGCATTTTATCTCGTCCTCCATGCCCAGTAGCTTTGTGTTGCTCATCAATTTCATCGAAAAATTCTTCAATATATGTAACATAAATAAGATTATCGTCCTCAAGAGATTTTGATTTTAAAATAACTTTTGTAATGCTTGATATCTCTAGAATATTTTTCACCATAATATTTTTCTGTGAACGACAGAGTTTGAGTATTGTTCTGAGTCTTTTTCGCTTGAAAACTTTTTAATATATACATGACTTAATCAGTTTTTTGCAAATTCCATGGTTTGTTAATTGAATTTGGGTCATACTTTGCATTTAACCGCAAATAGTATTCTGCTTTATCTACTGTGTCGGTGGGGGATCAATCTATTCCAAATAAGAGAAAAGTTTGATTAGATATTTAGTGCTGGATAACATGAACAAACGGTCATTCACAATGATCACACAAAAACTTACCCTCAAAATGACAATGTTTTCTTACAATCTGTGCTCTATTATTTCTTTCATGTAAACTTTATATAGGGAAGGTGGCCAATAACAACCTAAAACAATATTACAGCTGCATAATTATACTTACGTGAGTGTAGAACTCTTAAATCTCAAATTTATCTGAAGAACACCTTACGACACGTACATAAATACACATTTATTGAACTGAAACAGATTGGTTATTATTTGCTCAACAACGGTTCCGGCATATACTATCAGCCTAGGAAAATGGCGTTCAACCAGAAATATACGTCATACAGCTATTTGTCCAGGCAGTTGGTACTTGCCTAGGCAAAACCTATTTTCCTAAAATGATTATTTGCCTGCGACATATGGACTATTAAACAACCGAGATCAAAGACAAGAAAAAAGGTTTAATAGAATTATGTGCTAAAAAACACATTCCTATTTATCACCACGAATTTTATTCAAACTTATAAACATTATTTGCTCTTGTAAAACATTTACTAAAGTTAGTATTTAAAATTCGTTTGTCTAATAAATTACTTAAATTTTTGTTTAAATTGGCTACATTTTAGTACCGACATTAATGAGTGTTTACTCAATACATACTTTTCCATAAGTATCCAAGCGTTTGCTTGGATATTTATGGAAAAGTGTCAAGTGTCTCCAAATAAGGGATGAAATGGATGTTTTTAGGGGTTGAAGTTTTCGAAATCTAAGAGATTATGAAAAATATTTCAAGATACATAATTTGAACAAATAAATTAATTGACACATAATTTACAATCCTAGGTTTACGTAACTTTCAATTGACAAATTATTTTAAATTTGCTGTCCTGAAAAATGAATGATTTTGAGATGTGTCACTTTAATATCAACGGAGCTATATATTAGCAAACAAATCTGAAAACAATTTAACCAATCTATCAATCAACAATTTAAAAAAATTACAACAAAAACTCTAATAATGTGATTATTGCCGCCCCCAGATGTTCAAACTGTAGTCCATCATTTTCAATACAACTTTCTAGTCTCTGGTGGGTGGATAAGACGGAAGCCGCTGAAATGCTTTGTATTGCATTTCGTGTCCTTGCGATCATGTCTGCCCTTGTAGGCCTGTTCGCAAAAACAAGTTCTTTTAATTGCCCCACAAATAAATATCTAAACACGTCAGGTCTGGGGATCTGGCTGGCCAGTGAAATAAACTTCCACGTCATATCCATCTATCAGGATATGTTTGATTAAAAAAATTCTGAACATCCCTGTAGTAATGTACCGGGCACCCGTCATATTGGAAAAACATATCACAACGAATTGCCTGTCGTACGTCTTCTAAAAGCAATTCGTTTGTTAAAGAATCTAAATATCTTTCCCCATTAAGACTTTCATTAAAAAATATGATCCAATTATTTGTCTACCTGGAATGCCGCACCACACGTTTACAGACCAACAACCCTGATCCAGTGAAGATTTGTTTCTGACCAATAGTGCATGTTATGGCGATTTACACTACCATCACTCCGAAATGTTGCTTCATCTGACCACATAATATGTGAAAGTTGTTACATTCGTTACTTTTGCTGTACTATTAAGTAAATTTTTGTGATCTATTTGAATTAATGAATTACTCGTGTTTCTTTAAATTTTCTATTTTTCTAAAAATATTGACATTTCTCTAAGCTTATCTCTGCAGTTTCTTGAATATATTACGCTGCACAATTAAAAATATTTCTGTAGTGGTTAGGTAAACCTTTTGATGGTCACTTATAAGTTATATTTCAACTTCATGTGTTGGGTGTCACTGGTATATATCCGTTTGACATTCGCATATTTGACTTTTAATTTGGTGCTTGGCGAAAGAAAAGCCATTTTGTGTTTCCTAAAAGAAAAATGTAAATTTCTGGACTTTATTTAGCCCATCGATGATTATCGGTTTTATAACGTTTTTCAAAATTTTGTGCCAAATCGCTATAAGTAGTGGGTGCAAACGATTATTTCGGATATATAGGAAATACTGAAAACAGGTGAGCTTTTGTCACACTTGGTTTTTTTGTTCTTCTACCATGTTTTACTTTCAGGCAATCGATCTAGTTCGATTCAAGAACTAAATCCATTAAGAAAATCATTAAACCAATTAGCTAAAGGGTTAAACTTAACCTCACAAATTTCTCTAACCACGAAGTTGTTTTTATACTTTAGATTTGCTGGTAAGAATGTAACAACCTAGTTAAACGGTTGCTAGATTTATTTTTATTTTAGGGGAACTCATACTCGAAATTAACTGAATCCATTTCTCAACGTTACCATTAATACTTTTCTGATTCTTTACCTCATTGAAGGTAAGATGGCTATTCATGCTTTCATTTGGCTGTATGTATTTAATTTTAGAGGTACCTTTGGTACGCCATATAATATACTTCTCGTGCACCATCTAAATATACTTGTATGCTATGTAAATATGGACATAGGTACGCTGTAAGACATTTGTACATAACTCGTACATAGTTGGGCATACTGGCATTTCGCTGATGAAGTGTGTTATTTATTACATAGTTAGCAAGAAATTTGACTTCCACACCTGTGAAATATTTGAAATTATAACTTTCCGACAGGCTGGGATATAAAAGATAAGTTATAAATCACTCCTATTCAGTGTCTTTTGGATACCTTAATGCTTTGATTAATATGTGACCAATCCTATAAGTTGTATAGACCTATGTACATGTTTGTGATAAAACTTTAAGTGTTATTGCACAAATTTTTGCGCTTTTACAGTAAATTGCTTTGGGTAAAATGTTTGAGTATAAAATAGCATGTCTATTGGTAATGTATGTATTTAAACACTGTTTTGTAAGAAACTATGTACCTGGATGCATTCAGCTCAACAGATTCTAGTTAAAGGTTTTATAAACCACCTGATCATTTCTATTATATTTGTTTACTGCAAGTTATTCATAGCAATTGTATTATTACTATAATCTTTTATTCAATGTGCCTTTATAACTTGGGGAATTCTTAAATTACCTGTTTACTGTATTTTATTAAAGACTATGTTTTAGCATAACTTAGCTTTGAAATTCTGTATATTACTTTGCAATTTTTGGATATAAATTTAACTTAATTTCATTTTCTAAATTCTAGTATTAGACTCTTTGGGTGGCTTGCTATATTGTGTATTTAAGACCACAAATATTTTATGTATTCTCTGTGGTTAACAATTTGGGTGAATTACTTATTTATTTAGGGAATTATCTCCCTTTTACTTTTTTTGGGGAATGTGAATTACACACACATATATATATATATATATATATATATATATATATATATATATATATATATATATATATATATATATATATATATATATATGTACATACAAATGCAAACTATATACTGCCATTATTAGAAATTAATATACCGCTTTTGTTTTGGGGACTTTCTACTATACAAATATTTGTTCCTAGTGCTCAGATCCTTGCACATATTCGTTACTTGGCTAGAAAAGTGGCAAATTAACTAGTTATCTAGGTCTGGCTGTTTTATCATTCTAGCTGGCGCCCTCTCTTATCCTTCAGCTACCATTACCATCTGTATCACTGTAGGACCCCTCCACCTCTACCGTGACCGAGCTACCGGCAAGTCCTATATAAAAGGTATCTCCTCTGTTGGGGTAAGTTTGAGCACAAAGTTGAAGTTTGCACGTAACAAAGTATTTCATATCATATTTAATAACCAGTTACAATAATCCAGTCTGCTATTGAAATCTCCAGTATTTAAACCTTGGTGTAGGATTACGTGATATGGGTGCAATCTAAAATAAAAATATCGCGTTATTAACAAACGAAACAAGTCTTCAAGTGCTGTAACTCGTGTAGTGCTTTTACGAAAGTGTTTCGCCTGGCCTCTCATTATTTTATATTTTTATTATTTGATACCAATAATATAATTTTGGTAGTTATTTATGGTACAAATAAACGTGACCTTTCATTTTGTGCGTGATTTTTTAAGTAATTACTGAACTATAGCTGGACAAAAAATGGCAGACCACATTAAACACTCAATGAACTAAACATTTGATCACAAATTAATTATGACAATGACATTTACTTAGATATAATTGAAAAATTAAAAATATGGAAAATATAGGTAGGTACTGGCTTTTAAGAATTGCGCACGCGAAAATTTTTAATAAAAGTTAATAAAATTTGTAAGTAGAAATTTATAAAAAAAGTAGTCAGCTGTGTTCTCTTAAGATATTTCGAACGGTGGTTTCATTTACTTTCAAGTCTAGGGCTATATCTCGTGTGCTTACATGAGGGTTAAAATTTACATATGCCAAAATATTTATTATATTTTCCTCCGTTCTACCTCTACCACGTCTTCGATACACGGGAAGATGAACACTTCCAGTAGAACGCAGTCGTTGAGCGATTCAAAGAGAGACTCTGTTGCTGCGAAGTCTTCTGTTTGGCTACTGCAGTGCATAAACACTGGAGGTTACGGTTGCATTTCTCATGCATGTCAAAAGCTTCTTCATTTGTAAGAATCATATTTTTCTAATTATGACATCGAAAATGATTACCTGGATAAATTAACAACTGACATATGTGACATTCTCGTATTAATCATAGCCTACTTGATTTTAATTGGTACGTAATTTATTTAATATATTAACTTCTGTGTAACTGTAAGAGTATTAAAATATACCTAATATGGCTATTCTTGAGCAATTTTCATAACACGTGATACACATATCATATTTCCAAAATTTATTTGATAAAATAGCAAGTTTTACTGATACTTCAACTTTTATGTAACGAAAATTCACCAGCCTAATTGAAGTTTGATAAAAGATATTCACAGTTTACACGTGTCTTAAGACATCTCTGGATAGAAAAAAGGTATCGACATGCGGTTTTCATGATCCATTGTTAAAACTGCATGCTTCTATTTAATATTTAATCTACACGTTACTTATTAAGTTGCGTTGACTATAAAACTTATATTGGTGGAAAAGAGCTCTTTTCAACAAGAACATGTTTGCGAAGATCAATTAAGCAGAACCGGACTTATAGGCGTTTTTTCTTAACTAGGTACCCATTCTGCCCCTCCTCTTACCTCAAAAGATAGACTAAAACTTGTTTAATAAAAAGTACGCAGAAGTTTCCGTAGAACCTGATTATCGTATTTATGATGCCATTTAAGGCGAGATTTTAGCCGCATGTGAATGTCGAAAACAGTATCTCATACTTCGACAAATTCCTCTTTTATTTATAGATATATCAACTTGATTTTTTTTCTACACATGAAGGGAAAGGTACTGTAGAGCTATAAAGGCTCCTTTTGCGTGATCGCCTTCAGGGGAGTTTTACAAAAAATCGCAAACTTCTTTAAATCGAGCAATTTTAACATGCTGTAATTCAAGTAATAATAAGAAATCGAAAATTATATTTTAGCTTCAAAGATAACCTTTGACAATTAAAAAGAAATAAACTTATTGTTCGGAAAAACTCCGCGGCTGAGTAATCTTTCTAAGAAGATGGATCGTCGCATTAAATCTCGAAGTTTTGCAGCTACGGAGGGGAATACACCACTACTACCGACCGCATCCAGACCGACGCCGCGGCCGCATCCGATGGTGCGAGCTTCTTCGAATTTATTCATTGCTGTTTCCACTTTCCATTGTTACTTCTAAATAAACAAATACTATTTGTGTTTAGTGAGTGCCGTGAATACGTGTTTCAATATTCTTCCAGGATAATAATTTGATGTAGGCGACAATTTTAATAATTTAGTGTATAGACAAAGACATTTTTAATTTTATGTACCTATAGACAAAGACAATTTAATTACTGTTTAGTTTTTTTTGTGATACTGTACACTTCATTCGTTTGAAGATTAAGTAGTAGAAGTACTTAGCAAAAATGGGTAACTATAAGTTTCACCTCTGTCTTGGAGATAAACGTCTAAGTGTAAAGCAACGTATGAAATGATTGCGGGAGCGGGCAAGGTAAAAATATATCTATATATATATATATATATATATATATATATATATATATATATATATATATATATATATATATATATACAGGGTGTCTACTATTTCATAGGGACAGTATTGCTAACTCGTAAGCTAGAGTAGATAGTGCCGATAGAAAAAAAGGAGCGTATTTAGCAATTTTGCTGCAAAAGGTTTGATTTGAGCTAATACATTTATTTCGTTATTTTATTAGTCTGACGATTTTGGTATTTTCCTCTGTGTTTCATAAATCTGAATAGCTAGGGAATTCAATGATGAAAAAATTGTGTATTTATCAAACAAATAAAGTGGTCAAATCAGCATCTACATTTTAGTAGGTATGTAACATAAATCGGTGATTCTCTGTGTTGTAAAACTAAAATGACATTATAAATAGTTCCTGTTTATAACTGTCCCTATGAAATAGTACACACCTTGTATATGTATATATATATATATATATATATATATATATATATATATATATATATATATATATATATATATATATATATATATATATATATATATATATATATATATATCATATAATATTTCTGTTTTATTATGTGTACCTATTTCAGAATGACCGCTCGTAAAAACAAACATATAGAAACCTCAGCTGCTGGTACATCCAGGTATGTAATTGAAAAACAACGAACATTATTTATAATATCGATATATGCTGTATTTACCTATAAAATATAATAAACTTTTAGAGAAACATTTGTCGAACAAAGAACAATTATAGGTGATTGTATGCCGGAACCGGAAAGTATTACTGCAAATATAAATTCAGTTCATAGCCTTCCAAGGTAGGCATCTATTTCTTACAAGTTACTCGAGTTAGATAGCTAGGTTGTATCTACGTACACAGTGGATTTCCCAATGGAAAGCCTCTCCCCAAAAGTTGTTCACAAAAGCACTCCTATTTTGCCTTTCTTCAAACAATAAACAGTCTCTCCAAAGATTTTGAAATAGTAACCTCTCGATGCCACACAGTACTCCCTTATTAAAACAATATATACCTATGTATATATCTACCTATTAGTCCAAATTTATTTTTAGCTGTACTGGCACTAAAATGACTACTTTTGATGATAGTGATGATGAGCACTACTCAAGCCATGATAATGGCAGTGTTTCTGAGACAGAGTCGTATTCTGAATATCTAGAATACACAGTGTAAGTCATTGGCATCGCGAACTTCTATAAGTATAAGAAAACTGAATTTTTAGTGAAAATGAACAACCGATAGAAACAGTTCCTCTAGAAAGTAGGCGCCTCTTTGATGTAAAGTACTTGGTAGAGCAACTGAAACACTTTGGAGACCATGACAAGTTTGTTTGCTCTTCAACAAACATGACCTTTGTCAAAGAGATTCGCAAAGGATTTAACACTTCTTTGGTTTTTAAAGTGTTCAATGTGCCAAAAAGAAGAAACTATAGAATCAGACAGAAACAATAATAGTGAAGTTATGTCTGTAAATGACGCCATTGTATTATCAACTTTGTACTTTCATAGATGTTAATTTTGTAATGTTGAGGGTATTGTTCAGGTTTTTGGAAATATCTGCACGGGTCAAAGTTTTTCTCAGATGGAAGAGAAATGCGCTTTACTGAATATGCCCACTATGTCAACCGCTACTTGCTCTACAAAAAAATATCCATGATAATATACGAGATGTTGCTATAGAAGAAACGGAAGAGGCTGTAGGAATAGAAAAAAATCTTGCTATTCAAAGAGGTAGTGTTGACAGCCAAGGTATTCCACTGCTCACTGTAGTTGTTGATGGCTCTTGGGCGAAGCGTTCTTATAAATGTAACTACAGCTCATTATCAGGTGTTGTAAGTGTGAAAACAAATGCAATTTAAATTTGATTCGCTGACACAACAAATTTTTAGGCTTGTATATTGGGATATCACTCTCAAAAAATTCTTTTTCTTAGCGTAAGAAACACATTTTGTCTTATTTGCACTAAACATGATAATATGAAAAAAGATATTCCTGAGCATATCTGCTACAAGAACTGGTCAGGAAGTGCAAATGCAATGGAGGCAGATATAGTCGCCGAGGGATTCAAACAAAGTGTTGCTATGCATGGAGTAAAGTATGCATATATGATTGGTAAGTTGTCGTGGAAATGAAAGTCCTGGCATACGTGTAAGCAACCACAATAAAAACATGTTTTTCCAGTTCTCCTTAGCACGCTACGTTTACACATTACTGAATACCTTATTGACTGCACCCCTTCTCCATACAAACATTTTCGGATAGCATATGAGAAGTGGGGTGTTGGTTGTCTACACTATGCCGGGATATTGCTTATGACCGTTACAGTTGATACATATGCTGGTAGAAGTATTATTTTTGTAAGTGGCCGTAATATTTGAATGTGTTTGTAGGCGATGGAGGTAGTAGTGTCTTTGATAAGCTGAATACTATTAGGCCGCATGGGCTAGATTCGCTTATTAAAAAAATTGAGTGCACCAACCATATATGCAGAAATTTTAACAATAGAATAAAAGAATTGAGCAAGACCAGAATCAACAACATAGGAGTTGTACCTGTAACCATGCGCAAAATTGTGGAAAAAAATTTGGAACTATTGAGAATTTCTTTATATTGTATAGTTAAAAAAAGATCCACAGAATTCTCTACGTCAAATAAGCCCAGTGAATTGAAACGGGAAATGATTTTAGATTTCCACAATTTACTCAATCATGTTTTTGGAAACCATGAACATTGTTCTACTAGGCAGTTTCAATGTACCAGAAAAGAAAATGACACAAATTATATTGAAGAATTGCAGTTGTGTGGCTTATGGGATGGGTTGAAAAATACTGTTAGGCTTGTCATTCAACATGTGGACAGCTTACTTTACAATGTAAATAATAATTTAGCAGAAAAATATAATTCTATTGTTGCAAAATTCATTGGAGGGAAACGGTGCAATTTTGTGATGAGGAACTCATATGAAGTAAGGTGCAAAGCGACGGCAGCATCGTTCAATAATCAATCAAAATTTCACTCGAAAGTGACCAAAAAAATTATAAAGCGTAGCGCAACGGGGAAATATTTGAGGTTTGCGTCCAAAAAAGATAGAACAAGGCAACTTAGATGTAAACGTAAATTAAACTTAGAGTCAAGGAAGAAAAATATCAAAAAACGTACGACTGGACCAGATAACAATTATGGGAAAATGGAAGTAGGCGACGACGTACCTGATATGAACCCAGAAACGTATAAATTGAAAGCCGATGAGTTTTTGAAAAGTTTAGAAAAAACGAAAAGTGAAATTTCAAATTTGGAACGAGAAAGTCGAGGTCAATACGAAAATTTGATTTGGAGAAGTGAACGTTTAAAAAGATTAACAGCTTCTAATTTCGGCAGAATCTGCAACACCTCGTGCGAAAACGGTCATTAGTATTTTGTACAAAAAGTTTTCAGCTTCTTCAACTAAATGGGGCAAAGATAATGAAGCAATTGCCATGGAACAGATTCGTAATGCCTTCCCAAGCAATTCTTTATCTGAATGTGGATTTTTTGTGCATCCTTCCCAGGCATACTTAGGAGCTTCACCAGACGCACTGGTAGATGCGAATGGAATTATTGAAATAAAACGTCCTTTTGCTGCAAGAAAATACCCTACTATTTTGGAAGCAACTCTGAATGGCAAAGTTACAGAGTGCACTGTGGATAACAACAAGGTTGCTCTAAAGTGCAATTCTGATTATTATTATCAGATTCAAGGGCAACTGGAAGTCACAAATAGGGACTTTTGTCTTTTTTGTGTTTGGATCCCTAACGATTTATTTATTCGGAGGATTAAAAGAGACACAGACTTTTGGAGAACGAATATGGTTTCAAAACTGGCGAAATTTTATTTTGATTATTTACTTCCTGAGCTTGTCGATAGCAGATACAGCAGAAATTAGCCGTTACGTTGAATACTTTAGCAAGAAAATATGTATTTTTTTTAGTAGGTACATTTTTTATTACCGACAATTATTTGTGATGTTTTCTTTTTGACAATCCTCGTAGCACTTTTCCTGTGGAACTATAATACATTTTTATATTTTATTGTAGATAAACCTCTACATAAACTAAATAATAATGTGTCAGAATCAGAACCAAAAAGAGCCCGCACGTCGTTAGAAGAAAACTATGAATGTAATACCTAAATACTTCATTGGCTTGTTAACATTAAATAAGTGACCAATTTTGAGTTTTTCTTGTAAGGACCTAAATGTAATCATCACATAACATTCTGTATTTTTCTAAGAAACAAAGAATTTAAATAATTGAGTAATGTCCATAGATCGAACTCCTCGTAGTTTTTTTTATCTTTAGTTCCTACAGAAAATTGTGTTTGATAAAATGCTTTATTTTACAGGTACTTTTCGGATATTTTGAGAATTTCAGATCTCTAAATTTCCGATTGAGCAAGACAGGGAATGATTGTATCTAGGTATAATAAAAAAAACAATTAGGTATTCCCATTTGGTACAACAAAAATAAAAGCATTGTTGAAACCAATAATAAGTGAAATAATTATTCAAACAATTTTCCCAAAGGTGATCTCTGAGGCTATGCACAAATAAAATTTGCGAATTCTTATCATTACAGAAGGAGCCGATATAGCTTTACAGTACCTTTTCCTTCGTGTGTTGAAAAAATCAAGTTGATCTATAAATAAAAGAAGAATTTGTGGAAGTCAAAGATATCCTTGTTTATTATGTACAAAGCGGCTTTACTATATTCAGCGAAATCTGATATTATCGCTCAATGTATGTCATCCACCTTATGTAGTAATTCTATCTGTTTCTTTATGCTTCCGTCTCAAGTCGAGCTTGAGCGCATTATGATTTGGAAGGGGTAACGAGTGATACACCTGTACTCTCCTTTGCTCGTTGCGAATTTGCTCATGCGGTCCGCCAAAATCTCGCCTTAATTAGGGAAATTTGTAAAATTTGGCTTTTTAGAATTGTGGTATTCAATTACGTCCTCTAGCGGTGGACCTACAATTCTATAAATAATTTCCAGGCGTTTGTAGAGGCCACTTTTGTTTTAAAATTTTTTTCCCAAAGCTGTACTATAATCCAATCTGAAAATATGGCCGACGGACGTTCTTATTTACTCACATTATCCACTACTGTGGTATTATGTAAAGCTTTAGGGAAAATAAATTACTTTATAATTCAAAACAATAATTTTGTGATAATTGTTTAGTCATAAATATCTACTATACAGGAATATATGCATTTACCTTTAAATTAGGTTCGTACTCATAGTATTACAGAAGTTGGTTTCATGCAAGATGATACTGATTTGAAGACAAACCCACATTAATACGCTTCCTTCAATAAAAATGGTCAAATCTGTATTGCAACTAATGTACCTGCTTATTTACAAATCAGTCAGAACAAGCAACAACGTTTATAAGTGCCACTTGTTTTACCCGTCGTAAAGTAAATAGACGAGTAAAAAGGTTGTCAATATTTAAACTCCCGTTCGCATCCTTTAATTAAATATTCAGAGCAACTTGCGAGCTTTTAATTGCTGTTTATAGGGGTAGAAACAAGAGAATTTCAGTAAATTGTTGGTTGAAAAAGAACTTTTTCTAGAACTTTAAGAACCATTTAAAATTTGCTAGGAATGTTGTTACATGTTGATGCTAACTTTGTTATTCGCAAAGCTTTCCGACTAAATTAAAAATTATAAAGTTCTTTAATTGTGTTCGTTCTTTTTTAAAGAAATGTTAAGAAAATGGTGAAAAGTGAAACTGATAAATCACTAACTAACTTACAAAAACAAATGGCCTGTTAATTGGATTTCTAAATTAAATTCATTAATTACGTGTTCAACTTTTCTCGTCCCGGTTGAGTTGCCACGTTACCACTTTTGTAATTTAGTTTGGTAAAACTAAAATTGAACTCAATTATTTACGGTTTTATACCTTTGCGTCGAAAATTTATTCTTATTGCTTTTGAATGAATAAGCTCACCGTACAGTAATTAACTGTTTTCGAAGTTCAGGATACCAACGTTGTATTAACGCATTGTTCAATCGAATTTCTGTCAATTTTCTTGCATACTTCAACGCTTGTGGGACATACTGCTTTACTTGTTAATTGTTAATCCACTCATTACATTTTTGCAAGGGAAGGTTAAATGTATTTGCATCTAGCACTAAGCTCTAAACATCGTACATGTTGGTAATACACTTGGAAACTTTATATCCACCAAGGTTAACAAAATTGGATAAATTACTTTTTTCCCTGTAAATCTTTACCTTCATATCAATATGACGTTTGCTATTAAAGTGAAAATGTTCCCTTAAATTACAAAGCAACAACAGAGTCCTCTGAGAGTACACAAATCCCCGATTGAACTAATCAACGTCACAGGAAAATTTAATATTCCTATTGGCATATGTTCAGTGACTGTGCATGATTACTATTGGCATTTACATGCATCTATTAGCAGGGGTATTACAACAAAAGTACTAAACGAGAATACACAAACAGTACTACAAAAGTTTAATTAAGTGGGTACCTAATTCCAAATTAGGTAGGTACATGTAGGTTACACTCCAGAGGGCGTATTAATACTGTGCATTATTGTAATATTTTCCCATCATTAATTATAACAGAAATATGATTTCACACATTTACTTATATTATGGATAACAGCGCACAATATTTTGGAAATCTAATATCATTAACACTAAAACCATAACAATTTACAGCTATCATCCTCAATAGCTTTAAAAATTAATTGAGATGTACCGAAATTAGTTTATGAAATATGAAAACGCAAATGAGGGTTCCTATTAATATAACAGTTTGATAAACGTATAAAGCCAATATTGGAATCTAATATTATTTTTGTAAAGAATAACTAGATCTTTAATAACATAAATATCATAAACGGCCCTCAAAAAATGTCATAATCAAAGAACACTAACAATCAAGTCATGATTAATGTATATACTTTAATTTGAAAGTAATGCAAGGATTCACAAATAAAAATTTCACCTACCAATTAAAGATCTAGTCAACCCTAACAAAAAAATAGTTTTCGGTTGCCTATAATAATTGTTACTGTAAACGAGATACATAATATGTACGTTTAATATCATTTCAATTTTAACTGCATATGTTAAATTATTGTAGTGCCGTAGTAACTTAACATATCAAAAACCTCTCCGGTTGACTCAATATACAAACTTTCATGTATTCTTTACTTCTGTTATCAAACGCTACGCTTTGTGGTTACAATGTATACTTTTCCACAAAAAACAGAATAATTTATACACTGCGAAATATGGCAATCGATTTGAGACATCTGTTTTGCAGTACCAACACTAAATCTTTTATGATGGTTTTGTCAATCAGGTACAATAACATTACTAATATCTTTAAGTGAGAATTATTAGCTTTGTTATTAGTATGTGTAGAAACGGTAAACTGTCATTAGTTTTCTTCTC
This sequence comes from Vesta saturnalis, assembly GCA_036346205.1. Taxonomy (NCBI): domain Eukaryota; kingdom Metazoa; phylum Arthropoda; class Insecta; order Coleoptera; family Lampyridae; genus Vesta; species Vesta saturnalis. The sequence goes on along the minus strand of JARFJB010001950.1, from coordinate 968,438 downwards.
CATAGTGTAACTGAATGCTTGGATGGACACAATTTATAAAAACTAAAAATTCATGTAGTCATTGTTTAAAATTTTTTAATGTAAAAATTAGCCACAACTGTACTAAGAAGCCTACCCATTGCTACATCATCTAGCTGCTCATATAATTTATTATTCCACTGAACATAGAACATAGAAGAGTTGCAGTGTTGAAAAAATCGCGTACCACGGTTGATACGCTAAACGTAACCGAATAGTTTGGGACAGTTGACTTTTTCCATTATTGCTGAAAACCGTGTTATAATTTAAAAATTAATAAATGTGAATGTGAATATTCAGGTACATATTAATCAAATCATCTTGTGGTCGTCTACCTTCGATCAGTCAGACACGTGCGCGTAAAAAATTAAACTTTCTAAACCAAGCAAGGGCGAGTTTTTGAACAGATTTATATCCCAGCGGTTTAAATATTAGTAAACAAATAATAACATGAATCTAATTCAAACAGCTTTACAGATATACAAATAAAAAAGGCGCGAAAACAGGATTGTTACATTTCTAGTTAAATCCTTTGAAAGTACGGTTCCCTTCAAACCATGTTAGGTACGAGTGTTAAAACTAATATAATAATAAGGTAAACGTAAAGCACAAATCTAGGTTTTACTCAAAGAATGTACACCTTAAGATAGAAATAAGCGGTAAGTTCCTGCTTAATGTGTATGCCTGCTATAAACCCCTTTCTATAACAAAACACAAACATAACCACTGTCATAGGAATTCGTTTTATTAGCTTTAATGATAGATCGAATCTGTAATAAAAAGAAAATAAATGTTAAACTAAATGAACAAGTGACTAACTCTAATTCGGAATTCGGTAATCTAAAAATAATTAAATCATTTGGTCGCAAATAAATAACATCAAGTCCGGTAAGTAACGCGAGAACCAAGAATCGTACAGGAAACAATATAATTTAAATATGTGATTGAAAATTAAGTAAGTAAAAACATATTCATAGAGTAACTATACACTCTATAGGCAATTCCACGAAAAAACCGATGCACGCCATTAATTTATGTAAGTAGTCCCAACGTTCTAGATTGTTTCTATTTCCGTTTGGGTATGGGCACATAACCAATAGTAGCATGAATAATTTATTGGAACCAGCTGAATAAATTTATGACGTGCATCGGGTTTTTCTTCGTGGAATTGCCTATATCTTATTTACGTCTTTCTTGTCTCTGGTTCCTGCGTCCTTAGAAAGTTGGGAGACCAGAGACTCAATGAGAATGGTGAACATCTGTGTGGAGAGCAACCTGTTTGTATTTAGTACGTGGTTTAAACATAAAAGCGTGCACTGAAAAGGGGTGAATTTAAAAGCAAAATTGACTTGATAGTGTGTGATGAGCGATTTATAAATCTGGTGAGAGATACAAGAATAATGCGTGGATCGAAGAGTGGATCAGACCACTTTTTGGTTGTATCGAGAATGTGTTTAGGGCAAAAGTGGGTCTGGAGAAGGAAAGCAAACAAGGAGCGAATGCCCAGAAGTAGGGCCGATATACTGGTAGATAATGGTGTGAGAAATACACAGATGCTGTGAGTAAAGAGTTTAATGTGAACGAAACAGAGAGAAACGAACAAATAAAAAACAATGATGTTGAAAATACATGAATAAGCTTGAAAAACTGTGTTTTGAATTATGCCATGCGAATATGTGTGAATACCGGCTATAGGTAGACAGAAAAATGTGCTTGGTGAAAAGGATTGGTAAAAAACGTAATACGTAAGAAAAAGACGCGTACATAGCAATGATTGCTGTAAAAAATTAAACTGAGAAAAAGCGTGTGTGTGTGTGTGTGTGGTGCGTGCGTGCGTGCGTGCGTGCGTGCGTGCGTGCGTGCGTGCGTGCGTGCGTGCGTGAGTGAGTGAGTGAGTGCGTGCGTGCGTGCGTGCGTGCGTGCGTGCGTGCGTGCGTGCGTGCGTGCGTGCGTGCGTGCGTGCGTGCGTGCGTGCGTGAGTGAGTGAGTGAGTGAGTGAGTGAGTGCGTGCGTGCGTGCGTGCGTGCGTGCGTGCGTGCGTGCGTGCGTGCGTGCGTGCGTGCGTGCGTGCGTGCGTGCGTACGTGCGTGCGTGTGTGTGTGTGAGGCCAAGACAAAACGATGATGGATAGGTATAAAAGTAGTACACTACGTTGGTTTGGTCACATCCAGAGAATGGACAACGCAAGTTTATCGAAGCAAATATATCTGCTTGAAGTTAGAGGTAAAGGCCTGGTAGTCCGCGTAAAACTTGGCTGAATGCAGCAGAATGTATCATAAAAGAAAGAAAGGTAAGGAGGCATGCCAGCGACAATATATGAATCTTGCGGAAGCTAGGGACGTATGAAAGGATAGGAAAGCATGAAGAAAGGTTGCGAATAAAAAATAAATAAGAGGCAGGGGTTACTTTGCTTACCTCGTAAGGGAACGGTAATCTAATAAATCCATCCTAGTTGAAGTAATCATTCTAGTAAGAACATCATTGGTAATTACAGAATAAGAACCCGCTCCTAAGAGTTCTTTGACTGAAGTGATATAATCCTCTTTGTTTAAAATGACTACTTGATTGCCTTTATCTGCCTTTTAGATAAAAATAATTTTGAGATTTTTAGCAATTCGAAGTTCTGAATGATTTAAATTAATTTTGACTCCTGTTGTACATTTTCCGAAATTTGAATTTTACTAGCTCGTTTAACATACTTTTTTCACTTTTCATCTAATCATTTCTATGCGAACTATGATTTTATCCAACATAGGTTTGATAAAATTAAGATTATATTTCAAACCTTTGTTTAACAAATCTCTTCTTTGTTTCAGCAGATTTGTTAATAACAATATTTTTGTTTGTGACATTACCCTTTTTCTTGACTTGTATGTTGAATTTAGCTTTCAGTTTATGTCAAATACAAACGTTGGGATACGCCTACCATAGCCCTACATATATTTGATAAAAATCATGTAGTAGATAAGGTATCTTTGATCAAATATGTTAGTATTAAGTACGAACTTGATTGCTTCAAGAACAAACCAATTCTAATAAATAATGACGATCATTTAGGCTACTCAGAAATTATTAAACTTTCGTAACCTTCATTTTCACTTTCACCAGATAAGCAACGCTGATGGTACATGTATATACTAGAGATTTCTTAGCTCATCGCAGTCGACCGCTGATGATGGTAGCTTTGCTGTTGAAATGCGTTCAGTGTTTTTTTTTAATTTTCGTGTGGTACGTGGTTGTATTTTATTTGTTACAAGTCGTGTTACAGTTCCAGTGTTCTAGATTTTTCTATAAAAGTTGCTGAGATAAGGTACGACAAAGGTATCCGTATTCAATTTGTCAAGAATATGTTTTGTTTAAAACTCATTCTTGTCACTCTCGAAACGAAGTGGTTGGGGGCGTAAACTCTTTTACACAAAAAAATGTAATCACAGTTTACTTTAACCAAAAGTCTCGTTGAAGGAGCTTTCTTTTCTTTTCTTTTGTATTCCTTATGGTGGTCGATAAGGACGATTTTTAAGAAATCTATGATTTTTGCGTCTTTTCGTTCTAAATTGTCAAATGGAACAGCTGTATATTTTTGAAATTGACAAAAAGATACACTCAATAATTTAGTGCACACAGCAAATCTCCATCTTTCGCAAATTAAAGATATTTACTAACGACTATGAAGAAAAACTTAGGTTTACAATTTATTCAAGAACAATGTAATACAAAACAACGGTAGCAAAATATAGTGAAATTAATAGTCAAACGACATAAACAAATTTTAAAAATAGTTATTTATGATACATGCTCAAAGTGCGGTTCATTTCTTTTGTTTTAATCTAACCTGGGTTAAATATGCTTATTTACTAGTAGTGCCAATTTGAATGTTCATTGCTGGTCAGAAAATAATTTACTTTGAATGCTTCAAGTTGATCATCATAATTGTAGAGTACAATGTGGCACATTCTTTTGTGATTTTTCCCGGTATCTCGGAGTTTTCGAAATTATCAAAGCACACTTTATTTTTGAGATCACTTTATTTTTGAGATGTAGGCCTACCTGATGAAGGTGATGTTTTCAGAGAAATGCGTATTTCCCAGTTGTTTAAAAATATAGATACCGATTACTAATATTACAGAACGGCGTTCTTGGTTTGCTTAAAGCGGACTCTTGTCTGGCATTCTTTTATTGTTTTTGGGTTACCTGACACATCTTCACAAGAAATTAAATTAAATGGGGTGATTTTGGATTTCCATTTATCAACAATCTCTTATTATTTTGTTGTCATAAGATGTTATTTTTTCAGTTTTTTGACCTTTACATTTCAGCGTTACTATTAAAGTTAGTTATCGTCATCTACGCAAGTTTCAATGTATACATTTTTGCAATCAGAACTATTGAAGTGTGGGTACTATAAGATACACATTTCATTAATTTTTATAAATTTCGTAATCGAACTTCGCCTATGTTTAATTTAAATTGTTTAACATCTTTGTACTTAAATAAATGATTCCGTTTATTTTCTTATACCACACTAGTGCGGTAAAGTAAGACATTACGATATGTCATTAAATGACGTAAAACTTGACATTACATGTTGACAGTAGATAAAAGTAATTTAAATTAAAGTTAGGAGTGTAAATTGACCGCTTCTGAATAACTGTCCGTTGAGGTTCATGACCGCGTGGCATCATTTTGCACAAAGAGGGCTCGTATTTATTAATAATCAATCATTATTGTTAATCACTGGTGACAACCGTATTCCCGTCCGATTTAACTGTAATCTAGGAACATCAACCTCTTTATTGAGCTTAGAAGCTAATGCCCACAGTGGTTGCCTGGTTCAACCGTTTGGAAGCCGTTGAGTTTGAGCATTAGCCCAAAGACGAGCTGGACAGTAGTATTTCTTGTTTGAATTGTTTCAGTCTGTGCGAAAGAAAACAGATACTTGCACTTAGCTCCAGAAATAGGCAGCACCGCGTTACCAAATTTTTATTTCAATCAAATACAATTAAATATATCTTTTTGTTAACAAATTAATTACTTCCGAGCAAATTTAGTTTAAGTTACGATGAGAGTTATCTGCAAGCATCACTTGCAATCAGGTAATACATCTTACATAATACATAAATCGCATTGCTCACGCAATACTTTTGCAGATATTCAATGTTTTTCTAAAATAATACGGTTTGACACAATTCGAAAATCGAATTTCAAATTTCAAATTGCATTTATAATCTTGCGCCTTATTCTTGATTTATCCTTGTTCATCCGGCTCTGAGGATCAAAAATGTGAGTGCATGAATGAACTTCTACTTTTAAGTAATAACAGATCTTGAATAAAATGTATTATGTATTTTTACTTATAAGTAATAGCAAGAAAATCAGAAATTAAACCGGACCGTGAAACTAAAGCGCAACCAACTTAGTAAACTTAATATAACTGGTATAAAACTCTGTCTAAAAAATAAAGTGACATTGGGAATGTTGAGAGCAAAATGAATCGGTAAAATTCTTTTATTTTGAGGTTGTTATAACTATCCTTGACATCTGTGCGAAATTTCACGACAAAATATTCATTAATGTTTGAGTTACACTTTGTTGTACACATAAAAAAAAAGTGCATTCGGCGATTTTAACAATGCCTGAATTTGTTGAGCAAGGAACTTGCATTACATTTTGTTTGTAGAATGAATTTTCCGCTGCCGATTCGTTGAAAATGGTGCAGAAGACTTTTGGTGACAAAGCTATGTCCAAAAAAATGTGTACAAGTGGTACAAGGAGTTCCAAGAAAGCCGAGAACGTGTCGAAGACGAAGAGCTACCAGGACGACCATCAACGTCTTCGATGAAGCTCACGTAAATAAAATCAAGGATTTGGTGCTCACTAACCATCGATTAACGTGTAGAGACCTTGCTGATATGATAGACATCTCGAAAAGTTCGGTCAATAGCATTGTAAAAGATGTTGTGGGGCTCAAACGCGCCAATCCCGATTGGTACTAAAAACACTCAATTTGTTCGAAAAAGAGCGTCGTGTTAGCATCTGTGAAACAATACTTTCAGACTATCAGAACTTAATGAAACGCATCATAACTGGAAATACGACTTGGAGTTGTGCATACGAACCGGAAACAACCGACCAATCAAGTGAATATCGTGCGAAAGGTGAGGAGAGACTAAAAAAACCGCGCCAATGTCGATCGAAAATCAAAGTCATGTTGACTGTTTTCTACAATTATCGTGGTGTTGTGCATTATGAGTTCCTTCCGCCAGCCGGGTCAAACTGTCAACAAGGAGCATTATTTGAGTGTTATGCGTCGTTTGCGTGAAGCTATTCCCAAAAAGAGGTCGGATTTATGGAAAAACAACTCTTAGTTTTAGCACCACGATAATGCACCACCTCATAGTGCATCGGTTCTTTGTGATTTTCTCAACAAAAACTCCACCCATATCGTTCCACAACCACCGTATTCTCATGATTTGGCACCGTGTGACTTCTAGCCTTATCGATAAACCAAAGAGATCACTCTGGGGACACCATTTCTTGTCGACCGAAGACATCCAACGTGAATCGCTACGCGTTCTGAAGGCCACACCGTAAGGTGTCTATTTTTCGTGCGTCGAGGGTTGGAGAAAACGTTGGCATAAGTGCATTGTGTCCGGAGGGGAATACTTTGAAGGCGATGAATTCGGTTTGGAAGGATAAATAAGGATTTTTTTAAATGAATGCAATGTCACCATATTTTTTAGACTGGATTGTACTTCAAACATTATTGAAATAAACAAACTGATTTTATTAGTTCCTGACATCTTTGAAATCCAATGAAAAGTTTTATTTCTACTCACATGGATACGTCTGAACCAATCTTGTCATTATTATACTGATTATTCTTTGACGTTTCTAAGAACCAATAGAAACTTTCAATTTAAGTCGTGTGTGTACGTTTTAGCCAATCAAAACATTATTATAGTGGGAATAATCTACCTACATTATTACCGCGAGAATAATTTTAACACGTTAAGCGCCATGAAAATTTTGAAGGAAATCTTGATGGGCCATCAATATTTTGTGATGGTTTTTAATGAAATAGTTCATAAAAATTAGTTTTTAAGATGTTTTTTTATTATTGTCAAAATATAAGCCTAATAAATCGAAAAAATTTCAGCGGTTCTTAGGGACCTCTGTGGCCCTAGGCGATAATGTTGCCGCTAGGACTACGGGTCCTGTTCAGCGGTCCGATCAACAAGTCGGTGCCTCTTTTTCACCTATGTCTGGTACGCTAGTTGCCTGCGCTTATTGCAGTAGTTCTTGTGTTAGTTAGTGTTACGCTGTTGAGCTATCATGATTATAAATTTTCTTAGTGCTTCAAAATGAGTGACCGTACTAAACGAATCTTAGAGATGGCCAAGGTTATTGTAGCAGATGAAGGTGTAAAATAATTTTCTACGACAATTACCTATTATTTTGTTAACTTTGTATTTTTATTAGAATCTTCTCACTCAGAAGATGATCCATTTTCATCTACGGACTCAATTGACGATCCGTTGTTTGATCTAAACTCCATTCAGAGTTATTCATCAGAAAGCATTTCGAGTGATGGTGACATTAATTTTTCCGAAAAACTACACGCTAGTACTAGTTCTTTAGCTACTCTTTCTTCAATCCATCATAATATATCTGAAGAACCTAGATTATCCCAAGACTCAATCGAAAATAATCAATCCGCCATTTCTGTGCCAATTGTGAATATTTCGGACTATAACAAGCCTCAAACTAGTGGCAATTCCAATAATCAAACTAACATTCTTGAAGAAGATTATTTTGATGATGTTCCTGTGGTCGAAGTTTATAATGTGGATTTGAAAGATACAGAAGGCAATCATTTACAATTTGACTATACTGGTAATGATGGAGTGAATCCCGAAATTGCAGCTCTTCTAGTTGATAAAAGTCCCTTTGAATATTTTTCTCTGTTTATTGATAATCCTATTCCAAATTTAATGGTAGATCAAACCAATCTTTACGCAACCCAACTAGTTACATCTTCCACTGGTGTTTCGGAGTTCTCAAGATTACGTGCATGGCAACCCACAGATAAAACCGAAATGAAAAATTTTTAGGTATTCTAGGATATATGGGAATGGTTATAATTCCAAGTGTGCGGCATTATTGGTGCAAAAGAAAGCTTTTCAAGGAGAATATCATATCTACCGTAATGAGTAGAAATCGCTTTGAATTATTACTAAAGGTTTGGCATTTTACTGATAATGAGAATTGTCCTGATGGCGATCGTTTATTCAAAGTAAAACTGCTTGTAAACTTGTTGCTTGAAAAATTCCAAAATGCGTATAAACTTGGTCGGATATATTGTATTGACGAATCTCTAATCCAATTTAGAGGTCGTCTAATCGTGAAACAATATATGTCATTAAAAGCTCATAAATATGGTATAAAAGTATACAAGCTTTGTTGTGACACAGGCTTTACCTGGAATATGAAAATATACGCCGGGAAGGAACGAGATGCAGAGGTTTCGGTACCTACAAATGTGGTAATGAAGTTATCTCACAAACTTCTCAATAGTGGTAGAACAGCCATAACTGATAACTGTTATACTAGCTTAGAGCTAGCGAATAAATTATTAGACCAACAAACACACCTAATAGGCACGTTACGATCAAACAGACGTGGAATCCCAAAGAAGTAATTTCTAAAAGGTTAAAAGTTGGAGAAATAATTGCCAAAGGAAACAATCGCGGCATCTGTGTAATGAAGTGGAAAGATCGACGCGATGTTTTGCTGCTCTCCACGAGACATACAGATCAAACAGTGTCTGTCAACAGACATTTAGGTCCAATTGAAAAGCCACTTGCCATAATCGAAAAAGGAAAAAGCTCTGTAGACATATCCGATCAAATGGCAAATTACAATACTTCTTTGACGAAAACCCTCAAATAGTATCGGAAAATTGCCATTGAAGTTATATTCGGTACAGCAATGGTCAATGCTCATTTCCTTTTCAAAAAAATAAATGATTCATCTATGTCAATCACTGAATTTAAATAAAAAGTAATCAAAGAGCTAGCATTTCCCGAAGAAGACATAATCGAATACGAAACGGTTCCAAAACCATCGACCTCTAGGAAACGAAACGTTCTGAATACGCACGCATATAAAAAGAAAGAAGGTCCTGTTCCCAAGGTACGAAAGTATTGTAAAGGCTGCTACCAAAAAAATTAAATGGAGAAGTTTCCAAAAACGCAGTAAAAAAGGTTGCAACATATTGTGAAGGTTGTGAAGAACAACCCCATTTTTGTTTGCAATGTTTTGCACAATAAATAATTTCTTCTAATCTTTGTTACAATTAATTAATATGTAATGGTACAACACAATAAATAAGTATACATTTTGCAACATCTTTCATGAGAATTTCTTGTAGCAAAATAGTAAAAATACCTTTTTAAGAAATGTATATTTTATGAATTCAATAAATTAAAATTTTTTCATACTCGCATATGCAAAATGTTCTAAAGTGCCATAGCGGTCCTTAGCAGCAGGAAAACCATATCATACAGCGGTCCACTGGCCTGTAGAGATTGTAAACTAAAAACGTTACCCGGAGGTCCCTGGTGACCGCTGTGGCCCTAAAGAAATTTCATTCTACGGTCCGCAGGGACCTCCATGGCGCTTAACCTGTTAAGTATTTTGTTTTTAGTGAATGACAACGTATTTTTTAATTTGACTTCTGTCATCAATTTGAAAGTTCAGAAACCTTAATTTGTTAAAGTAAAAAAATTATATTGAAAACCCGTTTCTTATTGTAACATCAAAAATAATTCAGTGAATACCACACGACAGCTCGATAAAAATAATTCTCCATATTTTCTCTACACTGTTGCCATTCGCAACAGGTTATCGAAAACCTGGAGCATTATTTTCAATTTATTCTCACCCTCTTGTGATATTACTACTTAGAATAAACCTTTAGTAATTATTTCTGGAAATATTCGTAGTTGCTTTTGTTTGTGTTATGACAAATAAAAAATTCGAGTGTTTGATTGGCTGTTATATTAAAATGTAAATTGCACCACGGTCTAGGTCAGTGAGGTACAAACTTATGAAACTTACGGTAATTGAGAACTCATTGATTTTCAGGTGTGAGGGATGCAGAGATCTATCCATAGAGATAACCAGTATTAGTATTTTGTTTGCTGGATGCCACTTAATTTATAGGTTTAATAATTAAAGTATAACAAAGATTGAGAAAGTTGTACCTTATGAACATGGGTAATCTAAATAACAATACACAACTGTAGTTATGTGTAAATTTCAGTAAAATCAAATGTTTGAATAATTTCGGCAAAAATTACAATATTTTTCGTAACGAGTTTAAATAGTTACTAAATCAATACAACTATATAAGCTTATCATCTACTTTTACTTAAAATTCTAAATGTAATATGATCAACACAGTATTCACTCATGAAACGTACTGACTTATGCCAACAAATATTACCGTATGATAGGTTATGAACTCAAATGTTTCTATCTGAGAACAGAAATCAGCTTTCGATTTACACTAACTAAAACTACACTAGTTGTGCTCTGTCCCCACGAAAATTCAATGTGCCAGTTATTCGTGCAAAACAGCTGATTGCTCTAGATCGAATACAACTTTCGGAAGTGAACTGAACATCGCCTTTTTATAATTTGTGTTATTGGGGTTATGTTACCACAATTGACGATAAACAAAGCAATAGTATAGCATCGTCCTTTATGTGAAAGCGGTATTTTATGTGTAAAATGAACGAAAATTTAGAAGTACAGTTCTTTTTAAATAGTTATCCAACCAATGTGTTATACCCCTCAATGATGATGAGTTATATTTTAAATTAACAGGTGACGTATTTATACTTGATTGTAAATGTATCAATGTTCAATGTATACAATTTTCAGATTACGATCATTTTACAGTACAATATTTGAGATAACTTCTGATATCAAACGAAATATCGCTTCCAGAAGGTGAAAAACTTAATGAGCCGTCGCGGTTAAATGATGATGGGTATGCATTAAAGATAAACAACCATTACCTTATTGACATTATGTACTTTAGGCTACAAATTATATTTCAACGGAGCGAACATACAGATACAGTATACGATATCCAAAGATGCTGAGTACCAGTGCTACGCAGCGTGGAAGATCATAAGGTAAAAATCGGTCAATACTTCACAAATCGGCTGTCTTTTTGCATTGTAGTGGAATGGAGTGATGAAGAAACTAGGCGAATGTTGGATGAATATGAGTTGCTGTTACCAGAAGTTGGACCATTAAAAAGATTTAAAACAAAAAAAGCTTATGTGGGAGAAAATAGCGGAGGTTATAAATAAAGAATTTCAGTTAAATTCTACAGCCCTTCAAGTGGTAAACAGGTACAAAACAGTCTTAAGGAAAAGGGCAGCAGTAGAGACTAACCTTACAACGGGAGCAGCTAGAGTATTAGTTCCGTTTAAGTCGGAACTAAATAAAACCTCTGCGATCGATGATAGTGCTCAACCAGAGGTGCTTCGGGGTGCAAGTATGTAGAGATTTTAAAAGAAGAAACAAAGAGCAGTAAAAAGTTAAAGAAAGTTAAGCCAAATAGAGATTTTTTTATTGCAAATTCACAAAAACGAGAAGAAGCGAAAGATCGAAGACATAAGGAAAAGTTCGACCTTTTAAGATTATTTAAGAAAAAACAATCTTGACTTTTATAAATACACCGTACTTTTTTTTCAAAACATAAGCTATACATTATACATGTTAATAATGTAGAAATGTTTACTCGTATCTAAATCTATTTGTAATAAAATTTCGTTTTATTTCGCCAAATTTTCTCAACGCCTTCTCTGAATCGAATTGGATACCACTGATATTAGGGGCATCAATTGTTGCATGAGTTACCTGTTCCTCATCCAAAAAATCATCCTTTTCAATACATAAATTGTGTAGCACACAGCTTGCCACGGTGAACCTTATTCACGCTATGCATATGTATTTGTAATAGTTGGCGAAATCTTCCCTTTAAAAGCTCAAAACTATTTTCAATTAAGACTCGTTTAGCAGACAATCTTTGTTAAATGTTTGTTGTAAATGGACTAAATTCCCATAATCTCCATATGGTGTTAAACACCAGTCTCTTATGAAATATGCGTTATTTCCTAATAAATGATTATTTTTCCCACATATGCTTTGAATTTTTCCAAAAATATGAGATAGCTTAAATACTCTTGAATCGCGTATTTTACCTGTAATTTCTGTAAATACATCAATAAAGTCTTTATTGACACCACATATGCCTTGCAGGGTTATTGAAGGAATATCGTGGCGATTCACATAGATGGATTTTATTTTTAGCAGGGGTTTCTATATTTACTGATGTACCATCGATGACCCTTGTAAATCCAGACACCTACCATAAAATAAACAATCATTTACCTCAATTCAGTTTGTTTCCATGTAAAATTTACTTGTTCAAAGTCTCTTGCTGTCTTACCCCTTTCCTCTGCTGTCCGATGAAATGTTACATATATAGTTGATTACTTTGCCGATCACCAGATGTGCGCTACTAATAGACACATCAAAACGTTGGGCCACATCACGTAGCAAACACTTATTTGTTGCAAACCTTTAATGAAAACAAGTTAGTATTTGTTATTTATTTCTATAAAATAGGCAAAATTTAACAAAAAAATGAAAAAAATTTGCCTATCTGCGCTTATAATTGCTTTCCCTCTCGACAAAGTACTTTGCTTCCTATACTCTTTTGAATGAAAGTAACCCTCAATTAATATATTTGAAACTTCCTTACTGATGCGGAAATGTTTTTTATGTTTTTCATAAAAAATGTAGGTATTGTATGATTAATACTTTACTTCAACGTAATTAAACAGTTGTATTGTAGAAACAACATTTTTTATTCTTGGATTTTTTTCTATGTTTAACACTTTTAAACATAATTCATCAAAATCGTTATCATCATCCGATGAAGATGATAAAAAATCAATTAATACAAGTAATTGAGGTTTTGACAAATACTCAATTTTTTTTTTGTTAGTATGCTAATGCTTATGGTTAGTAATCACTTAATTTAGCTTATATATATATATATATACATATATATATATATATATATATATATATATATATATATATATATATATATATATATATATATATATATATATTGAGATGTTCAGAAAGAGGTAATAGAAGTATCGGACAGCTTACATGACATTTGGGTAATAAAAAGGGGTGATTTCTAGCTCGATACAAGTGCGAGACACTATTTTATATAAATCTGGTTCACGATGTGGTTAAAATAAAATTGTTTGATATAAATTAGTCTGAATATCATTTGCTTAGTTTGGTTTCATCATAAAAAGCAATTTGCTGCTAATAAAATTGTCAAGAATGTTAAATATAACCATTTTCGTAAAGTCATTTTAGTAGTGCAATTATTGCAATAAAACTCAATTTTTCAAAGGTAATTTGGCAAGTGGACATTTTACAGGTGTTTAAACATGAACTATATAGTTAAGATTATGTTAGGGATAGTGTATGTTTAGTTTTTGAATGCAGGAAAGACAAAAATTTAATAAAAGGGTTATAATATGCACAGTTTAGACATTTTTCGCACATATTTTTGGAAGCGAATTAGTGACAAAATTTATGTTACAAGTTTAACATTAAGAACAACATTTAGAACATTATGGCATACAGACATTTATAGTGCCGTACATTTATATAGTGAAACATTTAAAAAGAGTGTTAGACGATGAAACTTTTTCAATGCAACATTATATAACATTATGCATTGCAAATAGAAAGTGAGAATAATAAAGACAATAAGTACAAACCTTAAACATAACATTTTAAGTGTTAAAAACATTTTTAAATATAAATTAATTTCATTTTTAGATTTAAGTTTGGTTAGGTCATAATTTTTAGGTTTTTTATATAATTTTATACTTTTTCCACATTATCAGATTTAGATTTTGCTCTTAAAGCAAATAATAAATGTTCTTTCTTATTATGACACAGTTTTTATAAGGATACAGCGCTTTTCTCCGCAAAATTATGTTAAATCTGAGGTGAATTTTAGGTAATATTACAAAAGCTTAAAATTTTCTTTAAATTAAATATTTCCAACACAAAAGATATGTATTCTTATGTAGAATGTTCTCAGAATTCCATTTTTGCAATTAGTTTTAGTGTAGCTTGTAAGTGTAAATAGTTAGAAGCTTATTTAAGGTAGATTAAGTTATTTCGTATATTAATGTTAGGTGTCTTTTTGTTCAAAATTTTGCGTAGTTTCATTTCTGTTATTAATTTTCAATTCCGTTCATGCATAAGAAAGTTACGGCCAAATTTCCATTTGTGTCCAATTTGTAATCTAGATCCACCAATCATAGCCATAGTTACTTTTGCAATATGGCTGTAAAAAAAAAGAATTTTTGGTAACAACCAGAAACATATAAAAGCAAGCGCTCAGGAAATCACTCTCTCTCTAGAATTTGTTCAAAAGTGTAAAAGGTTAAAACAGTGTTGTGAAATTTGTGAGTACATAACCTAATTTATTTTCGTCAAGAAGTTTTACGTTACGAAGAATTTTCGAGAGCACTTGTTTTTGTATCGACGGTTTGAAATAAATAATTCGGTCTCCGATACCTGTCGTTTTTAAAAAAAATAATTTTGTTCGTGTTAATTTGTGTCACGATTTTGTAAAGATTTGCTTTTATGTTATCCAACTTAAATTATTTCCGTTTATACCAAATAAAAACCATTTTTATTTGGACAAAGTTGTTTCATTTCTTCGGACAAATTCTTTTAAACAAAAATTGAATCGGTAGCTAAAATAAAAGTGTTATCAACAAAAATTTTGGTTATTTAAAAATAATTTTAAAACGATATCACTCATTAAGCTTAAAACTATTTAAATAAAAAGTTACCGAAATTAAAAAAAGTGGTTCGAGTGTGCCGATTTTGGAGAAAACATCTTTAAGTTTGGAAGTTGGTGTCTTCAACAACCGAGATTCGAGTTAGCAGTTTTGGCTGATGGTAACAACCGTAATCAAGTGGACATTGCCTACATCCAGCTGGAGTATCCGAAGACATCATTCTACCGTATATGTGAGTCAAATCATAATAACCCTATTCATTGATATTTATATTTGTTACATATATGTTTTTGATTAAGAATTTTAAATATTTACTTGTGTAAACACCTGTAAAGATATTAATTTCTTTTCTTTTTCTAAATTTTCATTTTGATCCAAACATTAATTTTCTAAATTATTCATTTGACATCTTTGACAGTTACTTATTTCACTTAAGTTCATTACAACGCATGCGTTGGATAGCAAATTATATTCAGAATTACTTTTATACTTTCAATTCAATTACATATAGGATATTTCTTATACACATTTACAGATACAAAATTTTTAACAACTAAATTCCCTGAACCCTATCCCCATATGAGATCCTGAGCTAGTCCGGTGCAATATAATAAATAAAGGTTAAAATATTATTTCAAGCATAATTTTCAACAAAAAAAAAATTAAATTTACCTCAAACTAAACTTTAAATAATTTTATTTCCCCTCGTTAATTTGTATAAGTCGCCATTTAAATCAAATTTCATAATTAAACATTACAATTTATATATATATATATATATATATATATATATATATATATATATATATCTTATTGTAGACTGTTCAGGAGTCCCTCTCCTCTTCAGCCCTGGTCATTCCCTTGTTGTTGGTGTTGCGCTGTTTTGTGTTATTTTATTGTGTACAATCATGAGGTGTGGTAATTTTTGGTAATAAAAAAAAAAAGTGTTTAAATTTATTTGAATTTGAATTTTGGACAGTGTGTGGTTGGGTATAAGTGTGCGTGTGGGTTGGTGTGGTGTGGTGTGCAGAGTGATTAGATAGATCGTTGGCCGGTGTCATGCTGGGTCGTCATCGAATAGACGGGGAATGCGGAGGGCATGTGGGGAATGGGGAATCGAGGGATTCTTCTATCTCCTCGGGGAGGCCGTCGAGGAGTTGTGTAAGGATTGCGGGAGGATGTTTGTATTTTAATTTGGGTTTTGTTTGAGGGAATTTGGGAAATCGGTAGTTGTAGGGAGAGGTAAGGATTTCTTTGGTTGGGATAGTGTTGCCGATAATTCTTTTATCGGCGAAGTTTTCCTGGCGTGGTGTAGGGTGAGGTCATTAGGGTACCTGAGGGGTAACCTGCGTATCCTTCTAAAAATTCGGCGTTTACAGGAGGCGATTGAGGACAGGTGATTGGGGTTAATGTTTGTGTATATAGGAGCTCGGAAACCCATAACAGGGCGGATGTATGTTTTATATGTATGTAGAAGTGTTTTGCGGTGACAACCTCTGATTCTACCCCGAAGGGTGCCCAGTAGGTTTGCGCGGTTTCTAATTCTGTTTAGTGTTCTTTTTACATCAGGGAGCCAATTGAGGGTTCTAGTGAAAAGGATTCCTAGGTAGGTGATTTCATCTTGGAGTGTGAGCCTTTCTTGGTTATGGGTGAGGGAGACGTTTCTGGAGGCAACATTGGGGAACTTATCCTCTGCGTAATGAGGAAGTCGGAAAAGGATTGTTTGGGTTTTGGTGGGATTGGCGGAGACTCTCCACTGGTTCGCCCAGTTAGAGAAGTTCCGTAAGGTTTTGGATATGAGGCGGGAGGACGTTTCGCTGTTCCTATTAACCGCCCAGAAGGCGGTGTCATCCGCGAACTGCGCAACGACTACTCTGAGTTGGGTAACTTCGGGAATGTGGGATGCAAAGATGGTGTAAAAGATATGGGCTAAGGCAGAACCTTGCGGAACGCCTGCTGTAGGTTGAGAAGGATCGGAGAAGGTTTTTTCCCACTTTGACCAGATTGGCCAGGTACGAGAGTAGGAGTTTGGCGATGGCGTCGGGTACGTTAAGGTTTCGGATCTTTTGCAGAAGACCGGCGTGCCAGACTCTGTCAAATGCTTGCTTAATGTACAGAAACACAGCCAGATTGCATTGCTTGTGATTGAATGCTCTGGTGGTCTCTGTAAGTAGCTTCAACAAGGGATAGGGACACGTTCGGTTAGGACGGAAGCCGAATTGGCTGTAGGAGGAGGGCGAGGTAACATCAGCGTGGGGTTTAGGTATCATGACGGTAGAGGCTGATTTCCAGTCCGTCGCGAAGTACGATAGGTTAAGGCATTTATGGTAAATAGTGGATAGTAAACGGAGGGCTGGGTCGGGTAAGTGGCGGTAAGAGGCGGTTTAGGTGTCATGAATTTTTACCTTTTTTGAAATATGAGCTGACCTGGTCGGGCGTGATAAGGGCGTAAAAAGGACTCTCGTTATCGAGTAGGGTTACGGGAAGGTTAAAGGTACGGAAATCTTCAAGGCGACTCTCAAAGGATTGTTTGGGTTTTGGTGGTATTGGCGGCGACTCTCCACTGGTTCGCCCAGTTAGAGAAGTTCCGTAGAGTTTTGGATATGAGGCGGGAGGACGTTTCGCTGTTCCGATATGCCTTAAATTGGTTATCAAATTGGAGATCATCTGGGGATCGGAAAATGGATTGGAGGTGGCGACCAAACAAATCGGTCTTTCCTTGGTCGGAGGAGATTAAGTTGACCTGAAGGTCAGTTAGGTGGAATTTGGGGTTTACTTTTCTTCTGGTCAGTCTATCAAACTCTTGCCAGAGGAGTTTACCATTTCTATAATCAAGCTGAGAGGTGGCTTTGGTCCAGGAGTCTTCAGAGTGTTTATTGGCTTCTCGCCTAATTAAGGCGTTAAGGCAATTGAATTCGGTCCTGAGAGCCGGGTCCCTGGATCGCAAGAATTGACGATAGATTCGTCTTTTCTCTTTAATCCAGTTCACAATGTGCCGTGGGAGCGGTTTTCGATGTCGATGTTTTTAATGGGACAGAGTTATCGACCGCTTCCGCAATAACGGAAGTTAGGTTTCTAATGGCTCTCCCGAGATCGTCGGCCGTTTGAAGATTAGGTGTGGGGAGGTTGTTGGAGACGTGTTCGTAGAGCACATTCCAGTCTGCTTTTGAAAAATCTTTAATGACTGTGTATCGAGAGGGTGAAGGGGGGGGGGGGGCTGGACAAAATGAAGTTTTGACCAGTAGGGATCTGATGTGATCGCGATGCCTAAAAATCACTCACGATCGAAATAGTGAGCTATGGGTTTGGAGACTATGATATGGTCTATTATTGAGGCACCTAAGTGCTCGAATTAGGTCGGCTGTGTGTTGGCGATTCGCAGGAGAGGCAACTGCAACAGAGCAGATGATAGTCAGTTACGGTTGCCATTCGTTGCGGTGTCACGAAATTGGGTGTGGCGAGCATTGAAGTCACCTAAGATTACTGAGTTGGGGAGGCTAGAGGCATAGATTAGAAGAGCATCGGATAGCGAATTGTGGCCTGGCGGGTTATTATATGATATAAATGGTATAGGAGAGGGAAAGTGCACCGTCACAGCAACGCATTCGAGATGCTGTAAGTGCCCAGGAAGTTGAAAAGGAGTGGATGGGAAGCAGTTTTTAATTAAGAGGGCGGTTCCGTGGGGGCTATTGTTTAGGAATGAGTGATATGTGCTGAAATTTAATGAGCATCGGGCTGTGAGCTTTGCTTCCGTGATGGAAAGGATGTGTATATTGTGTGTAGAAAGTATTTAGTAAGGGGCGTTTCCGACGAACGCCCCTGGCATTAATGGTCCCTGCCATGATAGCCATTGGAAAGCAGTTAAGGAGTGACGGCGACCTTCATCCGCGTATCGGATACGCAGATGTTGATCCTCCGTTGGAATAAGGTTTGGGATAGCGTGTCGACAGTCCGAACAACCCTATCTCGCCGGTCACGAAACATACGGATAAGGGAGTATGTAAGGACTTGCAAGAAGTACTTAATGGATAAGGATTGGGTATCGGGAGAAGGTTTGAGGTGGGCTATGCCTTCCGAGTCGGACTCTTCCAAAGACAGGATAGGAACGAGGAATGCCATCATCGACGGAGAACTGGGAGGTTCCCGTCGCTTCCGGCACTGGAAGGAATAGGTGGGATGCGCTTCCCCGCAGTTGTTACACTTTGGGTTGGCCGCGGATTTGCATGACGAGGATCTGTGACTTTCGCTACAGTTAGAACAGTTAGGACGGCCTTTCTCACATGCGGGATCACCGAAATGGTGTCGCAGCCTAAGCTGCGTAGCATCCGGCAAGGGACAGGTATGTTTGTGGTTGAATGTCAAATTCAACCAGGGAAGGTTAAGGGGTTTGAGGGAATTAAAAAGGGATTTTGGGCTTGTAATGGATTTTGGGATATTTCGGACGCAATATCTCGAGAATTGTGAGCGGGTGGGTAAAAGATTAGGATTGGGGTTAACAGGTGTAGGACTCACGGCGGGTACAGGTGGTTGAGCGGGTGTAGGTAAGAGAGCGGGTTTGTGTGTGTGTGTGTGCGGGTTTGTGTGGTTTTGTGGAGGTAGTGGAACATGTGGAAATGTAGGAGTGAGTGGATGAAGTGGAGATGGATGAGGCGTTTGAATGGGAGCGTGTACGTGAGAAAGGTCGAGGTGAAACGAGTGTGTGCGTAGGATTGTGTGGTGTGTGTGGTGTGTGAGGAGTGGTGGTGTGGGTGGACGGACGGTGTCGGGGGTTGGGAACACAACCATTAGGGTAGCACGGCGGCGACCGTGTTTAACCATCGCGGTTGTTGTTAGTAGGTTTAAAAGTTAAATAGGGTAAATAAAATTAAAAATTGTTTAGAGAAAGGCCGGGTCTCCGCCGAGGTGCAGTCTCATACCCCGAGGAATAAAGACTTGGAAATTGGAGACCCAAATAGAAAAGGAGGAAAACAAGTGTTAAAATAAAACAAATAATAAATTAAAATTAATTAAAAATTATTTTTTATTAAACGGTAACCTACGACGTCGGTCCTGTGTTGGAGGTGTCCTGGATGCTCCTGGTATTCTTCGCTGCTGCTGCTATATTCCGGCGGTTCCTACTTGCAGCTAGGCTGTGACTCCTCTACTGATGACCGTTTCTTCGTATTATCTGTATGCAAGCAGTGACAGATTTAACTCCGAAGCGGTGGAGATCACGATGCCGGAACGATGAGCGAAAACGCTAAGTTATTTTTTGTGAAGTTAAGCGATTGTAATAAAAATCACAAAGCGCTTACGCTGGATAGGGGCTTACGTTCGTAACCGAGGTTCGGACTGCCCTGACAAATACTCAACTGTCTCCCCCACATTGTACTAAACATAGCACGACCTCCTGAGATGGCGCGAAAAAGTTTGCCCATTTTCAGTGTGAGAGTAACTCTTTTTTTTTGGTAAACCGAACACATAGAACAACCAGTGCGCAATACAATTTTAAATCGAACACGCTGCACCACTACAGTGCTCGTTGGTGCAGCACGAAATGTATAAATCGAAAACGTTATTAAAATGCACTAAAAAGATGTACTTACTTGTACAAAATAAATATATATTATCTTAAAACGAACTGTATCTTCAGAATTTTTATTTCCATTCACAAGGCAAACATACGATAATGTAAAGATAATTTCCAGTGTTCAACGTACATATAAGCGAACTGTAGCATATATTAACGTAAGGTAATTTTCATAAAATGTTCCACATACAATAATGCAAAGTGTAGATTAAACAACTAATGCAGATTGGTACGACTAAAGCGGCAGATATTGACGACGAATGCAGAATATATATATATATATATATATATATATATATATATATATATATATATATATATATACAGCATGGGTGATTTATGCAAAACAAAGGTATCTTCATTTATACTCGTGAAGATGACATACATTATCATGCCCCATTTTATGCATTTTCCGTGACGTCATTCAGTACACATTTTGCAACGATATGAAATTATTACTATATTGGGGACCTTCCCAATTCCAGGGCATTTCCACTGCCAAGGGATTACCCTATTAAATATAATATTTAGAAAAATTTAATTAAAAGCCTTAAATACCTTATAAAAGGGAAGCAAAACATAAAAAAGGTAACGTAACAAACGCTACGGTAGAAGAATAATAGAAAGGAAGTGAATTAAGCGTGTTCAAGACGCGTTTGCGCATCAAACAACTAAAACGGATATCTCAAATATACACAAGGACGTTCGTAATTATGTACACTAAAGTGAAAATATTGAGATATAAAAAAATTGAATTATTGAGAGAAAAAAGAAATGCTTAAAGATACTAATGTAAAGTAAATATATTTATCAATAATAATGTAAATTTCGAAACTTAATTACAATAACGATAGCCAAAAATTGAAAACAAATTAAGGTAACAATAGCCAAGAATTGGCACGTTACAGTGTTCACAAACATATTTAATATAGCCATATTCCTATGTTTGCATCAAGCGTGTGAGCAAAAAATAATCTAGGTAACCATAATTGAGAATAAATTAGAAAATAATTCTCCAAAGTTTTTTTCAAACTCGTTGCAATATCCAAACAAATCTACCTAATTTTCTTTTTCAATATTTCACTCTTTTCGTAACTACCAAAAATACATTGGTTGACTATTAATTTTGATTAATCTGGTATCATAAATAGCATAAAAGTACATAAGTAACTAATAATATTAATTAATCGTTATCATTATAGTTTAATCAAGATTTCTATATTGAAGTCATAAATAGTAGATCATTATTTAGAGGATTAATCAATGGTTTTCAGAAATATTGTAGTCTTGGTCAAGGAATCTACTCGCAGAATGTAAACAACAATGTCCCTGTAAAATCCAGTCGGTTTTGCTGCTTGTGATTGTGAAAAGGGAACAATAATAAATAGATAGAGAAATAAAAAGAAAAGCTGGCATTAAGGTTTGACGTGAAAAGCGTCCCCTGCAGTCTTAAAATCACCAGGTGTGACATTCTTCTACACCTTTATGAAAATTTATATAAAACTCATCTCATTTGGTTGTGTTGCTACTTCTGCCTAAAACAATATGCTTCAATAAATACATTATCATTATGTATAAGAAAATATCTTTTGTATTAACTTAACAAAGCGCTACAAAGCTGTTTAGTAATAATTGACCTACTAAAGACCTAGTTATCAGTCTTTGTCTTCTAACTTTGATAAGTTCCTCACATTGAAAAAGATACATTGTAAATGATAAAGCAGTATTGATGCTATCATAATGAAGTAATTTAGCCGATTGCAATTTTAAAAGAAATAAGAATATAAATAATTGGTACGGAAAATGTGTGGAAACGTGCAATACATTATATGATAACAGCTAATCTAATAAGAGAACTACACCCTCATATTTTTCTCCCCTAACTAATATATTGCAACTCGGAAAGCTATTAACAAAGGGGAAACGCAAAGATAAGCACCAGAAACAACTTAATACATGAAACAAATGTCGAGTTAAAGCATGCAACCACTTTTGACTGATTTCGTGTTGTATTAATATAATTATGCGCCTAATACCTCCACACTGTTAATGCTTATTCCGATTTGATCATCCTAATTATTGCTAGATGAAATTTTGTGAAATCGTATGACTTAAATATGACATAAAATAAACAAAACTGCATGTATTCTAAAATCTATACTACCTTAAAACCTGAATAATTATTTTATTAAACATTTTTGTTCAGTAAAAGACTCACTCCTAAACTACACCTAAAATGTGAAATCTTATTAAATCCGAAAAGTTTCTAACAGCTTTATAACATCTTGATTACATACCCATGTACACTAATGTTTTACATTTACGTCTGTTATGTGTCTTACTGTACTAAGTGTACTAGGTGGAAGGCTAATTAAAGTTTTAGTTGCTGAAATCTTCTAAAAGTCGTTGTGTAAACTTATAAAAGTTAACACATCAAACTTTTATTAGATATTTGCCCATAGAAAAAATAAATCGCACTTCAGAATCTTCAGAAGGTTAGTCTTTGGACAGACAATATGAATTTTCATAACTAATCAGTGTGAATTTCTATATTTTAAATGACTTTTCAGGTTTCCTCTGTTGCGGTTACATATGATACTATTAAAGTCGAACATTCAATGAAATAACATTATAGAACTGTAATAAATAAAAAATTTATTGTATTTATTGCATATTCAGTAATACAAATTCAACATTTCATAAAATTTTGTTTCATATTAACCTTAATTGACATTAAAAAATTGATTTGAAAAACACTCTTAAAAAAAAATTAATAATGATACAACACTGCTGTTATACCTTTGAGATTTAATGATCATTTATGGATATAGACAGATAGAAAAAGTACCTTATCAAGTTAATAAACTATCATATTAAACTTTTTTCTGTAAAACTTATAAGGGAATTATTTACATTTTTAGAAAACGAAATTTTTGGTTTTGTTTCAGTATGTGCCAAAGTGCGTAGAATTTTGAATGTTCCTTACTGGAATTTGCGTGGGAAATATACACTGCAAAACATTGCCCATTTAACAAGGACGATATGATTAATCCGTTCAAAAACTGAATTTATAGGCTTATGCCTACTACTATTGAATCTTGTACATTTGTTAAGTTTATACGCAATTGCATTTCTTTTTAAAGCCAACAAGGTTTTGACAAATGGAACGTTCAAAAAGTGAAGCTTTAAATACATGCAATGACTCACAAATACTTAATTCTTATAAAATAAGTAGTTCCTTTTTGCTAAATTTGAATTTTACTCGATAAACACCAAAAAATAGAACGCTATTTAAAGTATGTAGGAATACTTAATATTACTAATTTGGTTACACTTGAACTCAAACATTAATAGTTAAAGTATCATAAACTTTAGATTCTGAAATGACAATAGATGATCATAAAACTATCTTAGTGACAATTATAACCTGAAGTCTGTAGTTTGACTTAATGAATCTGCAGTCTGTCTTCAGGGCCGGCCCTAGACATTTTGGCGCTCCGGGCAAAACTTGAATTTGGCGCCCCCCTCTCTGTTTATTAAAGTAAATCGCATGCTCCCATAACATAAAGTCAAGAAAACGTTGAAAAAAATTAAATAAAAAAAAACATTTTATTGAAAACTCGATCATTAGGTAACAGGTATGTAACAGATAAGCAATTTACCACTAAGGTAAAATAAAATAACAAAAATTAAAATGAACTAATGCTTACTAATATCCTATAATATAAATGAATGCTAACTAACCAAAGTATTTAGAATGCCTTTTTTCTAACTTTTCTTTCGGCAAACTCACGAACCAGTGATTTCAAGTCTAATTTGTCACTAATTTGGTGTTCTATAGCTATCATTGCCAATCCATTGAGACGATTTTGCGTCTGCATCGTTCTGAGATAATTTTTTATTATTTTTAGTTTTGAAAAGCTTCTTTCCCCTGAAGCCACAGTGACTGGCAATGTAAGTAGGATTCTTAATGCTATACTGAGGTTTGGTGCAAGTTTAAGTGTAGCGATAAACTTGAGGACTTCAACGGGGGTTTCCTTTTTTGTTAATAATGACGAAACAATGCTTATTTCATCGGCCAGTTCCAGGGCGTTAAGATCGCTTGAATTTCCATCAGTTAAAACTACTTCCAAATCTTTGCAATAAGCCAGTAGCTCATTTCTGCGCATGTCTTTTAAACCAAAAATATTATACAAAAAGCTGAAATAATTACTGTGAGTATTTAGCAAATTATATCTGGTTTCAAGGCATTTATTGCTTGATCTACAGTGTGAAAGAAAAGTTCTATTTTATATTTTTGTTTGAGGTCTTGAACGGGTTCATCCGGGCCCTCATACAAAACGTTTCGTGTTTTGTTTCTGATACGATGACGTGGTGTGGTGGCTTCGAAATTAGCTTCCACGTCCACCTCTGAAGCAAGCTCGGTTGCTTCTAAAATGATGCTTTCAAAAGCTTCATCTGATCTCAGATTTTCAAAGAAGAGTTTACAGTTGTTAAGCGTATCAATAGCTTGTGATATATCAAAATGTACGGTTTGCAAAAGTTTGCTGATGGGATTAATGCGACTCAAAATTTTGTACCAAATCACAATAGAACATATAAATTTGAACTGCTTCAAATTATTTAATAATCCGCTAGCCTCGTCTCTAATCATATTATCGATTTCTGGATCTTCATAAATACTGTACAAAGCATCGTAAATTGGTCCAATTTGAAATCGCAGAGCTTTTAATGAGTCTACTCGACTTTCCCATCGCGTATCACTTAATGGTTTTAGGGTATAACTATCAATATATTTAAGTAATATTGCCCAACGAAAAGTTGACGAAGCAAAAAATGTATATAACTTTTGAACAATATTGAAGAAGTTTGCAGCCTCAAACGAGGATTTTGCCATATCGTTTACAACCAAGTTTAGCGAATGACTGCTGCATGGAACATAAAATGCTTGTACTCCCGATTTTTCTCCTCTCATGTTGGAACCATTGTCGTACCCTTGACCGCGCATGTTCTCTACTTTAAGCTCATTTTTCTCTAGCTCTTCTACTAAAACCTCCGATAATTCCGCAGCTTTTGATCTCTCAATGGGTAGAAAACCCAAAAAGTTTTCATTGATTATCACTTGAACTTCAGACTCTGATTCTTCTATGGAAACATATCTTGCCATAAATGTCATCTGTTCGACTTTACTTGCATCGGGAGTACAGTCGAGAATCACAGAATAATACTTGGCCTTTTGAACTTGTTCAATGATGTGGCGCTTTATATTGTCATGCAACAAATCAATTATTTCATTTTGTATAGTTTTTCCTAGATATGTAGCTTTGATTTCTTCTTTATTAAGAACCCTGCGAACGTGTTCCTCCATTTTGGATCAAACTCAGCCAATAACTGAATGAACTTCAAAAGTTTCCATTATTGTGTTCATAGAGTTTATCTGTTGTTCCTCGAAAAGCTAGAGATCTCTCACCTAGCATTCTAACGACTGATATAATGCGTAAAAGAACTTCGGACCAGTGATTTATCTCAGAATCAATGAGCCTCTGAGAAACTGCATCTATTGTTTTACCCATTTTCAACCGTTGCTTTAATTCAAGCCATGATTTTAAACAATCAATATGCGTTTTACCATTTTCATGATGTGCTAAAGAGTCTCCTAAATGCTTCCAGTCTTTAAATCCTCGATGGCCAAGAGCGCTAGTGCTAGATGGGGCAGCAAAAGTCGACATGGAAAACAATACAAGACGTTTTGAAATAAGGAATATACCATCCATTCTCTTAAAACTTGTTCTCCATTTTAAGTGCTTTCTTGTAATATTTTGGTGAGAATCTTCTATGTTGATCATCATAAGGAAAATCAAAATTATACAAAGGTGCAGCTGGACCACGTTTAACCAAAAAAACTCTATCTGCTTCGCGCATGATTTCGGGCCATAATCCTGCCACAGAAGAGATAATTGGGACTGTAGTCTCTTCTAAATGTTTTTCTGAGGTCTGCACAACTTGCAGTTTTTTATTTTGGAACTGCACGGAACTGCATCACTACTCAACAAACTCGTTTGAGGTGAATTAACTAGCTCAGCAATGCTGACGTTTGCGTCCAAAGGGGATTCATATCGGGAAAGTCAGTATCCAGGTGCATGTGCTGGGCGTTGTTTAAATGTTGATCGGTAGTGGGAGCGTTGAGACTAACCTCTTTCAAAAAGTTCTGCAGGGCACCTGACTGTTTTTGAAGCTGTGTTTGCTTGTTCAATCTCCGCTTTTAAATTGGCTTCCAGAGGGTTTTTCTTAGCATCAGACATTTTGGTTTCTGAAACCAATTATCAATCCGTATAACATGTATATTAAAAAAAAATTAAGCAAACTAACAACATTTTCGTAAAGGAGAGTAAATAGGCTTTGATGTAAATTATAAAAATACAGAGTGTCCCATTAAAGTTTTTGCGAAATCGGCCTTTGAAAATCGTCAATTTTGTTTCTCCTATTTCAGGTAAATTTTAAAACTTGGCAACACTGTCAAAAAAATTTAAAAAAATGAAGTTCTGTGAAAACCGCACATCGATACCATTTATCGTTTTCGAGTTATAAGCAGATAAAATGTGTCAGTTTATAGATGGACACCCTGTATAATAAATTGGAATTTGGTATACATTTTAGGCAAGGCAACTAAAACTCAATATTAAGAGCAATTTAACCGATGACAATACCCACAGGGTGATGCCCCCCTTTGCTTACTGCAACGCTTCTAACCCCTAATAATTCGAAAAATAAAATCCTAATTCAATTTAGAAACTTTTATGTTTCCAGTGTTATTTAGGACAAATGTGCGGTTTTTGAGACACATTTAACAGTATACCTATAGAAAATTAAAATAATAGTAGAAAAACAGCGTAAAATGACCATGTTTTTGAACAGTTTTCAGCATTTATCTCGAAAACGGTACATTTGTCGTAAATAAAACCATAGACATAAAAGTTTCTAAATTGAATGAAGATTGAAAATTTTCCCAAAAATGTATCACCCTGGGACTACTAATTCTAGTACTACTTGTACGCGATTTTTGAAAATGAAAATTAAAAACTTACCTTCACAAAAGACAAACGCACTCACACTGGACAATTTGCAATTGCACAAGCACTTTTTAAAACTTTTGTACAATAATAAAAAAAACTATTTTATTTCGCACCGGCCGAAGTCTAGTAGCAAACAACGCATTGTTTTAAGTCAACTTCCCTTATATATGCAGTTAAAAACTCCTGTGACATCTTGTTTCGGTTGGTTTCAAAATTGGTACAGACTTGTAGATTCCTGTATTGTAAGTGTTGCCAATGCCAGAGCAGGGACCGAAAACTTGTAAATTCTTGAAAAGCGATAGTTGAGTGGTTTGGTCATGATGAATTGAACTCAACTAGATTTTGTCTTAATGCTTAAATACATATATTAAATTTATAATGTGCTTAGAAATAAAATGATGATTGATAAAAGTAATAACTTTTATTTTTACGTTTTAGTGCATTTTAAAAAGCTTGTAACTTATTTCTTTTATCAATTTATTTCGTTTGTTTATCTCGGTACGTGTCACGTTACAAAAACTAACACCTGCACGTTCCTTTTTTAGTACTCGAAATCGATAACAAATTCCTATTTATAAAAGGTAAAATTAAATCTGCATCGAAACCGAATTGAAATTAATTCATCCAAAATTATGAAAATAAGGTGTTTAGCGTAATTAAGAACGGTTCTTAAATTTAAAAGTTTGGAGGTGAATACACGTAATACCTTTATAATCTGTTTAATTTATGTACGGGTTTTATTACAAAAACATGCATCTGCACTTTTAGAATAAAACATACCTCGTTCTTCCACATCCACGGTTTACCTTACGCTTACGTTAAGATTAAATGCGTTCTCTATAGTTAAATATTTCGTTCACTTGTTATTTAATTAGTGACGGATAAAAGCCATTTTAAAGTTGTTTCGATTGCTCGCGAAGCGAGCCTAGGGGCGCCGCTAGACGCCCGACCCCTAACGAAGTTAGGACAAGGAAGGCCACGCCTTCCTTGATGATTTTGGCGCCCCTAGAGCTTTGCGCTCCGGGCGGCCGCCCGGATCGCCCTGCCCTGGGGCCGGCCCTGCTGTCTTCTATGAAACTATGAATAACCTAATAAAACTTTTCTCTACCTATAACTTCATACCTATACTTTGTAAATTTGTTCTAACACGAACAGGTTATATAAATACCTTTTTGGCTGTAAGTGATTTTATTCCAAAAAACTAAACATGAATTATGAAGAGCAACCGTAAAAGGTTTAATTGTAATATTACTTTTACCATTTACATTTCATTCGTTACACAAAATCTTTTATAGAGATTATAGTATCAAAACAAAGGTACTACAAACAGAATTACAAAGCTGCTTGTGAATTGCCTACTGTCCGCATATGAATTAGCTAAATTATTCATTTAAACATAATAAATGCATTTACAACAAATTATTATGCGAAGAATTACAATAACATTTGGTATTAAGACATTAATAAATAATTGAAAAAGGAATTTGAAAATAATATCTGCGGGAAAAATTCACCGTTTAAAGAAAATTTTCAAATTAAAAAAGTGATTAAACTTATATATATATATATATATATATATATATATATATATATATATATATATATATATATCAACTGATTTGTATGCCCACTCCCTCATTAAAATTGCACCAATCACGTGTTCCATGCAAACATCGACCATGCACATATCGATATGCGTGTGCGTGACACAGTCACTGGCACGCACACCGACTCGAACACGGTCACGGATACTGAAACGGACACGGGCACGAACACGGACACGATAACGGACACGATAACGGACACGGACGCGAGACGACGGACACGGACACGGACACGGACACGGACACGGACACGGACACAGGACACGGCACGGACACGGACACGGACACGGACACGGACACGGACACGGACACGGACACGGACACGGACACGGACACGGACACGGACACGGACACGGACACGGACACGGACACGGACACGGACACGGACACGGACACGGACACGGACACGAGACACGGACACGGACACGGACACAGGACACGGACACGGACACGGACACAGACACAGACACAGACACGGACACAGGATACAGGACACAGATACATGACACAGACACAGCACAGAAGACACAAGACACAGACACAGACACAGACACAGACACAGACACAGACACAGACACAGACACAGACACACACAGACACAGAACACAGACAACAGACACAGACACAGACACAAACACAACACAGCACAACAGACACAGACACAGACACACAGACACAGCACAGACACGACAGACACAGACACAGACACACACACACACAGACACACACACACACAGACACAGACACAGCACAACACAGACACAGACACAGACACAGACACAGACACAGACACAGACAACAGACACAGACACAGACACAGACACAGACACAGACACAGACACAGACACAACACAGACACAGACACAGACACAGACACAGACACAGACACACACAGACACAGACACAGACACAGACACAGACACAGACACGACACAGACAGACACAGACACAGACACAGACATAGACCCAGACACAGACACAGACACAGACCCAGACACAGACACAGACACAGACACAGACACAGACACAGACACAGACACAGACACAGACACGACAATCACAGACACAGACACAGACACAGTCACAGACTCAGACACAGACACAGACACAGACACAGACACAGACACAGACACAGACACATACACGGACACGGACACGGACACGGACACGGACACGGACACGGACACGGACACGGACACGGACACGGACACGGACACGGACACGGACACGGACACGGACACGGACACGGACACGGACACGGACACGGCCACGGACACGGACACGGATACGGACACGGACACGGACACGGACACGGACACGGACACGGACACGGCACGACACGGACACGGACACGGACACGACACGGACACGGACACGGACACGGGCACGGAGACGGATACGGACACGGACACGGACACGGACACGGACACGGACACGGACACGGACACGGACACGGACACGGACACGGACACGGACACGGACACGGACACGGACAGGGACACGGTCACGGGCATGGACACAGGCAAGCACACGGACATGGACACGGACAAGGACACGGACACGTACACGGAAACGTACACGGACACGGACACGAACACGAACACGGACACGGACACGGACACGGACACGGACACGGACACGGACCCAGACACGGACACACAGAATTACAAAGCTGCTTGTGAATTGTCTCCTGTCCGCATGTGAATTAGCTAAATTATTCATTTAAACATACTAAATGCATTTACAACAAATTATTATGCGAAGAATTACAATAACATTTGTTATTAAGACATTAATAAATAAGTGAAAAAGGAATTTGAAAATAATATCTGCGGGAAAAATTCACCGTTTAAAGAAAATTTTCAAATTAAAAAGTGATTAAACTTATATATATCAACTGATTTGTATGCCCACTCCCTCATTAAAATTACACCAATCACGTGTTCCATGCAAACATCGACCATGCACATATCGATATGCGTGTGCGTGACAGTCACTGGCACGCACACTGACTCGAACACGGTCACGGATACTGAAACGGACACGCACGAACACGGACACGATAACGGACACGGACGCGGAGACGGACACGGGCACGGACACGGACACGGACACGGACACGGACACGGACACGGACACGACACGGAGCACGGACACGGACACGGACACGGCGCGGGCACGGAGACGGACACGGACACGGACACGGACACGGACACGGACACGGACACAGACACAGACACGACACGGACACAGACACGGACACAGACACGGACACAGACACCAGACACGACACGACACACACGACACGACACGGACACGACACGACACGACACGACACGATAATGACACAGACACAGACACAGACACAGACACAGATACAGACACAGACACAGACACAGACACAACAGACACAGACACAGACACGAGACACAGACACGACACACACGACACAGACACGGACACGGACACGGACACGGACACGGACACGACACGGACACGGACACAGACACGGACACGACACGACACGGACACGGACACGGACACTGAAGACACGACAGGACACGGACACGGACACGGACACGACACGACACGGACACGACACACACGACACAGACACGGACACGACACGACACGGACACGGACACGGACACAGCAAGACACAGGACACGGACACAGGACACGGACACGACACAGAACGGACACGACACGGACACGGACACGACACAGACACGGACACAGGACACGGACACGATACAGACACAGACACAGACACAAGACACAGACACAGATACAGACACAGACACAGACACAGAACAGACACAGACACAGACACAGACACAGACACAGACACAGACACAGACACAGACACAGACACAGACACAACACAGACACAGACACAGCACAGACACAGACACAACACAAACACACACACAACACACACACACACACACACACACACAGACACAGACACAGCACAGACACAGACACAGACACAGACACAGACACAGACACAGACACAGACACAGACACAGACACAGACACAGACACAGACACAGACACAGACACAGACACACAGACACAGACACAGACACAGACACAGACACAGACACAGACACAACACACAGACAGACACAGACAAAGACACAGACACAGACACAGACACAGACATAGAACCAGACACAGACACAGACACACGACACAGACACAGACACAGACACAGACACAGACACAGACACAGACACAGACACAGACACAGACACAGACACAGACACACAGACACAGACAACAGACACAGACACAGACACAGACACAGACATAACGGACACGGACACGGACACGGACACGGACGACAGGACACGGACACAGGACACGGACACGGACACGGACACGGACACGGACACGGACACGGACACGGACACGGACACGGACACGGATACAGGACACGGACACGGACACGGCACGGACACGGACACGGACACGGACAGGACACGGTCACCATGGACACAGGCAACACACGGACATGGACACGGACAAGACACGGACACGGACACGGAACACACGGACACGGACGAACACGGACACGGACACGGACACGGACACAGACACGGACACACAGAATTACAAGCGCAACTCCTGTCCGCATGAATTAGCTAAATTATTCATTTAAACATACTAAATGCATTTACAACAAATTATTATGCGAAGAATTACAATAACATTTGTTATTAAGACATTAATAACAGGAAAAGGAATTTGAAAATAACATCTGGGAAAACACCGTTTAAAGAAAATTTTCAAATTAAAAAGTGATTAACATTATACAACACGAGCACTCCCTCATTAAAATTACACCAACACGTGTTCCATGCAAACATCGACCATGCACATATCGATATGCGTGTGCGTGACAGTCACGCACACACGACACGGTCACGGATACGAAACGGACACGCGCACGAACACGGACACGATAACGGACACGGACGGAGACGGACACGGGCACGACACGGACACGGACACGGACACGGACACGGACACGGACACGACACGGACACGGGCACGGACACGGACACGGACACGCGCAGGCACAGACACGGACACGGACACGGACACGGACACGGACACGGACACGGACACAGACACAGACACAACACACACACGACACACAGACACAGGCACAGACACAGACACAGGACACAGAACAGACACAGACACAGACACAGACACAGACACAGACACAGACACAGACACAGACACAGGCACAGACACAGACACATACACACACACACAGACACACAGCACAGCACATACACAGACACAGACACAGACACAGACACAGACACAGACACAGACACAGACACAGACACAGACACAGACACAGACACAGACACGGACACGGACACGGACACGGACACGGACACGGACACGGACACGGACACGGACACGGACACGGACACGGACACGGACACGGACACGGACACGGACACGGATACGGACACGGACACGGACACGGACCAGACACGGACACACAGACATACAAACTGACAGACACTGTCACGACATACGACATAGCAATACATGAACATACAGAATGCATTTAATACAGAATTATTAGACACAGACAAACAGACACAGACATAGACTACAGATACATGAAAGACACGGACAGAAAATAATACTGCGGAAAAACCGAACAGACACAAATTAAATAAGTGACAAACATATATACAACAGACACCTCATTAAAACACACCAGACACGTGTTCCACAAACACGACACACATACGATACGTGACAGTCACTGGCACGCACACCGACTCGAACACGGTCACGGATACTGAAACGGACACGGGCACGAATGCGGACACGATAACGGACACGGACGCGGAGACGGACACGGGCACGGACACGGACTCGGACACGGACACGGACACGGACACGGACACGACACGGACACAGGACACGGACACGACGACGGACACGACACGGACACGGACACGGACACGGACACGGACACGGACACAGACACAGACACACACACACACACACACACACACACACACACACACACACACACAGAAAGACACAGACACAGGCACAGACACAGACACAGATACAGAAACAGACACAGACACAAACACAGACACAGACAGAGACACAGACACAAACACAGACACAGACACAGACACAGACACAGACACAGACACAGACACAGACACAGACACAGACACAGACACAGACACATACACACACACAGACACAAACACAGCCACAGACACAGACACAGACACAGACACAGACACATACACATACACATACACGGACACGGACACGGACACGGACACGGACACGGACACGGGCACGGACACGGACACGGACACGGACACGGACACGGACACGGACACGGACACGGACACGGACACGGACACGGACACGGACACGGACACGGACACGGACACGGACACGGACACGGACACGACACGGACACGGACACAGACACAGACACGGACACGGACACGACACGACACGGACACGGACACGGACACAGACACAGCACGACACAGACACGGACACAGACACGGACACACGGACACGACACAGACACAGACACGGACACGACACGGACACGACACAGACACGGACACGACAGACACGACACAGACACGGACACAGGACACAGACACGGACACAGGACACGGGCACACACGGACACGACACGGACACAGACACGGACACGAACACGGACACGACACGGACACGACACGACACGGACACGACACGACACGACACAGACACGGACACAGACACGGACACGACACGGACACGGACACGGACACAGACACTGATACAGACACAGAACAGTCACAGACACAGACACAGACACAGATACAGACACAGACACAGACACGACACGACACAGACACAGACACGACAGACACGACACGGACACGGACACACGACACGGACACGGACACGGACACGAGACACAGACACGGAGACACGACACGGACACGGACACGGACACAGACACGGACACGGACACGGACACGGACACGGACACGGACACGGACACAGGACACGGACACGGACACGGACACGGACACGGACACGGACACGGACACGGACACGGACACGGACACGGACACGGACACGGACAGGACACGGACACGGACACGGACACGGAACGAACGGACCGGACACGGACACGGCACACGGACACGACACGGACACGGACATGAACCGGACACGGACACGGACACGGAACACAGGACACACACGGACACGGACACGGACACGACACGGACACGGACACGAACACGGACACGACACGGACACGGACACGGACACAGGACACCGAACAGAACAGGACACGGACACGACACAGACACACGACACAAGACACAGACACAGGACACAGACACAGACACACAAACACAGACAAGACACAACACGAAACGAACACACACAAACAGACACACACAAACACAGACACAGCACACACAACACAACACACACAACACGACACAACACACACACAACACAACGACACAGACACAACACACACACACGAACAAACACACCACAACACAGACACAGACAACACAGACACACGACACAGACACACACAGACACGACACGAACACGGCACACACGGACACGGACACGACACGGACACGGACACGGACACGACACGGACACGACACAACACAGACACGACACGGACACGGACACGACACGGACACGACACGACACGACACGACACGACACGACACAGACACAGACAGACACACACAGACACAGACACAGACACGGACACACACAGACACAGACACGACAGACACACACACACGACACAGACACGGACACGACACGACACAGACACAGACACACAGACACGGACACGGACACGACACAGACACAGACACAGACACAGACACAGGACACAGGACACGACACGACACAGACACAGACACGGACACAGACACGGACACGGACACGACACGGACACGGACACGGACACGGACACGGACACGACACGCACGGACACGACACGACACGGACACAGGACACAGACACGGACACAGGACACGGACACGGACACGACACGGACACGGACACGGACACAGACACGGACACGGACACGACACAGACACGGACACAGCACGACACGGACACGGACACGGACACGGACACGGACACGGACACGCGACACGGACACGACACGACACGGACACAGGACACGGACAGACAGGACACGACACAGACACGGACACGACACGACACTGGACACGGACACGGACACAGACACGAGACACGGACACGAACACGGAAACGACACAGACACGGACACGGACACGGACACGACACGACACGACACGACACGGACACAGACACGGACACGCACGACACGACACGACACGGACACGACACAGACACGGACGCACAGGACCGACAGACACGACACGGACACGGACACGGACACGGACACGGACACGACACGGACACGGACACGGACACGGACACGACACGGACACGGACACGGACACCACGGCGACACACACACACTGACACCGGACACAGACACGGACACACACGAAACGACACGCACACGGACACGGACACGACACGACACGACACAACACGACACGACACGGACACGGACACGGACACGACACGACACAAACACGACATCACAGACACACACATCACAAGACACAAAAAGACAACACAGACACAGACACACACACATGCACAGCACAACACAATCACACGCAACCGTACACACAATCACACGACACACACACACTCACACCACACACACAGACACACACACCACACACAGCCAGCACGCACACACGACACACTCACCACGACCACACCACACACACGCACGACACTGCACGACACACACACCACACACACATACACACCACGACACACGACACAACACACACTACACACACACACGACACCACACACACGACCACATCACACCTCACACCACACTCACGACCACACCACACGCACACACACACGACACAACTCACACTCACACCACACACACACACTCACACATCACACACACAACACACGCACAACTCAACACACCACAACACACACTACACCACACACAACACACACGCACAGCACACACACGCACGACACGACACAGACACACACGACACACGACACGACACACGACACACGCACGACAGACACAGCACGCACACGCACACGCACACAGACACACGCACGACACGACACAGACACGACACGCACACGACACGACACGACACGCACACGACACGACACGACACGCACGACACGACACACACGCACACGCACGACGCACGCACGACACGCACGCACGCACGCACGCACGCACGCACGCACGCACGCACGCACGCACCACGCACGCACGCACGCACGCACGCACGCACGCACGCACAGCACGCACGCACGCACGCACGCACGCACGCACGCACGCACGACGCACACGCACACGCACGCACGCACGCACGCACGCACGCACGCACGCACGCACGCACGCACGCACGCACGCACGACGCACGCACGCACGCACACGCACACACGACCACGCACACCACGCACCACGCACACACGCACCACGCACAGCACGCACACGCACACACGCACGCACGCACGCACGCACGCACGCACGCACGCACGCACGCACGCACGCACGCACGCACGCACGCACGCACGCACGCACACGCACACACGCCACGCACGCACGCACGCACGCACGCACGCACGCACGCACGACGCACGCACGCACGCACGCACGCACGCACGCACGCACGCCGCACGACGCCGCACGCACGCACGCACGCACGCACGCACGCACGCACGCACGCACGCACGCACAGCACGCACGCACGCACGCACGCACGCACGCACGCACGCACGCACGCACGCACAGCACGCACGCACGCACGCACGCACGCACCACACACACACTCACACACACACACACACACACACACACACACACACACACACACACACACACACACACACA
The DNA here is from genome assembly GCA_036346205.1 of Vesta saturnalis. Taxonomy (NCBI): domain Eukaryota; kingdom Metazoa; phylum Arthropoda; class Insecta; order Coleoptera; family Lampyridae; genus Vesta; species Vesta saturnalis. The sequence continues at coordinate 930,198 of JARFJB010001950.1, read as the reverse complement.
CACACACACACACACACACACACACACGCACACACTCTGGAAAAATCACGATTGATTCTTTTAAGGAAATGAACATTTTTGATATTGTACTGGTTAGCTTAGATTTTAGAGGTGTTTTCAACGCTGCATCGTGGCCATCTATTGTTTACTCTTTGAAACAGTTTAAAGGCCCAAGGAATTTATACGACTTAACACTAAATTTTGTTTGACAGAAAGTAATATTTAGAATTCAATAAAGGATTGATTACTAAGCCTTTATGTAATGGATGTCCGCAAGGATCTTGCTGTGGTCCAGGTTATTGGAAGATACAATACGTTACTTAGTTTAAATTATGATAAAAATTCTTAAGTTATTGCGTTTTCGACGATTTATTAATATTAATAATTATTAATTAATATTATTTCATTGTGTTATAAATTCAGAATAAGTTAATATAGTGGTAGTATTAAATAGTTATTAGAATTAGTATTTTAAATTAGGTTATTTAATTGATATTTTAATTGATTGTAATAATGCACTTGCTCGCTATTTAATGTTTAAACAAAGCATGGTGTTGCCGTAACGGGGCATGCTGTAATACAATAAATTTATAGAAAAAATAAACACACACACACACTGTGAAGATAGCATAGGAGTAAGCACCATAGTATCTTTTTAGACCGCCATCAACCTACCACAGTTATACAGCGATTTGTTGATTTATCACAACCATTTTCAAGCTTAAGAAACTGAAAATTGAATAACTCGTTTAGATATTGCGTATCATGTTATAGTCAATAAATTTAAACTAGTAATTATAGGGCTATTGCCCCACTTATTTAATCATATATAAGGAAATGAACGTAGGAATAACAAAAAGCACTGTTGTTAACTAAATAACGCGCCTGCTAGTAAACCAATATTATAATATTTATTATATGAATGTTAAATATGCCTAGCTTACGAATAGAATTATGAAAAGTAAAAGAATAATAAGAAATCAGTTAGTATACGCGTTGTATGTAATGTATAAGTTGTGGTGGTTAATAAAATCTGAGTAAGAAGTGCGTGTTTTATTTATTTTATTACTTGCGATTGTGTTTTTGTGCGCATTATTCTTATTTCTTACAACCATTTTCGAATGTTTTTAATAGTATCTAATCGTCGTAAAAATCATATTCTAACACAACCTCTATTGGACGAGGATTAAGGATAATATATGTTACAGTAAAAAAAAAAATAAATTTCATGTAAGATCTGTGCAATGTTGTGAAAAACATTATGTGCGATTAGTAAATCATTCACTTTATATTTTCTGCATAGGTATATCTTTTTTTTTCTTTTGTATGAACGTAAAAAAATAATAATTGCGACTGGTACAACAACTGTTCACTGCACATCGCGTGCAGTAAACTGTCACTTCTTGCACTTTTTATATAAATAGCTATTACCCGTAAGGAACTTACAAAAATTAATCGTCTAACTTTTCAATGTATGATTAATCTGGTATTATTACATACCTACTCTTCTCCTACCGGTAAGAGAAAAATAAGGCGATATTGTTAACTTGATAATAAATAACAAGTTTTATCATCTTTCTAGAAAACACAAATTTATAACTTTTGTTTAATGTTTATTAAGTTAACGCACCTTTAAATTATATGTAAACAAAAATTTAATTTGAAGCTGTTATGCGGTGGTGTTAGGGCAAGAGCCGCAATAGATTAAAAACAAAGTAAAACAAATATGATTGATGTTGAACGTGTTAATGTATTGATTACATTCCTTGTTTAAAATTTAGAAATGCTGTTCATCTAATTCAAACATGCTTTTAATTACGTAAGTGCTCTGATAAATTAATTTTAAAATAAAAACATTAAAGTGTAATTATGTACCTTTTGCTATTACGCTGTAGGAAGATTCAGTTTCGTACTATAAACAATCACACAATATTATATAGGACTTAACATTTAAAATTAATATTTAAAAACAGTTTTTATAATTTCTTTTGAGAATAAAATGATTTACAATAACTTGTACTGATTTTACAATATACATAGTAATTATAATCAAATTGCTTTCATTTAACACAGATAGGTTGTCAGCGGGGTTTCCTACTGTACTCCTCTGTAGTAATCTTATACGCTCAGTTAGCTACGGAGATCGTTACCTTTGTGAATATTGCAATATTACAAAAATTCTGGTGCACTTACTTGTCATTTTGCTTGAGACATTTTGAAATGATTATTTCAGGTTTTCTCAATAATTTATCAATCTCAATTACAGTTTCGTTTTCGACAGAAGATGTTTCATTACACTAAAATTAAGATATGCTGTGTTTGTATATTTAAGTTATACAATCTATACGTTTCGGCAACACTTACAGTTATCTTCATCATTAGTAATATTATCTTTCAAAATTGTTAAAGGCATTGAAACAGTTTTGTGAAATTTGAAAGATTGTAAACGCAAACATAAGTCTGCAACAGTATGATAAACGTGTAAAGCCAACTATGGAATATAACTTTAGTAAACAATAACTAGATTATTAATAAATTAAATATTGTTAAACTGCCCTTACACTTACATCACAGCTTGATTAAATTTTGTTAGATTTATTCTTCAGGTGGGAATATTTTTCACTGTTATCCTTCGTCGATGTGTTCTGATTTGTCATCTTCCAGGCAGCTTAACAATATTTAATTTATTAATGATTAGTTATTCTTTACTAAAAGTGTATTTCAATGCTGGCTTTACACGTTTAGCAAACTGTTGTATTAATAACAGGCTTATGTTTGCAATTTCAATTTTTCAAAAACTGTCTCAACATCTTTAACAATTTTGAAAGATAATATTATTACTGACGAAGATAACTGTGTTATCAAACGACACAGACATGTTAACCAAATATACAAATACACCATACAAAGATGTATTTTAATAAATATATTAATAATGAAACATGACATTTCAGAATCTCATTATAGTTCTTAAATCAAACATTAAATCAAAAAAAGACAAGTTTTTTCAACATTTTAGAGTTTATTCCTTTATAATACATCAATAACTTTATTACTGAGTTTTAAAGTTTATGTTTACTTAAAATACATAAGTATGCAGTGCGTTTATACATAATCAATGGTACGTATGTCAATTATTAAATAATGCTTAAACACGATTAATAATAACAAAACATGCCTTTATTTATAGTGGACAACGAAATATATATATATATATATATATATATATATATATATATATATATATATATATATAAAATAATTTTAAACGGCACTCGCGACTAATTCGTGCAAACACAGGCTTCTTTGCATTTTTCAATAGACAATATTCATTGATATTTAACCCTCATTACTGAGCTTTTGGTCAGATAGGTTTCTTATTGGGCGTAATTTTCAACCCTTTACAATTTTAACTCTAATTAATGCCTTTTTGGCAGTATTACGAACAACACAACAGTATTGTGTACAGGAGTGTCACAGATTTCAGCCCTAAGATGATTGGTGGACTTGTAGATCATTTTGTAAATTCAATGTTATCTGAAAATTTGTATCTAGCACCTTTATTACCGGAATAAAATATACGCACTAATTCATTATAAGTAATACTATTTTTACATCTTCAACAACATGTCAATCTCAGCACCACATAGTAATACAAATTAATTGAATATTAAGTTTGTTTTCTCTGCTGATCCTATAGAACTTAATGAAACGTCTTTAATCTTCAGCTGCTCATTAGATTGGTATAGGCGTTGGCCCTGGGCCCTGAAAACGCTCATTTAAATTCAGTCAGCTCTACAACTATCCTCTCTCCGTAATTTATTGCTATGAGAAGATTCAACACCATTTTAAAGGTATGTTGGATCTATGCCTGATTATAACATTACAAATCTGCACAGGTAATTAAACACAATCAATTACCAGCGATGTATAGAGAGAACATTTTGGAAGGTTGACAAATACTGCTTTAAGATTACATTTCCTACATCAGCACAGACTTATCTGCTGATATCAGGAACCATTGTAACAGATTATTTGACGTTAATTTCTTCCACACTGTATCATTAACAGGTGTTATTCAATAATAATACAGCTTTAAGTTCTTAAAATCTCGAATATACTCGATTGTGGGCTCATGGTACTGCGAGTTCACTGGTTGAAAGCTATTATCGTAAACGCTATGTTTTCAGTTTAATTCAGCCTGGAAATACACATGTGTGTCATTTAAAACTGTTTTACCAGAATTTTCAACCACAGAACACTGTAATTGAGACATAAAACCTTGCAAAGCAATGTAATGATATAAGATTATTAGTAAAACACGCACACACACACGCACGCACGCACGTACACACGCACAAAGCACGCACGGACGGACGCACAGGCGCACGCACACACGCAACACGCAGCACGCACGCACTCACAACACAACACAACACAACACATACACAACACAAACAACACAACACAGACAACACAATAACACAACAACAGACAACACAACACAACACAACACAACACAACTTTTTTCAACACAACACAACACAACACAAGAACACAACACAACACAATACACAACACACAGAACACAACACAACAGGACAACACACAACACAGACAATAACACAACACAACACAACACAACACAACACAACACAACACAACACAACACAACACAACACAACACAACACAACACAAACACAACACAACACAAACAACTTGTTTAACACAACACAACACAACACAACATGTCACAACCCAGCACAACACAACACAACAACATAACCCAGCAAACACAACACAACATAACAACCAACACACACAACACATAAACCACAACACAACACAATACATTGCAACACAACACAACACAACACAACACAACACAACACAAATTGTGAAAACTTCTAGAACACAATCCAAGGTATTTGGGTTGCCACAAAACCAAGGTCCCCAATACAAGGTCAAAAAGCGTAAGTGACCTAAATACATATCATACCACAAAGCCAAGGTCAAACCCGCTTTCCTGTTCCACTACTACAAGGCCATCACTGTAACCTACTTTACCAATGCAAAAGACCCAAATGCTACTCTTACCCAAGCCCACCTCACTTGTATGTTTTGTCCACTTGTATGTTTTTGCTCACGCATAATTATTAAAGAAAAAAAATTATATGTTAATACATTTAATTGTAGAAATAAAACATGTAGAAACATTACTCAGATATATGATTTTCTTTAGGAATAAAACATTTTGATTTAGTACGTGCAAGGTCCTCTCCACTTCCGTTTCAGTACATCTGCGCGGACGTGGTGCGAGGAGCTGAGCATACGTGCAATGTGGTGCCCATCGGAGATGCTCCTGTAACGGATTGACATCTGGCTGCCATCGGTTTATTCTACACATGAAACATTCAACCGTATCGTCTGAAGATGTGGAAATGAATCCTGCTGCAGCAAGCGATGACGAGTGAACTCAGACCATGTTCGATACGTTAGTAATCGTTTATCGAAACAATTGTAATACTGAGGATAATAAAGTTCGGTGGCACGTCGCACATGTTTTCACTAGAGGATAAACTAAGCGACTGGCATAAAATATTTTATTACATACAATATATAGACAGCAAAACAAAGTATTAATAATCAACATAACATACTTCCTCACACAAATAACAAGAATCATCATCATAAACATCATATAAAGTGGTTAATGGCGCTCTACGATGAGCACCAGTATTCATCATGTGAAAGGTAGTACAACATTGTCCATCGCTCCATATGGGTGTGGTGGTCCACCACGTAATCTCCTGGTTTCAACGTGGAGAAACATGCATAACATAAACACATACCACCAAGCAGATGGTAGCGATGTACAACGCAACTATGTGAGTAATCTTTCAACACTACTCGAGACGTGGTCAGAGATTCGCTTGCCCAAGGTTCAAACCATGCTGAATCCCACTTTACATCTTCATATTGCGTATACTGATGTTATGGAAGGTAGTATTCCTTTCTTTCAAAATTTACCCAGTTCGGAATTAATTGACATGTCCGTCGCGTACTAATTTGAAATAGGGTTTGTGGTTGGTACACTTCAGGAGTCTTCCAATCGTCTTGCACTGGAGTAACTGACATAGTGAAGATTGGTAACTATGGTATGTATAAAAAACCCTCCCTTTAAGTATACGAATAATACTGAGTGGGGGTATATAACCTTATGTAGTGAACTTGTTGTGGCAAAGTGGAACAACCTTGGAAATTAAGTATGCCTAGAATCCTTGAAGTAGTGGTGAATACAAGGTTGGAAAAAAAACAAAATGAGTAACAGCCTTGAACGAAAAGAAAAGGTGTAACCGACAAGACCGCTAAAGCAATGTGTGGTATAATGTGAAGGTCACGTAAGTAGCCTTGATGAGGTACATAGAGGAGAGTGTCATATATAAAGAGAGGAATGTATGTAAAGCCAGTATCGTATATAATGGATAACATACGTCAAGCCATAGAAAAGGCGAAGATTATCGGTGCTATAAGTTCAAGTAAATATTGCGATATTTTGCTTAATAATGTGCATTATTTCTTAAATAAAAGTAAAACAAAGTTTGTTAGTGTCGGTCTATCACCCAAATTTGGTTGAGCCAGTCGTAAAACTCGGTGGATCGAAGAGTGGTGGAGTGGTGTTTGACAAGCAGGAATGGCGTATACTTATGGATAATCAAGGGTGATTACTAATTATTTACAGTCCTGAAGGAACATGGCTACCTACCAAACTGGGATCGAAGACTGTCTCGTACGAAAATATTAACAAGAAAAAATTATACGCCTCTGTGATAGTGAAGAAGTTGATGTCTATTTAGGATGGGAGTCTATAGAACAGTTATGGAAGCTTTTGAAGATAATATATTACCGATTGGAGTTGGCAGATACTGTGAACTTTCCAGAGTTTTATAAAAACCTAATAAAGTCGGCAGCAGCAATTCCTGAATGTAACATTCACCAAGTTATAGGTCCATTGCATGATGTATTTGAGGTCAACATAGCCTGCCTTCTGGAAATGGAAGAATTTGCCAAGGAGAAACTATATATGGATATGGATCTTGCCAAACCTATAACTGAAAGGGGGGGTAACGCGCTTGTAGTCAATAGTGGATAGTATTAGATGTTAGTCAATATGTGGATGTGTTATAGTGCGGAGTCGTGGCCTAAAGCTGTAGATTGTGTTAGTGCAGTCCAAAGACTAATATGCCAGTTACAATCATTAGAATTCGATGCTGATCATGAAAAAGTGTATGGAATGGGTAGATTTAGTGATGACTATTTAAATAATCTAGTTAATAAGTATGGGGGAGGAATACGCCTTTGTGAAAAATACTTAACATCGCATGTAGGTGATATAGAGTGTATTTGTTGTATAAAGCGATTAATAGAAGACCTTAAAGAAATATCATTGGAGCAATTTATACACGAAATAGAAGATATTTACCGAATTTTGAGCCAACAGATGACGACTCACCCAGTGAAGAAGGTGTGCATTAATGAGTCCAAAAACGTAGTTCACTACATAGTAGTATGGGAGTTGGACGACATGCGCGAAAAGGAGAATGGGAACAAATAGCTAGAGATTCTGCACGATTTAAAAAAGAATAGGCGACTGTGATAATATAATTTCACCAATTCTCGAAAACAGCATCGTGAATGTGTGTTTGTCAGACGCTTTAGTAGTATGTAGTGATGTATATGTATATATAGTATTAATAAAAAGTAAAAAAGATCTGTTTATTGCATATTAATATTACAGTATATATAATTAAGGTTAATTAGCGTATTACACAATGTCTTTGGTAGAAATCCAGGAGTTGTGAGAAGTATCAAAACCCAACCACTTAACGAGAGCTTTATTCCCTTGACGTCGGATGACACGTTCAACTAGATGAATGTCTGGATGTTTAACACTTTGTAGTTTCGGGCTCATAGAACCGACCTTGAATCTCTTCATCTCGACTATCAAGTAAAGTAGGTGAGTGGGCTTGAACGTTTAACTGTTGATATTCGAAAGACTTGTAACTCCAATTAGGTGTGTACCCTTAGAGAATATGCGTACATGTTCCCCACTTTAAATTTAGGTGTTTTACGGTCAAGAATTTTTTGACATTTTAAATGTTTCGAAATAGATGCACTATTTTTTTCCGATACATCTACCGGTTTGTAGCCAGTTGTTCTATGCTTTCTTGAATTATACTCGGCGACAATGTGCGGTAATATTGATAGCCACTTATATGATCCTTGCATGCTGAATGTTTTCCACATTATTGCTTTAAGGGTACGATTGACACGTTCGACTATGCTACTTTTCAAGGTGGAATAACTACTGTAATGATTGATATTGAATTTTTTTACTTTTTAAATTCTGCATTATAGAACTCAGTTCCCATATCAGTTTGTATATGTGTAGGCATCTTTTGCAATCCAGATAGCAGTTTATCCATTACCTCCGCGACTAGTTTACCATTCTTGCGTTTGATGGGGAAAGCCCAGACATATTTAGAGAAGGCATTAATTATTACTAAAATATATCGAAATCCTTTATTCACATGAGCATAAGGTATCATTTCCACTAAATCAGCTTGAAAGAGATCATTTAAACCTTTTAGTACTACACAACGTCGCGGAAAATTTCTCCTTGCTGGTTTGTGCAGTTCTTCAACAACATCGGATTTACTCATTTTTTACTTTGGATTGTAGTAAAATCTCTAGGTAGCCACTTACAATGCAATATTTTTCCCTCTGTAGGAAAGAAATATCTACCATCGATACCCAATGGAATATCTACTGTTGTCTGTTGCAAGACACCTTGCAAGGTAAAATAAGTTTCGTAATATATATCACTTTGCTTCAGCATCACTGCGATGATGAGTATATATGTTTCCAAATTTATCCACTGTCATTTGTTGATGAAGATGTCCGCCAAATTTATCTATGGGCATAACTGATGGGCATATAGTACTGCCTTTAGTGGTAGTCGGTGTAACAATGAAATGAAAAGGATATAGTAATAGGTTTATAACAAGAGCTGTTACTGTATTACTTTTGCTTCACGTAGTTCATCAATTATATATACTACTTCGTTGTGATTGCTAGTATTTCCTGTCGACATTGATCCTAATAATTCCGCCAATCTACTAACTTATTCGGTTATTCCACGGTACAAATTCAATAGCTTTGTTATTGTATCGCAATAGTTGCATACCACCTCTTTTGGAGATAGAAGTTGTTCGAGATCTTGTGGTTGGAGGGCAATAGATGATGTAGACCGTTTTCTAGGTTGAAGTAATGGTTTGATTTCACATATTTTTACTATTGTTTCCTCGGATTTGGTCTGTCGAGTTATAATTACGTCGGGCAGCATTAGTACGACGCAATATGTCGTTGTATTGCTGTAGGTCACTCTTTTTGTACCCCGTAGGAATTTTTAAAAAGTAGTTCATATAATCCCGGTGTTCCTTCATAGTCTAGGGAGAATCCATCAGGAAGAGTGATACGAAGGTTTTCACCAATAAAGTCTAATTCAGCATCACCAATAAAAAATTTCTCTTCTTCCGGAATGAAATGTACGCCATATGTTAAGTCATACTCGTCTTCTGTATCTCTAAATATACCTTCAACGTAGTACTTAGCTAATCCTTGGTATTGATTTAGATAATCTTCAAAGGCAGGTTGAGATCCAGCAGCTAACAGTTCTGATTTCAATTGTTGTAAAAGAATTTCCACAGCATCATCGTTAGTGGTATCAGCAATTACAGTTTCCTGCGAAGGTTGCGCAATGGTTGCGGGAACAAGAGTACTGGAGCCTTCCGTAATCCAGCTGTTTTAGGTGTGTGATGTAAAAAACATCAGTTTCTTGTGCAATGACTTCATTTTGACAGCTTCTGGCGTAAGGGTTCAGCTTTGATGAGAGAGCCATCATTTTAGTAATCAATTGTTTTAATGGTTGTGTGATAGGTTTAAAGTGTGCTTCTATTGCACGTTCTGTAAGAGCGGTATCTTCTTTCAAAGTAGCATATTTTGTTGCACGCTCTTGCGAGCACGCAAAATGTCTTGTACTAAGCGCTCCTTCATTACGACTGCATATGTGCTACCATATTTATAATGCTATAAAACAGTCAAATCTCTTACGGTACCGACCTGTATTAACATCGCTTTCTTTATCAATAACAATAAAACCGAATTTGTCTTGCCAGCAACAAAACATAAATCTTTAAACCTATCAAAGGACATATCGACATTAACGTGATCATCATACACATGCTTGAGATTAGTGTGATCTTGTTGAAAAGAATAAGTAAATTAGCATTATCACGTATAAGCTGTTTTGGAATTGAAGAATACGTTTGACACAGATAGAAACAATCATTATTTCGATGTCTGCCAAAACAGAAATGATCTCTTATTTCATTTTGCTTATGACACGCTACATCATCGAAAATCATTATTGAATTTTACGGGAATCACTAGGGATATAACATCACTATTATCACTGTATTCAAAATACCGACTTTTTATGGGTAGTAAATTTCGTAGGTACTGGTATTTAGGTTGATATAATGATTTGCAATATATATACATTTTCAAAACGTAAACCATTTGGATGTTCTAACAAGGTAATCATAACATTTGTTTTTCCGCACCCAGATGGACCAACGATTATACCTCGTTTACATCCTCCTTTCAGTAGACCGCTATGTTTAGAGTAAAGTTCCTTGTTATCAGCTGTGTCATAATTTTTAATAGGTAATTCAGTGTCTTGCGGAATGAAGCGTATGGTGCCCGTCATAGTACTAAACCCCAAATTGTATGGTACTAATATATATACGTGTCATACAATGAAAGTAGTTTAGTAGTGGAGTGACAGCCAGTCTGGTATGAAGTATACTTCTCGGTGTAATAAGAAAAGGTTCAGGATTAATTAATACCTTAATTAATAAATTACCCGTGGAGTTGCATATACCTGGGTATAGATACTGCGGACCGGGTACCCGTTTACAAAACGACTAGCTCGCGGCGACAAAGGTATTAATGAATTGGACGAAGCCTGTAAAGAGCACGATATTGCATACTCCCAGTCAAACGATTTAAGTCAACGACACATTGCCGATAAAACTTTGCAACAAAAGCTTGGAATAGATTTCGTTCCTCAAACGCTACATTTGGAGAAAGGGCAGCTGTTGCATTAACTATAGCTGGAGTAATGAAAGGAAAACGGAAAATGGGGATGGGTGGAAGATCACGGACAGGCAATAGAATGGGAAGCAAATCACGAAGAAAAGCGTACTCCCAAACCAATTTCATTTAACAAAGCGGTACTTCTAGCGCGACGTCGTGTTGGTGGTAAACTTCGATCATCTTTATGATCTACACCAAGCCTTAAGCGTTCTAAAACACAAAAAATCATGTCACCCAAGAGCAGAATATTACCTATACCAAAACGAGGGGGTTCATACCTCTTATTCCCCTATTTGCAGCATTAGGAGCCTTAGGTTACGTGGCGGTGCAGCTGCAGTTGCAAAAGCGGTTACCGACGCAAAAGCTGCGACAAAAACGTTAGAAGAAACCAAACGACACAATCAAGCAATGGAAGCAGCAACCGTTAGGGTTTATATCTAAAACCATATAAACGAGGTTTGGGCATATATTTACAACCGTATTCAAAAAACTCCCACTGAAGCTACCACGCCACGCCTTAAGTAATGTTGAGCTATCAAAATTTGTTGAGCAATTAAAGATTCCCTACTTTAGAGGGATATATATGCGAGATAAGCTACCTACACGAATCCATAGGAATGAATGTGGTATCGTGAATCTGGATAATCAAGCTAATCAGGGAACACACTGGACAGCATATATTAAGCGTAATAGACATATAACATATTTTGATAGTATAGGACATGTTAAACAATTAGTCCACTATTTTAAAAGTGATGGTAGCAGAAACACAATTGATTATAACTTTACTAAGGTTCAAGAGTTCAATACATACAACTGTGGTCATCTAGTCTTACGATTTTTATACGACTACTCGTTCTGATTGTCAGTAGTTGTTACGTGATCGTGATGTCGTACACATTTACCTTCACCGGTAAAAGCTGTATCTGCAAGCTACATTTAATCCACCGATTTTCTTGATAATGAGTCGGAATATGTAATGGGGTTAACTAGTTTTGAATCGTTCAATACTATACAAAACGTTACTTCAAAGAACAACATGTTGGAAACGAAAATTACAATACCGCCAGGAACATACGAAATCGCAGATGTGAATAAATATATTAATGACTCAGTCAAAGACGATAAGGGTATATTGATTTACGAGCAAATAATAATACTATGAAAGCAACCATGAAAGCAACCCATAACATTAGTTTCAATGTGGTCCATTCGATAGGGCCTATGCTGGGCTTTAATAAAACTACTGTTTACCAAGCTAAAAAGTGTACACCTCTGAGAACCCTATTAACATCATCAAAATTAACTCATTAATTATCGAGTGCAACATAACAAGTGGTAGTTTTAAAATGGTGAGTCATCACACATAATTCAATTCTTTCCCAGTGTACCAGCGGGATATAAAATAATCGAATCACCTCAACATGTCATCTACTTACCTATAAATACATCTACCATTTCAACAATAATACTTAAAATAGTAGGCCAAGACGGAGATCTCGTCAATTTTAACGGAGAAGTCATAACGATAGGACTACATTTAAAGAAAATATGGTGACGCGGTATAATACATGTGCATGTAACCAGTGCAAAACAAACTATAAAAGAGTGAAGTGTGGAAAGGGTACAGTCAGTAAGCGTTCAGCGACCAAAGCGTTGACAGCGCAGAACAAAGCATTCTTGGAGAGTCTCGGGTTTACAGTACTACAATGAGTGTATTAAACGTTAATGAAAAAGTTGTTGTTGATAATGCTATAGTCAATTCCGAACTGCACACCCATCAACCATATACTACGAGATTTGGAAACAATGATGAAATCAGGATACCCATTCAGGAAGACATGTGCACTCTACCATCAGAAAGTTATGTTTATGTAGAGGGAAGATTATTGCGACAGGATGGCACTGTCTCCAATACCGCAAGGTTCGTTAATAATGGTATCGCATTTTATTCAGTGAAATTAGATATGAGATGAATGGAATAGTGGTAGATTCCGTAACTAAGGTGGGGTTAACGTCGACAATGAAAGGATTAGTATCATTGACAATGATCTTGCCCGCCATCAAAATGCCGGTTGGTTTCCTACTGCAAACAGCACACTAACAAATGAGCAAGGGTATTTTAATGTCTGTGTACCTTTGCGAATGCTGCTTGGCTTTGCTGAAGATTATAATAAAGTGATTTTGAACATTAGACAAGAACTTGTATTAATTCGTAGTAATATTGATACCGATGCAGTAATTTCAACTGTGGACGAAGCATTAAAAGTTAACATAGATAAGATTTATTGGAAAGTTCCACACATCGTTCCAGCATTAGCGGAGGAATTAGCGTTAACGAAATACATTGATAAAAATGTAAATACACCAGTAGCATTTAGAAGTTGGGAAACCCACATATATCCCGCCGTTCCAGCAACAGATAAGCATACATGGGCAATCAAAACATCTACTAGTATAGAAACACCGAGATACATTATTATAGGGTTTCAAACTGGACGAAAAAATAATGTTATGCACGATGCGAGTAAATTCGATAAATGTGCACTGAAGAATATTCGGGTATTCCTCAACACCGACCGTTAACCGTATGATAATTTAAATGTTAATTATGATAACAATTGCTTTGCCACGCTGTATGAAATGTTTGCTAAATTCCAAATGTCATACTATCAAAGAGATGGACAACCATTACTCACACCTATTCAATTTACGACGGCTGCACCACTGATGGTGGTCGACTGCTCAAATCAAAGAAGTATTGCACTCGAAAGCAGTAGTTCTTCGTGGAGTTTGAAACATCGGCCAACATACCCGCTAATACGACAGCATACTGTGTTATACTCCATGATCGTTTAGTTACGTACAACGCGTTAACCAAAGCAGTACGACAATTGTAATGCAATGCTGATTATGGTGGATGTACAAGGGTTTAAAATTTCAAAAAATTTTATACCGAAAGAACTCGCACTTTATAATGGAAAAAAAGTAGCTCACTACGTCTTTAAATCACCGTATCCCTACATTGGATGCAGAGAGTCGTCGTCAAGCTACTTGGTTAATACATAACCAGCACTGTATTAAATGGGAAGAAGGGTATACACCACCACACCACTTTCGAAGAATACTCGAGAGATTGATTCAGCCAACAGATTCTGTCTATGTCAAGGGCAGAGAAAGCAGATTACATCAGAAAATTTGTGACCCAGCCTGTTATTGAACTTGAGGAAAGTCCACCTCTTCCTGCTATGCAACCCGTTTGTTACTTTCATTGTAAATCATTATGCCACTGTGCTTTGAGTCGGGTATATCATTTATATAATATATATATAATGCAATAAGTCTTGTACATATTTTTAATAAAAAATAGTAAATAGTCATTTTTCGTTTTTTTGTTTTAGTTATATCACACAGTATTTGTATAGTATATTCTCTTACTAACGAATTAATACATAATATTAATATATGTTAAACAACTAAAGGAATAATACAACTTATTAATATAAGTTTCATTATGGAGAATATAGGAAAGAAACTAGCAAGTGTCAGTACCCAAACTATTCTTCTTCCGGTTAATATAAATTCATTTGCTTAGCAACCTGCAATAGTTCGCTCAACGGATCAGCATTCTCCAATTCCGGTATTCGCCAATGCCCCCAATGTAGAACACGTATCACGTAGTCGATATCGTTTGTCATCCTGGGACCTAAAGGCAATTTTGTTTAACATTTCGGTATATATATCATGTAAGGTTGATCGAAACACAAGCATTTTACACATTACTGTTTTATCAGACCCCCCGCAACCGCTTTGTAGTCTACTTCCGTCAACACTTTCTGAATAACAACTTTCTTAACACCTTTCGCTTTCTTAACAACTTCTTATCAGCAAGCTTCAGACAGTATGACTTCGATCCAGCACCATAAAATAATGAATCGCTTTCCTGCGTACTCATCTTTCATTCGTCCAACGACGGAAGCAGTCGTAGGAATACCATGCAACTCATTATGATAGTTGGAAGTATCATATTCGTCTAAATTATTTCGCATGTGTGCATACATATCATCAGTTACTATCTCAACAATCAAAGAATCCGTGTCAGTATAGAGCAACGTGACATTCTTGCCATAATGAGCTCGTAAGATATCATAAAAAAACCGATACATTATAATTTTGGAAAGATCTAAAATACTGAATCCGACATAGACGGGTTTGTCGTACGTAACTACCTGTTTCGACAATTCCGCCGCAAACAATTTATCAGTGAATTGAATAAAATTTTTAAATTGCGGTTTTGCAACGTACCGTGCTAGACCTACCCGACGACCGTTATTTTCCCAATGTGTTAACAGTTTAATAACTCTTCGTTTATCGACATTTTCCATTGTTTTACCAAACACACCATTATTCATGATTTTATAGAAATCCTTTTCAAACTTGTTCTGTGCTGTGTTGCGGAGAGCTGTATTAAGGTCTACGTATGGTATTAGCCACGGACTCTGACGAAAGCGTAAAACCCTATGAATACGAGTAACAATTAAGCCATGCTTAAATAGCAGTAATGTATAACATAGTTGGTCTTATCACACAGGTTCGGGATTAACTTCTCCTCCTGGGACTGTGGTGCGCAGATCATTTCAGGACAAAACGGATAATCGTTGTGTTCGTCATGCAGATGGTGGGGATAATGTATATCAACCTCCAGTACAAATCCAACATCGGCGTCATCATCAATCTTTACTACGTCAAAGTGTTCTATTTCCTCTTGAGGTAACCACATAAACCCATCGTGAGGCAGGTATTGCTTCATACTCCAGCCGTATAAATTCGTGGCATCTAAATATTGTAAAACACTTTCGGTTGTTTAGGATCATAGTTTGGAACAAACTCGTTATTAGCGATGCTTCTCCGCTTGATACAAGTACATACTCCACCCCGAATACCTTGTTTAAAAAAGTGATACATATCCATATCCGTCAGTAATTCTAGCTCTACTTTCGTACATTTCAACATGGCATCCCACGCCAATCCAGGTAAAGTGACATACTGTGCAGGTTCTAACCCATACACACCCATACATAATCTCCTAAAGTTTTCAAACACGTCAGCCAATAACAACACATCTGATTTTAAATAAATATCAGCATAATCACCTAGTGTATTACACTTAAAGTGATCCCATACCAGTAGAACGCGACAGTATTCGTCATCCGAAATATTTGCATCGCGCATTTTATCGTAGAATTTGTCATATGATGGCACCGTGACGTCGTTCAACTTACTAAAGCTGTCTACGTACGCATAAGGAAACTACCTTTTTTCTCACTAAGTTGAAGTCGCTATCATTACTAAAATATTTCCGTACCTCCATACATTGATCATCTGATAAATTCTGGATAGAGATCTAAGGATGCAGCCATGAATCTACAACTATCGACGAACCGTAAATTAATGTATTTCTTTTCCCTGATACCATGACTGTTTACATATTCATCAACAAAAATACTTACCAAACGTTATATATTTTTCACTGTTAACCGGAAGTACGGTAATTTCTTCCGTTTCACTCGCTAACTGTTTAATGAACAGGTGAACATCATAACCACTGAGATTATGTAGAAAACGGGAGAAATGTAGGTACCTGATAGTTTAAGTACACGTTGAATGTGCACCACGATACTCACCAGTAATGACAGTACTCTCGTACTTTCGGATTTGTCGGATCCCCCGTAAAGTGCTTGCCGCATATGTAACAACATACACTGCGTTCATACGTAACCTGCTGTTCATCCGTTAATGGTGTCATTGGAACAATAGCTTTGAAATGTTCATTATATATCCGTTTTACATCACTTTCCAGTCGTCTTATAAATATCTCCCCTGCATTACTCCCCCTATACAGCTCTAACTTAGACCACGCATCGTTTACACTTAATGTAATAACTAAACGAATGGTTCGTGTTTACACGTTTTATCGTAAACGGTTTTCGGGATCTGGTTCAGCCGTATCTACCGGTACTAGAGCGCTTCAAAATCTGCATATATTACGAATGGTAGAACCATTTGTTTCTGATAGTTCGAAACGCGAGTATATTTTCCGCGTAGAATTCCCCGGTTATGTCTTTTTTTTGTTTCACGCCCGGTAATTTTGTATATACGAAGTTACAGTCGTGTGACACGTGTCGGGTTAATTGCTCCTCGGATCTAAAGTAATACAAGCATGCATCACAAAAATACATTGCTCCGTTCCGCCGAGTTATTTGGTTGCTAAGTAAACGAGAAAAATTTTTTATCCATACATAATGCTGATTATCTGTTTGGTTACTGACTAATAATAATAAATTGACATGAACTGCCTGTTTGGCTTTGGTATAATACCCACTACCTCTGTGACACTGACCATCACGATAGGTATCGTCTAACCCATAAACATTGATGGAATGTTGTTATTGCTCTCAAACGTTGAAATATTCGTCAGCTTAACAGGGAACTGTACACCATTCCAGTTGAATAACGTCTGGAAATCAGGGTAAGAAGATGTGCGTTGTGGTACTCCCGTTGGTGCCACTAGTGCCGATACAACAGCCCATGCAAAGCAGCAATTATCATTATTTTTACATTGACTATGGCGTGTTTATGTGCGATTTCGGCGGGGACAGCCATATAGGATGAACCAGTGGTGGGAGAAAATTTAAGCAGGTTTACCTCTATATACATTGCACCAGGGACCACCCTAAAACAGTTGTTACTAATCGATTACACCAATAGTCACACTTACCAGAATCTTTACGCTGAAATTCGGATTGCTTTGCATCCAATATTTTACTTATTCTTTGGAAATACTCTTCTAACACCGTCCCTACACTGAGAATATCATACTTAGTCTGAAAGGATTTCAGTTCTGTGCTTTCCCTACTGTTCAAAAGTATAAACCAAACAGCTCAACATTACATTTTAATGAGTAGTGTTTCTGCAACTGATTTTGTACTACCTTCAATACATTCCTTTAACCTCTGCCATAAAGGTGGACACATCAGTATGAGTATTGCATGGTGACAGGCGGTATGACACAATGCGTTGTTTAAACGCATTTCGAATCACTTCAACCCCATTAGCGACAAGCAAACATACATTTGCTTTCCTGTGCTTCTGAGGTGTCCTTGGAATGCATACCTAGGTACATCCATTGAACAATCTGTGCAGTGTACACTTTCACCACTTTTTTCGGTTGTACCGGTTCATCGCGTTGGTCAGGCTTCCGCTTCTTGAGTTGCTCAACCCTGATGGTCCGGGTTTCGCATTTTCCTTCGCATAGTTTACCCCAGATGGTCCTGGTTGCACAAAGGAATCAGTAACATGTTCGTACTGCTTTGTTATCGTCCGAAGCGATCCCTTGCACCACATTGCTCCCTGTGGTTTGGTTTTGTAACGAAACCTCCTGCATGACAGATGGTGCAGTAGATACTGACATCCAGCATGCTGTTTTTGATGTCTCAGTAAAGAATCCTTTCGACAAAATTTCTTGAGGCATTCACATTGGAACATTTTGCTGCAACAAAGAATAATAACTATATGCTGAAGTGTAGGTTGATGTGAATAAGGGTACTATACGTGTTGGATAGGAAGGAAGGTAGGAGAGATGCAATACGAAACTAACACTTACTATTCTTTGAAGACATGATGTAACACCGCTTTATAACACTTGAAACTTTACTTGGTGGCGCATAAAGACGGACTGACACTGTAGTGGAACCGCTCCGTCTTAAATACAAAATTTGAAGTGTTGGGGAGTGGGGGTGGAATGAGGGGCAGAAGTGGTGAATCCAGACTCCCCCTCCCCAGATAACCGAGTTGCTACCTACAGTAAAAATATCATTGTTCACATTTAAAATTCTTCTTTACTTCTATATATAAGTTCCAACATAATCCTTGTTACACCATTAAAATCCTTTTCTACCTTCCAACCTACATATACATATGTAGGTATAAAAGGTGAAATAGACTTTTTTCACTATCGCTAAATCGAATTATTCGCTCATTTTACAACTTTTGACCAAGTTTCGTCAAGATCGGTCATGATGTCTTATCTGTATGTGTATGCATGTATGTTCATATCCACGATAACTCCAGTAGGTCTGTTGGACAGTTGGGAGAAAACAACTTGAACAAATCCCCATGTGGGAGTTACATTACAGGAAGGGGTTAACAGGAATCCGTTTTGAACTGTAGTAAATATTTTAATTGTTGCATGTTTCAAATATTGTTAATTATAAAATGTACTTCATCATTATTTCTCAAATGTTTGTACAATATCGATGTAGTTGTATTAATAAAACTTATGAACCAATTAATAAAGTTAAATATTGACTTTTTGTAAATTACAGTTGAAAATTAATAAAAATTGGGTAAAATTCGTTATGACAATTAACATATGAACGATTTGTTTATTATGATAATAGTTTCAAAGTGTTAGTCTAATTGCTATATTGGTTTCGTTTTAGTTTAAAAAAGTGGAATTATACTACAAATCGGAATGAGAGCGCCATCTGTTGATAAATACGTTGATACAAACGAATGAAGAAATCTGTATGAACAGATATAGTCGCGATGTACGTTTAGGAAATTTTAAACCACATGAATGTTACAAATGATTCGTACAAGTTAAACGCGGCCCGACTTTACGCGTGATTATGTAAACGCAGATAGTTGAAAACAAGATTTGTGTTTACTTGTCTATTACAGGTATTAAACATATAATTGTGATTTTCCTGCTGGCAAAATCAATAAAACACTTCTCTACATAATAATAAAACTACTTTATTTCCCACAGGAAAACGGAAATAAAATACAAATGCATACATAAGGAAATGTTTAACTGGATAATATATATAAAAACCAGTTTATGCAGAACTCTTAATGCATCTGATGACATGTACTTAATTATGTTTTGTCAGATTCTTAAATAACTTTTTATTTTCAACAATAATTACTTTTTTTAAACACATTGTAAATAAAAACATGATTTCCCTTTTATTGCTTCTTCATTATAATTATACGCATACCATTACTTAAAATCGTTCAATAAGAAACGTGTTTGTACCTCCACTACATAAATGAATGAAAGGTCATCTCTCTGATTTCAAGTTTACCAAAACCGGATATAGCCGATAATGAACTTATTTATATATTTAAACAACTTTGCTGTATACATAACATTATAGGTTTAGAACTCTCATCGTGAATATATATCTACATTCCTTTAGCTTTACGAATTAAAACTAAAATTTAAAGACATTATTTGCATTTTTATATAACAAATAATGTATTTATAGATTATATACGTGCTCTGCAAATACAGTGTTAACGAGATGATGTTATTTAATACGTATGCTATTTAGTAATACCACACAATTTATTATTTACTAGTTATTAATTAGCTAAATGAAATTGTATTGTTTTTGCAATTCTAGTAAATCAACTAATAAATATTGTTTACAACTTGTAATACAATATTTGCCTGTTACAATGTATATGAAGGTTTGTCTAGACAACATCCACCTTTGTTTTTTTAATACTCGTAGTTGATCTAGGTCACTAGAGACATCTAGCCAATCACGATACAGTATACATCGTTTCAGGGTATATAAGCGTTACATAAAACGTATTTACGTTATGATCTCGAGTATTCCAAGTATTAAACATCGTTATAAGTACGGATTCAGAGACTGGGAATCTGGCTGGAGATCCAACACTTCCTTAGGTGTGCAAATCTAACTTTACCTCTAAGGCCTTCTAACATCCACTTCGACTAAGTTCTATCCGGACCTACTCCGTCGTCATAATAATGTGTGTGAGTGTGAGTGTGGTATGTGTTTGAGTGTGTGAGTTTGTTTCAGTGTGTGTTTGAGTGTGTGAGTTTGTGTGTGTGAGTGTATGTGTTTGAGTGTGTGAGAGCGCTGTGGCTACCACCTGTCACAGTGAATACTGGTGTTCCTTATGTTGAGCACCCTAACACAACATTTTGATGTGTACGATGACGACTATTTTATATATTATGTGATTAAGTATGTTATATTGACTCTTTTTTGTATCTCTTGACTATAGTGTATAGACTAATTGTTTTCTGTCAATCTAGTAGTGTGTTTATCGCTGCTAACATGTGACCTAAACTTTTATCCTCAGTTTACCTGTTTTGTTAAAAGCTTACTAACATATGTACTAAATCAACATGTTTTATTCCTACAGCGAATCATATATCTGAGTAATACATATTTATAATATAATTTATGTCTTGCTTTCTACATGCATTAAACATATATTTTGTACATGTCTTTATTTCTATGAACAATTTGTACATGTCTTTCTATATGAATTAAATATATACATATCGTTTTCTTTTATTTTCGAAAATAAAGTGAGGGTGAGCAAAAAACATACATGTGGACAAAAACATACAAGTGAGGTGGCCCTGGGTAAAAAGTAGCATTTGGGTGGTCTTTTGCGATAGTGGTAAAGTAGGTTACATGGATAACAATTGCAAAACAATGTGATAGTTGTTGACCTTGTGTTTGTGGTAATTAGGTCGTGATGGCCTCGTAGTTGTGGAACAGGAAAGCGGTTTGCGACCTTGGTTTTGTGGTAATGATATGTAAGTAGGTCACACATTACGATTTTTGACCTTGGTACGGTGGGGACCTTGGTTTTGCAACCTTGGAAATGTGGGACCTTGGAAATGTGGTGTGTTCTAGAAGTCTCCAATCTTACCTACTAACACAACAAATCATCTCAACTCAACACAACAACACAATACAACACAATACAACAACTAACACAACTCAACACAACACAACAACAACACAACTCAACACAACACAACACAACATCAACACAACAAAACACACACAACACAACACAACACAACACAACACAACAAGAACACAACACAACACAACACACAACACAACACAACACACACAACAAAACACAACAAAACACAAAACACAACAAAACACAACAAAACACAACAAATACAACAAAACACAACAAAAACACAACACAACAAAAACAAAACAACAAAACACACAAAAAAACACAACAAAACACAACACAACACAAACAACAAAACACAATAAAACACAACAAAACAACAAAACACAATAAAACACAACAAAACACAAGACAACACAACAATACGCAACACAACGCAACGCAACGCACGCAACGCAACGCAAACGCTACGCAACGCAATGCAACACAACACAACACAACACAACACAACACAACAAAACACAACACAACACAACAAAACACAACAAAACACAACAAAACACAACAAAACACAACAAAATACAACAAAACACAACAAAACACAACACAACACAACAAAACACAACAAAACACAACAAAACACAACAAAACACAACAAATACAACAAACACAATACACAACACAATACACAACACAACACAGCACAATCACAACACAATCAACACACAACACAACGCAATATGCAACACAACGCGCAACGCAAGCAAACATAACGCAACATAACAACAATAACAACACAATAAAACCAACAACACAACACAACAAACACAACAAACACAACAAAACAACAAAAATACAACAAAACACAACAAAAACACAACAACAAACACAACAAAACACAACAAAACACAACAAAACACAACAAAACACAACAAAATACAACACAACACAACACAACACAACAACACAACACAACACAACACAACACAACACAACACAACACAACACAACGCAACGCAACGCAACGCAACGCAACGCAACTTAACACAACACAACACAACACAACACAACACAACACAACACAACACAACAACACAACACAACAACACAAACACAACACACACAACACAACACAACACAACACACACAATAACACAACACAACACAACACACACAACTAACACAACACATAACACAACAGTTTAATAACTCTTCGTTTATCGACATTTTCCATTGTTTTACCAAACACCCATTATTCATGATTTTATAGAAATCCTTTTCAAACTTGTTCTGTGCTGTGTTGCGGAGAGCTGTATTAAGGTCTACGTATGGTATTAGCCACGGACTCTGACGAAAGCGTAAAACCCTATGAATACGAGTAACAATTAAGCCATGCTTAAATAGCAGTAATGTATAACATAGTTGGTCTTATCACACAGGTTCGGGATTAACTTCTCCTCCTGGGACTGTGGTGCGCAGATCATTTCAGGACAAAACGGATAATCGTTGTGTTCGTCATGCAGATGGTGGGGATAATGTATATCAACCTCCAGTACAAATCCAACATCGACGTCATCATCAATCTTTACTACGTCAAAGTGTTCTATTTCCTCTTGAGGTAACCACATAAACCCATCGTGAGGCAGGTATTGCTTCATACTCCAGCCGTATAAATTCGTGGCATCTAAATATTGTAAAAACACTTTCGGTTGTTTAGGATCATAGTTTGGAACAAACTCGTTATTAGCGATGCTTCTCCGCTTGATACAAGTACTACTCCACCCCGAATACCTTGTTTAAAAAGTGATACATATCCATATCCGTCAGTAATTCTAGCTCTACTTTCGTACATTTCAACATGGCATCCCACGCCAATCCAGGTAAAGTGACATACTGTGCAGGTTCTAACCCATACACACCCATACATAATCTCCTAAAGTTTTCAAACACGTCAGCCAATAACAACACATCTGATTTTAAATAAATATCAGCATAATCACCTAGTGTATTACACTTAAAGTGATCCCATACCAGTAGAACGCGACAGTATTCGTCATCCGAAATATTTGCATCGCGCATTTTATCGTAGAATTTGTCATATGATGGCACCGTGACGTCGTTCAACTTACTAAAGCTGTCTACGTACGCATAAGGAAACTACCTTTATTTCTCACTAAGTTGAAGTCGCTATCATTACTAAAATATTTCCGTACCTCCATACATTGATCATCTGATAAATTCTGGGATAGAGTAGGATGCAGCCATGAATCTACAACTATCGACGAACCGTAAATTAATGTATTTCTTTTCCTGATACCATGACTGTTTACATATTCATCAACAAAAATATGCTTACCAAACGTTATATATTTTTCACTGTTAACCGGAAGTACGGTAATTTCTTCCGTTTCACTCGCTAACTGTTTAATGAACAGGTGAACATCATAACCACTGAGATTATGTAGAAAACGGGAGAAATGTAGGTACCTGATAGTTTAAGTTACACGTTGAATGTGCTGCACCACGATACTCACCAGTAACTGACAGTATCTCGTACTTTCGGATTTGTCGGATCCCCGTAAAGTGCTTGCCGCATATGTAACAACATACACTGCGTTCATACGTAACCTGCTGTTCATCCGTTAATGGTGTCATTGGAACAATAGCTTTGAAATGTTCATTATATATCCGTTTTACATCACTTTCCAGTCGTCTTATAAATATCTCCCCTGCATTACTCCCCCTATACAGCTCTAACTTAGACCACGCATCGTTTACACTACACTTAATGTAATAACTAAACGAATATGGTTCGTGTTTACACGTTTTATCGTAAACGGTTTTTCGGGATCTGGTTCAGCCGTATCTACCGGTACTAAGAGCGCTTCAAAATCTGCATATATTACGAATGGTAGAACCATTTGTTTCTGATAGTTCGAAACGCGAGTATATTTTCCGCGTAGAATTCCCCGGTTATGTCTTTTTTGTTTCACGCCCGGTAATTTTGTATATACGAAGTTACAGTCGTGTGACACGTGTCGGGTTAATTGCTCCTCGGATCTAAAGTAATACAAGCATGCATCACAAAATACATTGCTCCGTTCCGCCGGGATATTTGGTTGCTATGTAAACGAGAAAAATTTTTTATCCATACATAATGCTGATTATCTGTTTGGTTACTGACTAATAATAATAAATTAACATGGACTGCCTGTTTGGCTTTGGTATAATACAGAGGCCCCACTACCTCTATGACACGCTGACCATCACGATAGGTATCGTCTAACCCATACACATTGATGGAAATGTTATTATTGCTCTCAAACGTTGAAATATTCGTCAGCTTAACAGGGAACTGTACACCATTCCAGTTGAATAACGTTTGGAAATCAGGGTAAGAAGATGTGCGTTGTGGTACTCCCATTGGTGCCACTAGTGCCGATACAACAGCCCATGCAAAGCAGCAATTATCATTATTTTTACATTGACTATGGCGTGTTTATGTGCGATTTCGGCGGGGACAGCCATATAGGATGAACCAGTGGTGGGAGAAAATTTAAGCAGGTTTACCTCTATATACAGCACCAGGGACCACCCTAAAACAGTTGTTACTAATCGATTACACCAATAGTCACACTTACCAGAATCTTTAGCTGAAATTCGGATTGCTTTGCATCCAATATTTTACTTATTCTTTGGAAATACTCTTCTAACACCGTCCCTACACTGAGAATATCATACTTAGTCTGAAAGGATTTCAGTTCTGTGCTTTCCCTACTGTTCAAAAGTATAAACCAAACAGCTCAACATTACATTTTAATGAGTAGTGTTTCTGCAACTGATTTTGTACTACCTTCAATACATTCCTTTAACCTCTGCCATAAAGGTGGACACATCAGTATGAGTATTGCATGGTGACAGGCGGTATGACACAATGCGTTGTTTAAACGCATTTCGAATCACTTCAACCCCATTACGACAAGCAAACATACATTTGCTTTGTGCCTTTGCTTCTGGGTGTCCTTGGAATGCATACCTAGGTACATCCATTGAACAATCTGTGCAGTGTACACTTTCACCACTTTTTTCGGTTGTACCGGTTCATCGCGTTGGTCAGGCTTCCGCTTCGAGTTGCTCAACCCTGATGGTCCGGGTTTCGCATTTTCCTTCGCATAGTTTACCCCAGATGGTCCTGGTTGCACAAAGGAATCAGTAACATGTTCTGTACTGCTTTGTTATCGTCCGAAGCGATCCCTTGCACCACATTGCTCCCTGTGGTTTGGTTTTGTAACGAAACCTCCTGCATGACAGATGGTGCAGTAGATACTGACATCCAGCATGCTGTTTTTGATGTCTCAGTAAAGAATCCTTTCGACAAAATTTCTTGAGGCATTCACATTGGAACATTTTGCTGCAACAAAGAAAGAATAATAACTATATGCTGAAGTGTAGGTTGATGTGAATAAGGGTACTATACGTGTTGGATAGGAAGGGTAGCCGGAGATGCAATACGAAACTAACACTTACTATTCTTTGAAGACATGATGTAACACCGCTTTATAACACTTGAAACTTTACTTGGTGGCGCATAAAGACGGACTGACACTGTAGTGGAACCGCTCCGTCTTAAATACAAAATTTGAAGTGTTGGGGAGTGGGGTGGAATGAGGGCAGAAGTGGTGAATCCAGACTCCCCTCTCCCCAGATAACCGAGTTGCTACCTACAGTAAAAATATCATTGTTCACATTTAAAATTCTTCTTTACTTCTATATATAAGTTCCAACATAATCCTTGTTACACCATTAAAATCCTTTTCTACCTTCCAACCTACATATACATATGTAGGTATAAAAATATGAAATAGACTTTTTTCACTATCGCTAAATCGAATTATTCGCTCATTTTACAACTTTTGACCAAGTTTCGTCAAGATCGGTCATGATGTCTTATCTGTATGTGTATGCATGTTGTTCATATCCACGATAACTCCAGTAGGTCTGTTGGACAGTTGGGAGACAGTTGCGTACGCAACTGTGAACAAATCCCCATGTGGGAGTTACATTACAGGAAGGGGTTAACAGGAATCCGTTTTGAACTGTAGTAAATATTTTAATTGTCAATGCATGTTTCAAATATTTTAATTATAAAATGTACTTCATCATTATTTCTCAAATGTTTGTACAATATCGATGTAGTTATATTAATAAAACTTTATGAACCAATTAATAAAGTTAAATATTGACTTTTTTTTGTAAATTACAGTTGAAAATTAATAAAAATTGGGTAAAATTCGTTATGACAATTAACATATGAACGATTTGTTTATTATGATGATAATAGTTTCAAAGTGTTAGTCTAATTGCTATATTGGTTTCGTTTTAGTTTAAAAAAGTGGAATTATACTACAAATCGGAATGAGAGCGCCATCTGTTGATAAATACGTTGATACAAACGAATGAAGAAATCTGTATGAACAGATGATATAGTCGCGATGTACGTTTAGGAAATTTTAAACCACATGAATGTTACAAATGATTCGTACACAAGTTAAACGCGGCCCGACTTTACACGCGTGATTATGTAAACGCAGATAGTTGAAAAACAAGATTTGTGTTTACTTGTGTTTACTTTATTACAGGTATTAAACATATAATTGTGATTTTCCTGCTTACTGGCAAAATCAATAAAAACTTCTCTACTAATAATAAAACTACTTTATTTCCACAGGAAAACGGAAATAAAATACAAATGCATACATAAGGAAATGTTTAACTGGATAATATATATAAAACCAGTTTATGCAGAACTCTTAATGCATCTGATGACATGTTAATTATGTTTTGTCAGATTCTTAAATAACTTTTTATTTTCAACAATAATTACTTTTTTTAAACACATTGTAAATAAAAACATGATTTCCCTTTTATTGCTTCTTCATTATAATTATACGCATACCATTACTTAAAATCGTTCAATAAGAAACGTGTTTGTACCTCCACTACATAAATGAATGAAAGGTCATCTCTCTGATTTCAAGTTTACCAAAACCGGATATAGCCGATAATGAACTTATTTTTATATATTTAAACAACTTTGCTGTATACATAACATTAATTATAGGTTTAGAACTCTCATCGTGAATATATATCTACATTCCTTTAGCTTTACGAATTAAAAACTAAAATTTAAAGACATTATTTGCATTTTTTATATAACAAATAATGTATTTATAGATTATATACGTGCTCTGCAAATACAGTGTTAACGAGATGATGTTATTCGTAATACGTATACGCTATTTAGTAATACCACACAATTTATTATTTACTAGTTATTAATTAGCTAAATGAAATTGTATTGTTTTTGCAATTCCTAGTAAATCAACTAATAAATATTGTTTACAACTTGTAATGCAATATTTGCCTGTTACAATGTATATGAAGGTTACCTGTCTAGACAACATCCCACCCTTTGTTTTTTAATACTCGTAGTTGATCTAGGTCACTGCCAGAGACATCTAGCCAATCACGATACAGTATACATCGTTTCAGGGTATATAAGCGTTACATAAAACGTATTTACGTTATGATCTCGAGTATTCCAAGTATTAAACATCGTTATAAGTACGGATTCCAGAGACTGGGAATCTGGCTGGAGATCCAACACTTCCTTAGGGTGTGCAAATCTAACTTTGCACCTCTAAGGCCTTCTAAGCAGCATCCACTTCGACTAAGTTCTATCCGGACCTACTCCGTCGTCGGTAAGCATAATGTGAATGTGTGAGTGTGTGAGTGTGAGTATGTGTTTGAGTGTGTGAGTTTGTTTCAGTGTGTGTTTGAGTGTGTGAGTTTGTGTGTGTGAGTGTATGTGTTTGAGTGTGTGAGAGCGCTGAACGGCTTGGTACCACCTGTCACACGGTGAATACTGGTGTTCCTTATGTTGAGCACCCCTAACACAACATTTTTGATGTGTACGATGACGACTATTTTATATATTATGTGATTAAGTATGTTATATTGACTCTTTTTTTGTATCTCTTGACTATAGTGTATAGACTAATTGTTTTCTGTCAATCTAGTAGTGTGTTTATCGCTGCTAACATGTGACCTAAACTTTTATTTCCTCAGTATTACAACTGTTTTGTTAAAGCTTACTAACATATGTACTAAATCAACATGTTTTATTCCTACAGCGAATCATATATCTGAGTAATACATATTTATAATATAATTTATGTCTTGCTTTCTACATGCATTAAACATATATTTTGTACATGTCTTTATTTCTATGAACAATTTGTACATGTCTTTCTATATGAATTAAATATATACATATCGTTTTCTTTTATTTTCGAAAATAAAGTGAGGGTGAGCAAAAAACATACATGTGGACAAAAAACATACAAGTGAGGTGGCCCTGGGTAAAAGTAGCATTTGGGTGGTCTTTTGCGATAGTGGTAAAGTAGGTTACATGGATAACAATTGCAAAAACAATGTGATAGTTGTTGACCTTGTGTTTGTGGTAATTAGGTCACAGTGATGGCCTCGTAGTTGTGGAACAGGAAAGCGGGGTTTGCGACCTTGGTTTTGTGGTAATGATATGTAAGTAGGTCACACATTACGATTTTTTGACCTTGGTACGGTGGGGACCTTGGTTTTGTGGCAACCTTGGAAATGTGGGACCTTGGAAATGTGGTGTGTTCTAGAAGTCTCCAATCTTACCTACTAACACAACACATCACATCTCAACTCAACACAACACAACACAACACAATACAACACAACACAATACAACACAACACAACTCAACACAACTCAACACAACACAACACAACACAACACAACACAACACAACACAACACAACACAACACAACACAACACAACACAACACAAACAACAACACAACACAACACAACACAACACAACACAACACAACACAACACAACACAACACAACAAAACACAACAAAACACAACAAAACACAACAAAACACAACAAAATACAACAAAACACAACAAAACACAACAACACAACAAAACACAACAAAACACAACAAAACACAACAAAACACAACAAAACACAACAAAACACAACAAAACACAACAAAACACAACAAAACACAACAAAACACAACAAAACACAACAAAACACAACAAAAGACAACACAACACAACGCAACACAACGCAACGCAACGCAACGCAACGCAACGCAACGCAACGCAATGCAACACAACACAACACAACACAACACAACACAACACAACAAAACACAACACAACACAACAAAACACAACAAAACAAACACAACAAAACACAAACAAAAAACAACAAAACACAACAAACACAACAAACACAACAAAACAACAAAAAACAACAAAAACACAACAAAACACAACAAAACAACAAACACAACACAACACAACACAAACACAACACACACAACACAACACAACAAAACCAAATGCAAGCAACCACAACGACGCAACGCAACCAACCAACAAACAACACAACACAACACAAACAACACAACCAACACAAAAACACAACAAACACAAAAAACACAACAAAACAACAAAACAACAAAACACAAAAAACACAACACAACACAACAAAAACAACAACACAACAAAAACAAACACAACAAAACACAACACAACACAACACAACACAACACAACACAACACAACACAACAACACAACACAACACAACGCAACCAACGCAACGCAACCAACCAACACAAACACAACACAACACAACACAACACAACACAACACAACAACAACACAACACAAAACACAAACACAACACAACACAACACAACACAACACACAAACACAACACAAACACAACAAAACACAACACAAACGCAACACAACACAACACAACACAACACAAACAAACACAAACACAACACAACACAACACAACACAACACAACAAACAACAACACAACAAAACACAACAAAAACAAAACAACAAACACAACAAACACAACACAACCTAAAACACAACACAAACACACAACCCACACACCACAACACAACACAACACAACACAAACAACACAACACAACACAAAACACAACACAACACAACACAACACACAAACACAACACAACCAAAACACAACACAACAAACACAACAAAACACAACACAAACAACAAACACAAACAAACAACAACAAACACAACAAAACACAACAAAAAACACAACAAAAAAAAACACACAAAAACACAATACAAAACAAAACAAAAAACACAAAAACACAACAAAACACACAAACACAACAAAACAAAAACCACACAACACAACACAACACAACACAACAACAACACAACAAACACAACAAACAACAAAACACAACAAAACACAACAACAAACACACAAAACACAACAAAACAACAAAACACAAAAGCAACACAACCAACGCAACCAACGCCAAACCAAACGCAACCAATGCAACACAACACAACACAACACAAACACAACACAACAAAACAACAACACAAACACAACAAAACACAACACACAAAAAACACAACAAAACACAACAAAACAACAACACACAAAACACAACAAAACACAACAAACACAACAAACCAACAAAACACAACAAAATCAACAAAACAAACACAAAACACAAAACACAACAAAAACACAACAAACACAACAAAACAACAAAAACAAAAACACAAACAACACAACACAAACACAACACAACACACAACACAACACAACACACACAACCAACAACAACCAAACCAACCAACAAACACAACAAAACAAAACAACCAACAACAACAACACAACAAAACACAACACAAAACACAACAAAACACAACACAACACAACAAAACACAACAAAACACAACAAAACACAACAAAACACAACAAAATACAACAAAACACAACAAAACACAACACAACACAACAAAACACAACAAAACACAACAAAACACAACAAAACACAAAAAACACAACAAAACAACAACACAACACAAACACACAACACAACACAACAAACACAACCAACACAACCAACCAACACAACCAACCAACCAACAACACAACACAACACAACACAACACAACAACACAACACAACACAACACAACACAACACAACACAAGCAACACAACACAAACAACACAACACAACACACAACAAACACAACCAACACAACACAACCAACCAACAACACAACACAAACAACACAACACAAACAACAACACAACACAACACAACACAACACAACACAAACACAACACAACAAAACACAACAAAACACAACAAAAACACAAAAACAACAAACACACAACACAACAAAACACAACACAACACAACACAACACAACAAAACACAACACAACACAACAAACACAACAAACACAACAAACACAAACAAAACACAACACAACACAACACAACACAACCAACACAACACAACCAACGCAACAACACAAACACAACACAACACAACCCAACAACACAACACAACACAACACAACAAAACCAACACAACAAACACAACAAACACAACACAACAAACACAACAACAACAAAACACAACACAACACAACACAAAACACAACACAACACAACAACACAACAACAACACAACACAACACAACACACAAACAACAACACAACACAACACAACACAAACCAACAAACCAACAAAACACAAAAACACAACAAACACAACAAACACAAACAAACACAAACACAACACACACCAACCAACCAACCAACAACCAAAACCAACAACAAAACACAACAAAACAACAAAACACAACAAACACAACAAACACAACAAAACACAAACACAACAAAAACACAAAAACACAACAAAACAACAAACACAAAACACAACAACAACAAAACAACAAACACAACAAACACAACAAAACAACAAACACAACACAACACAACACAACACAACACAACCAACACACACAACACAACACAACACAACCAACAACACAACACAACACAACCAACCAACGCAACGCAACAACAACACAACACAACACAACACAAACAACACAACACAACACAACAAACACAACACAACACAACACAACAAAACACAACAAAACACACAAACAAAACACAACAAAACAACAAACACAAAACAAAAAACACAAACACAAAAACACAACACAAACACAACAAAAACACAACACAACACAACACAACACAACACAACACAACCAAACACACAAACAACACAACACAACACAAACAATACAACACAACACAACAACACAACACAACACAACACAACACAACACAAACAACCACACAAACACAACACAAACAACACAACAACACAACACAACACAACACAACACAACACAACACAAAACACAACAAAACACAACACAACACAACCAACCAACCAACCAACCAACACAACGCAACCACAAACACAAACCAACAACAAACACAACACAACACAACACAAACAACACAACACAACACAACACAACAAAACACAACACAACACAACAAACACAACAAAAACCAACCAAAACAACAACAACACAACAAACACAACAAACAACAAACACAACAAACAAAAACACAACACAACACAACACAACACAACACAAACAACACAACACAACACAACACAACACAACACAACACAACACAACACAACACAACACAACAACCAACCAACCAACACAACGCAACAACACAACCAACCAACCAACAACGCAACAACCAACCAAACAACACCAACCAACCAACACAACACAACACAACACAACACAACACAACACAACACAACACAACACAACACAACACAACACAACACAACACAACACAACAACCAACACAACCAACGCAACGCAACGCAACGCAACGCAACACAACACAACGCAACCAACGCAACCAACGCAACGCAACAACACAACAACACAACACAACACAACACAACACAAACACAAACACAACACAACACAACACAAACACAACAACAACACAACACAACACAACACAAACACAACACAACACAACACAACGCAACGCAACGCAACCAACGCAACACAACACAACACAACACAACACAAACACAAACACAACACACACAACACAACACAACACAACACAACACAACACACACAACACAACACAACACAACACAACACAACACAACACAACACAACACAACAACACAACACAACACAACAACACAACACAACACAACACAACCAACACAACACAACGCAACGCAACCAACAACCAACCAACCAACAACACACAACACAACACAACAACACAACACAACACAACACAACACAACACAACACAACACACACAACACAACACAACACAACACAACACAACAACACAACACAAACACAACACAACACAACAACACAAACACACAACACAACACAACACAACACAACACAACACAACACAACACAACACAACACACAACACAACACAACACAACACAACACAACAACAACCAACACACAACACAACACAACACAACACAACACAACACAACACAACACAACACAACCACAACACACACAACACAACACCACACACAACAACAACACAACACACACACAACACAAACACAACACAACACAACACAACAACACACAACACAACACAACACAACACACACAACACACACAACAACACAACACACAACACACACAACACAACACACACAACACAACACAACACAACACACAACACAACACACAACACAACACAACACAACACAACACAACACAACACAACACAACACACACACACAAACACAACACAACACAACACACAACACACACAACACACACACAACACACACACAACACACACACACAACACAACACACAACACACACACACACACACACAACACACACACAACACACACACACACACAACACAACACACACAACACACACACAACACACACACACAACACACACAACAACACAACAAACAACAACAACAACACACAAACACAACACAACACAACAACAACAACAAAACACAACAAAACACACACAACACAACACAACACAACACACACAACACCACAACAACACAACAAAACACACAACACAATACAACACAACACACACACAACACAACACAAACCAACACAACACAAACACACACAACAACACAACACAACCCAACACACACAACACAACAACACAACCAAAAAACAAACAACACAACACAACACAACAACAACACAACACAACACAACACAACACAACAAAACACAACAACAACACACACACAAACACACACAACACAACACAAACAACACACACACATAACACACACAACACAACACAAACAACACTAACAAACACAAACACACACACAAACCCACACACACCACAAAACAACACAACACAACACACACAACAAACACAACGCAACACGAACGAAAACAACCAAAAAAACAAAAAACAACACACACCATACACAACAAACCAACCAACAAAACACACAACAAAAAACACAATAACAACAACAATTACAACAAAACGAAAAACACAACTTCAACACAACAAAACACCAACAAAAAAAACTTTTACACCTTACAAAACACAAATCAATTAATTACACCAACGACAACTTAAACAAAATAAAGCTTAAAAAACCGGACCTATAGGAAAACATCCAATCATCGTAATTTAAACAATTTCACACTTTAACATTAAAAGTTCATTTTGATAAGCATTCAATTTTACTTACTTAAAACCACAAATTCAGGAATTTCCAACTTCACATTCGAAAACCACTTAATACAACGTAATTAACTTTACACCCCAACTTTTAAACATAAAAATACATTCACACATCCTAAGATTCGGACATTTAAACATAAAAAACACTTACATATAAAAGCAAATATAAATAACAGTAAAAAACATTTCAACAAACTTTTGGAAAAATACAAACAAAAGGATTTAATTAAATTTTCACCACACAAAACACACCAAATTAAAATTGTTTCATAAATATAAAGCATCCAAACAATTATTTACAAAAACCACTAACGAAATACTTTAATAATATTACTAACTTTTAAAACATATAATTAAATTATTCATTCTCCACATCTTCGAATCACATTTTCGATCAACTCAAGGTAAAAAATTTTCATTTGAATATAAAAGCATTCAAACAATTAACAAAAACAACTTCAATCAAATCTGGTAATGAAAACTAACGCTTTTAAAACGGATAAATTAATTATTCACCACTCGTAAGTCACATTAATTACACTCAAAAATTTTACGGTTTAATAACAAACTTTTAAAACGTATAAAAATTCATCAAATTCGTTACATGTTCACAGACCAAATTCAAAAGTAATTGAACAACACAACATTAATAAAAACACAAAACCTTCATTTAAATACATTCAATAACACTAACGCTTTCAACAGGCATATTAATTTTCATTCCACATTTTAATGGCACATCACACCAAATAATTGTTTATTCTCGAATAAACATCAAACATATTACGGAACTTAATCAAATTTGAATGTTACCCACATTTTGCAACTGCAAATAAACCCAAATTCCATAAACCAACTTATTCTTTACAACCATACACACTTACCAACATTCAACAACACGATTTTATTCTACAACCAAAACATATTAGTGAATTAACTTTAATCCATAAATTGACACATTGAAACCCAAAATCAAAAAATTAAATACCCAAAACACTTTTACAAAATTTTCCAAAAAACATAATTATAAAAATATACAAAAATAAAATATAATAATAAATAATAAATATTTTAAATAAATAAATAAAATTCACAACAAAATAATTTAAATACAAATAAACACAAAAATAAAAATTTACAAAACTAAATTTAACTAATTAATCACAAATTCTCAATTACCCAAGAAAACTCCATTGAAACATATAAACATATTTAATACCGCAACTAACCAAATTAAACTTCTAATTCATATGCAATTGAACGCTAATCCTTTTGAATAATACAATTATTTACCAGAATTTCCAATAAACAAACAAACTTTAAACGTAACTTTAAAAGAACAACTTTCCAAAACTATGAACGAACATGATTCATTAAACATAAATTTACTTTAAAAAACCCAAACTGGATTATTTAACAACCAATTCAAAAATTCAACAAAGATCTTACAAGCCAAAACAAACAAAATTCACAATATAAAATTAACTTTAATCAAAACATGGAATCAGGCCACTCACTATTGCCACCTTGTAACGTTAATTTGTTTTTATTTCGTCAAGGATATCGACAATAAAATTACTTTACAAATTTAACTCATTTCGTTCTCCTTTCATTCATTTTTTTTTGATAAACCGTTTCACTTACAGGTTACTCTCCCAACACTTTAACCTTATAAATCTCAACCCTACTTAACCGTCCTATGTAAATACATCACTTAACTAACCTAAAACAATACACCACCTTTCCAACCGTAAACCACAAATCACCATTCCTTTTATCCATAATGTTAACACTAACTAAAATCAATCAAACAATACAACAACAAAACACAACAAACCGCAAATACTCAAGAACAGCAACACAAAGTTAACAATAAAAAATTAAAATTAGTATGTAATAATAAATTATGAAATATTTTAAAAATAATAAAAATAAAATAACCAACACAAACAAACTAACAAGAACTAACCATCGAAATAAATTCGAATTTCATAAAGCCTGCAACAATTTCATCAACAAAACCACCTCAAAAATCAACTTTTAATTAGAAAACATGTAACAAATTTAATCCTCTAACCAAATTAAACCTTTCCTAAAATAAATCAATACCAATAAAACACTCGTCAAATATTTCACCATCAATCCTCATCTTAAAAAGAAAAACCATTCACTAACCTGAAATTTTAAATTTAATTATAAAACAGAAACAAACCAAAACTGAAATTTTAATTATTTGAAAAATTCACAAATACAACTGAAATTAACATTTATTAACATAAAATAAAGCTAAACTGAACATACAATTCAATACTTCATTAATAATTCAATAAACTAAAACTACTAAAGAACAAACGTGTAAAAACAAAATTCATTATCAATAGTATAAATTCAAAACTTTCAAAATATGCCAAACACAACAAAGCTCTCCTTTCAACAATTTAACAAAGATCAAAAAAATGAGCACAAAACCACAAACAAACAACAAATCAAAAAAACAACCCACAAAACCAAAACCCACAACAAACCCCACCAAACAAAAAAAACCACAAAACCCACAAAAACACACAAAAACAAAACAAAAAAAAAAAACACAAACAACAAAATTTCACTAATCGTAAACACAATAAAATAATTCAATCCTAATAATAAATTGTTACAATACCTAAAAATGGACAACTCTAACAATCGAAACTGAAACAAACAAAAGCGAAAATAACCAGCAAATGATAATGAAAGCAAATCAAGTCCCTTGCTCGATGCGCCGGTGTAATAAAAGTGGGCCGACTCAATAATTTTGATTTGCTCAATTACCTCAAATTCTGCTCGATTATTTTCACTTAACCTAAATAATAAAAATGCAATATAACACTAATAAAAATGATCTCGGACACCAAGTTATTTTTTACTAACATCGGAATAACTAAATCGAATTTTACACTAAAAATTTATCAAAATGTAAAACAATAAAAAATAACAACTATGTTTATTAGCAGTTAAAATTTAGGGTTATATAAATTACATCTTAAAACTAGTTATAGCCTTGAGTTACTAATAATCATTAAAAATAAATACCTGTACAATATATACAAAATCTTCTTGAGGATCCCTGGTATTATAAAAAATGATGCAGAATTGCAAACTAAGATGACGTAATCCTTGTAATTTTGCACTATTTATTGCAATAACAATGCTTTTATGTTATCAGTCACACCCAAAACTGGAATTATCCTTATACATTTTCTTCTTGAAATTGAATAATCCAATATTTATTGCATTCTTTGAAATTCTCAAATAAAAATTGCAATCATAAAATGAAAGCGTATGCAACAGTAAAATTAAATGAGTACTTAAAATGTAATTAAATTGTAAAAGTAAAATAAAACTGAACTAAAACAAAGGTGCCTGAAAAGAGCAAATGTTTTAATTTTTAGTATAACGAGTTAAAACATATCTTACCATCAAATTAATGGCAAATTAAACCACAACAAAGCTTCCTGCTTCAACGTTCATCAGGAAGTAAAAAAAATGGAGGCTTTGGAAGTTAGATGATATACTCGTGAGCCAAAGGATTTGCGCAAAGAATTAAGTCACGATGACGTAATGCGCGAATAAAATGATCAGAAAAATAATTTAAAGAGGTAGTATAAATCATTAAGAAGTATGCCCTTAAGAAGGTATGCAAATTAAGTTGCCTACCACATACCTGTATTTCAATAATTAAAATTTTTCTTATATTTACAACAGAACGAATGAAAGACCTTAAATTAAGGTATTTTAATACAACTCAAAAAGAGTTGTTACAAGGTATTTTGCATAAAGCTACTATTATCCTATGTACTGTAGAATATCACATATTTTCTATTTATATACCTCACGATAATAATATTACTTTTCAAGTTCTACGAAAATTAAGACCACATCTTGACAAAAATTAAAAACGATACTTGTAATGTCCTAATAGGAGGCGACTTTAATACAACTTTAAACCAAGGTTTAAATAGACTCTATTCAAAAAAATTAAAGATATGAAAGTGTTGCAAACGCGCTGCAAAACTTGGTTAATGAAAACGAACTTTATGACGCTTATCGTCAGCTTCACCCTATAGCACCGGGATATACTTCTTTTTGCGGATAACTCGGCAGCAAGGTTAGACGAAATATTTTACGATATTGAAGTTACGAAACAAACAAGAAGTCTCATAAATCTCTCATTTTCGGATCACTTAGCAGTGCAAATATCCATACACAGAAGTAATGTATATACAGCACCATATTGGCGTTTTTGATAATGCATTATTAAACGACGCTACATAAATTGTATAAATAATGTCATTGAATACTCAGTACAGAGAAAACCGCAAGAAGTATGACTTTGGTGGAACTGGTTAAAATGCGAAATAAGGACTCCATCCATCATTCATAAAAATCATAAAAATCGGAAAAAATTGGTTACAGAAAGCCTACAATAAGCACACAAAAAATCATCATCCTAGGGCACAACCACGATTTAAAAAGATTGTTACAATAAAATAACTACATATACCGAAAGATGATAAACACTTCGGAACTAAACAGAAAATATCTGCAAATTATAAACAATGACACGCCAGACAAAAGCAGTATTAAATGCCCAAGCTATAACATGCTTTCCAAATTAAATGTAAATGGTAATAAAGTCACAAAATCACTAGAACTATGTAAGGAAGTTTACAGTTTCTTTAAAAAAAAAACAAGATACATCAGCGTTACCAGATCACGTAAACCCAGTACTTTTTGAAGATCAAGTACGAATTTCGCAAAGTGATAAAGACAAACTAGAAAATAATTTGACACATGCTGATTACACGGCAGCTTTAAAAAATTTAAATAAAAAAAAGTCCTCCGGCATTGATGTGCTTACGATCAAATTTTACATTCAGTTTTGGGAAAAATTGGGCACACACTACTCACAAATGATATCGGATTGGTTACAAAAGGGAGTACCGATTAGTGAAACAATAAATACGTCGGTAGTGGTTTAACTTGAGAAGAAAGGAAAAAATCCACCAAATTGAAAAAACTGGAGGCCAATCGCATTATTAACGACGGATTATAAAATATTGGCGAAAGCATTAGCAAAATAAATTAACAACTGTTATAAGCAACGTAGTACATTCTGATCAAGCCTACAGCGTTCCTAACAGATCGATTTACAATAGCCTACATCTACGCAGAGATGAAACAAC
This sequence comes from Vesta saturnalis, assembly GCA_036346205.1. Taxonomy (NCBI): domain Eukaryota; kingdom Metazoa; phylum Arthropoda; class Insecta; order Coleoptera; family Lampyridae; genus Vesta; species Vesta saturnalis. Next base: position 889,248 of record JARFJB010001950.1, on the reverse strand, counting down.
GTACGTAAATAATGAAAAAAACCGATAGGAATTTTGTCTTTAGATTTAGAAAGTGCCTGCGGCAACATCTACCACGATCATATTTTTAACACCTTAAGAATGATGGATTTCTTACTTACTTTGTAGAAGCGATTAGGTTAATGTACCTGAATTCGAGTTTTCACGTACGTGTAGACCGGTTTCTGACAAAGCCAACAAAAATCCACAAGAGGATCAGACAAGTATGTCCGCTGTCAGGACCACTTTTTTCGATCGCTATAGAACCCTTTTTAAACTTGTGTCGAAAACGATTAAGCGGTCTTTCTATGCCTAATGACATCAACTCCAAGATAACTGTTGCAGCTTGTGCAGACAATATATCACTCTTTTTGACGGAGATCAAAGATTTCTCTTCCATAGACGAATGTTTTGAGGTTTTTTCATGTCAATCAGAAGCAAGAATCAATCTGAGCAAATCAAAAGGACAATGATGTGGATCATGGAAAAACAGACTTGACTCACCTTTAGGTTGCACGTGGGGATCGGACACACTAAGAATATTGGGGAACACCTTTAGCTCTACAGAAGGGATAGCAGTAGACTTAATGATTGAAGATTTAAGCAAAAAAATTAATGAAGCTATCGGTAAGTAGGGTGTAAAAGTAAACAATTTATCGCTGAAAGGACGTATAAAGATCGTGAATACATTTATAGCACCAAAACTGTGGCACAGCTTACAGGTTGTACACATACTAGATAACTCACTGGAAAAAATTCAAAAGTTGATCGTCGGGTTTGTATGAAACAATAAGAACCATTGAACAGATTCCAAAAGTTTATGTTTGACTTTAAAACAATGAGGTTTAGAGCTTATCCATCTAAAATCTAAAATAACATCAAAGGATGAATATAAATATTTAACAATATCCTTACTAGGTATTGGATATTGACTTACAGATATTAATAACGGTATTATATCTTCTAGACGTAGCCTTAAAGAAAAACCAGTTCTTAATGTAGGTACTGATTCTCTTCCTCTTATAGCTAATGTTAGCATTAGGACTATTTTTAACCTATAAGAAAAATTAAAGAACATTTAAGACCACCTAAAGATGTTTCAAACCCATTATCATCTTCCGGAGTGTATAAGTTATCTTAATCATGTGGAAAAGTATACATTGGAACCACAAAACGTAGCTTTGATACAAGACGTAAAGAACATATGAGATTTTGTAGATTACGTCAACCAGAAAAGTATGCGGTGGCTGACCATGCCTTCAATAATCTAAATCATGACATTCAATTTGACAATATGGAAATATTGTGAAGATAAACTCATTATTATGTTCGTTTATAACGTGAAGCTATTGAAATATGTAAATACCCCAATAATTTTAATAGTTTTAATAATTAATTAGTTTTAATAGAAGAAAATCTCCGTTGAAATAGGTTTTGGCACCTTATAATTAAAAAAAGGCATAATGATACGTCTTGATTTTGATTTTAATTTTGACTTTTGGTATGTCTAGGTTTTTCCTAGACCTTGAAGCAAATGCTTTACCAATTATACGTTAAATTACCACAGCACTATAATTTAACATAAGTAGTTACAATTAAGATCAAAATGTAAAAAAATTACAAAAAACGTTTTGCATTAAGCTTTTCACTGTTAATAACACTTGCAACTATATTAGAGTTAACTGGATTATTTTATTTGATGTCATGTTTATATTTGTGAATGATTCTCTCACTTTGAAATTGAATTTTTTTTCAATCTCTACACTTACATCATAATTTGATTAAATTTTGTTAAATGTGTTTTTTGCCTGACATTTTGATTTGTTAGCCTTCGCCGTTAGAGGGTGTTCTGATTTGTCTTCTTCAAGACAGTTTAACAATATTTAATTTTTAATAACCTAGTTATCCTTTACTAAAATTTAATTTTATAGTTGGCTTTATACGTTTCTCAAACTGCAATACTAATAGCAGGCTTACGTTTACGTTTTAATTCTTGAACTTTCACAAAATTGTTTACAACATATTTAACAATTTTAATAGATATTACTACTGACGAAGGTAACTGTAAGTGTTATCGAAACACTTAGATTGTGTAATTGAAAGTGCACCATTAAAAAGTAAGGAAACCATGATCCTCATAATCTAGGGTTTACATAAAATTCTAGCGTAACAATGCAATACACATTTATATATATATATATATATATATATATATATATATATATATATATATATATATATATATATATTGTAACGAACCTTTTACGTTCTTCGTTCATTTAGTTGTAAAATATAAGAAAAAAGAGTTTTTAATTATTAATGAATTATAAGTATGTGGTAGGCAACTTAATTTGCATTTTGGTGTAACTTAAGTTTCATATTTTCTTAAAGGTTTATACTTCCATATCTTTGAATTAATTTTTGCGCACATTTTTTCGCGCAGCGCTATATCACCTGATAACTTAAACGTCCTTTTGAGGATTACTTGATGAACGTTGTGTTGATTAGGAACCCATCTTTGGTTTCCACCTAAATTTTGTGAAAAGTGCCATTGATTTAATGGTAAGATACATTTAACTCCTATTATATTAAAATCTGAAACATTTGCTCTTTGCAGGTACTTTTAATACTTTTACTTTTATCATTTTTACTTTTTTTTACTGTTACTTTTGGCATCTTTGATGCTTATGATTGCAATTGTGCCTTTAATTCAGATCTAAATTTAGATCCAATTTTTTATTTGAACTTTCGACAGAATGCAATAAACACTGTATTCTTCAAATTTCATGAAGATAAATTTGTAAGAAGTAAAATTCAACTTTGGTATGGTTTACAACGTTCAGCATTGTTATTACGACATATTGCGCAATATTGGTGCAAAGATTACATCACTTTTGGTTTACATTTCCGTATCCGTTTAGATACCAGATGTTATCAAAAAGGTGTGTACAAAAATTTTCGAACAGGTATTTATATCCATAATTTAGTAATTTAAGGCTATTACAACTAGTTTTTAAGATATATTTTATATTAATTTAAATTTAAATATTTAATAAACATAGTTTGTATATCTTTTATTTTATTTTATCCTCGGTTTAGTTATTCCGAGCATAAATAACTTGGCGTCCGAGATAATTTTTATTATTGTTACATTGAAGTTACTATATTTATGTGTTAAGTGGAAATAACCAAGCAGAAATTGTGGTAATTAAGCAAATCAAAAAAGGGTTGAGCCGGCCTGCTTTAATCTACCGACTGAGCCAACGGCATTATCTTTATTGAGTGTTTTTGGATCTCTGGTTAGTTTAAACGGTTTGTTTTGAGAACATTTACAACCTATTTGTTTATTATTAAACATTATTTATAATATATATATATATATATATATATATATATATATATATATAGGGTTTTCAAAGTTGTCTGCACTATTTATAACTTTCTTATTAATGGAGCTACGAAGTCGGTTAAATTAGCAAAATAGTGTGTTTTTTACGTTGATTACGATGGTGGAAAAAGAAAAACAACTGAAAGTCGCATTCTCGAAAAAATCGACGAAAACATACTTTTTTCTAATGGAACACGCTGTATACAATATTCTCAGTCGACAGAGAATTAAATTCTGAGCAAAAGTTGTCATATGCATTTCTATCCTACAGTAAAAAAGAAGGGAGATTTTGACGATTTTTTAATTTCATCAAGAACGCTTTTTGGTAATAAATACTTAGCTACGAACGGTCTTATTCGCTGGCCTCCTCGGTTTCCGGACATAACCCCTTATTTTTTACTGTAGGATAGAAATGATATATATATATATATATATATATATATATATCTCCCTCTCCCTCTCCCTGTAACGAATTTTTCAAGCACCATACGATCACACATAATCATGAAAGCAATAGACATACCTAAACCTTGGTATTAACGTTTGCTAACACAAACAACTCTCAATCATTCATTTAGTACATCCAAATCTTAAAATTCATTATATTCTATATTCCCTATAAATTCAGCTATAAAAGAAGGAATACTTTCAATTATGTTTTTCTTAGATTTGGAACCGAGTCGGTATTGCGATACACAAATTGTCGGTAATACCTAACTAGTGTATTTAGCATAATTTTTGTTAAGGTTTGGTTTTGTAAATCTATCTGATTTAATTAAAATTAAATTCGGAAAATAAAAGTAATGATTAATTTCAGGTCATGTACGTTTTAAAGTATTATAGATACATTGTTACGCCATGCTTCTAATTACATACATCATTAACATAGCGTTCAACAAAATACGTTTAAAAATATTAACGTAACAGTTTTACTGAGGATATAAGTTAAACATACCGGCAAATGAGGGGAATCCATTGCCTTAGTTTGATAGCAGGAGTATGAGGCGCTGTTCGTGTTATATATAAACACCAGATGAAAGTGTAGGAGTGTAAACGAAAAGCATTTTTAAACATAAAACTACAGCTACATAGCTTGTCAGGTATGAAAATTTTTCAGAACTTTTTGTTAAATTTGTTTTCATAATTTTCTCTAAAATATACTTTATTAAATTAATAACTGGACTTCATACCCAAATTGTATTATATTGTCAATTATTTAATATTTATAATAATTTGTAGTAAACACGTGTCGAATTACAAACATCAATACATTCTGCTTGACCATACTAATTTTAAAAGTAGCATAAAGTTGCGGTAAGACGTGTGAAAGTCAACATTCCACCCTTCCACTATTACCTAAATAACTAAAACATATAACAAAATTGTCACTTTTAATGTCACGAATCATTTTGATTTGACAATAACTTGTGTCACTGTTTTTTAAACAACTTAATAAGTTATCCTTACAAAAATTTTTTGAAATAAATACTTGTTTAATTCGAATATATATATATATATATATATATATATATATATATATATATATTTATATTATATAATTATTTAATTATTATTATTATTATTTATTATAGGCTAAAACTCTTAATATTTAAAATACATTGTTTGTCGGAGAACATGAGACTCATCAAAGGGGATAGGGATCAAAATTTAGAAGGAACTTTACTTTTAAATTTATAAAATAAATGATTATGAATTTGAATTATATTAAGCTTTTGAATACAATAATCATAGTTAATATGACTAAAGCACATTGAGTTAATGTCCAATTATTTTTATAGTTTCTAAATTGGTCAAGTAAATTGAATTATAAATTTTAATTCGCATTAATACCTGTGTCACACCCTGTACATAACAAAATTCTTCTAAAAATATACGTGGGCATGCGCTGTGAATACGCAAACATGTGATTTGATTACAACAAAAAGTGAAATTCGACATACAAGTAAGTATAACTACGTTTGAATTAAAAACAATATTATTATAAACCATTTAAATTTTTAGAACAAATAATATTCCCTTTGAACATGCATACATGTTGTTGCACATCATGATTGTTACAAAGGATTGAAATTATGAACATAACAATAAAGTATCAATGTCAACAATAAAGTACTCACATAAAATGTCCTCCTTTTGTGGGTTACTGCTGCTGAAGTTGCTTGTAGACAACAGCTCCTTCGAACTCCAATTCTGCTCCTCGAACATCCAAATTTTCTTTTATATTAACAGCTTATACACTTAGGTAAGTTTCACTAATGTTTAATAATATTGTAGAATCTTTATTTTTAGGCTCATCACTTCTTCTTAAATTAAGTTCAAAATAAGTTTTGAAAAGCATGGATCGTTGAAGGATATTATAAATTAAACACACTTTCGATAAACAAGGTGTATAATGATAAAAACACGAAGATAACACAATTAAATATCCATACCAACATAAACAATATAAATTTAAAAACAAACAATGTCGAAACTGCGGAAATATTTTCATAAACTATCGAAAACCTCCGATTTGAAATTTAAAAAGGTAAACTAACCTTAATTTAATTATTTCCCGACAAAAGACTATCACTTGTTTTGTTAACACTTCCGATACTAAATCGCACTTTGTTATTTTACCGAAGTGACGTTATTTTGTTTAAAAAAATTATTTTCAAAAAAAATTTGGCAACACCTTACTTTGGCAAGCTGTTGAAACAGAGGAAAATTAAGAGAGTTTGTGAACCTAAAGCACTTGTATTTATATGATTTTGGTTGACGACCAAATCTTCGAATGTTGTCTATAGTTACCAAGAATATTTCCTAAATTCTTATTGGCTACTGTAATTTTTACATTACGATATATTTTTAAAACCCCATAACTTTCGCCCCCTTAAACATTTCTTAAAACTAATAACATTTTCATGTTCTACATAATTTTCTCTATAATTTGAAACCAAACACGAACTAATTCCTACACTTAATAACTAAGTTAATTTTTACACTTATTTATTGAATTTACGCTAATTTTATGAATTTTACAGGCCTGGAAATGACCTCTGCATGAATAGGGGATGCTACTACACCCAAATATTCATCTTATACATGCCTACGGCCAATTTGAGAGGAAAATTATTTAAATTCTTCCAACACTCTTAAAAACTAAAATTAACAAAATGGACATAAATATAGTGGAATGTAACATGAAATTGAGGCTACCTTACTATTTTTGCCTCTACTAATTTATTTTATACTAATTGTCTCAATTTAAAATACTTTTTACAAAAATTTTATACGAGGAAATAACATAACCTCATATTGTTTATATAATTTTAATGTAAAATTTCACACTTTTAACCACAATAACTGTTAGTGTAAGTGTTTAAACTTAATGTTCAAGTCACCAAATAATTTATGTTACCACTTTCGTAGGTTCATAAGTTCTTCTACGACTAGTGTCGGAATGTTGTCACTCACTAGTTTAAGGTCATAAAATGTTGATTAAACACAATAATCCCAGAGCTGCTGCTTGATTCATGTTTTATAGTTACTCACTAATGTACTTAATCTGTTTTTTCGAAATTTTGCACTGATATGTGTTTAACGCACTAATACGAATGTTTTCAATAATCTTGGCTCCGTACATGTGAATTGTGACATTGATACCAGCCTAAATCTAGTTTTAACATTATTTCTGTCAACTACAACCTGTATCACATGTCGTCAGGGAATATTGTTTTAAATAAACTTACTAAACTAAATAAAAACTTGAATTGAATCATAACGATAACAAACATACCCTATACTTCAATGTACTGTGCTGTCGATTACTTATACTAACATTATATTAATTATATTAAGAAATATTTAAATTTTACAAACATCTCAATGTTTATTAACCATTCTTATGTAGAATTATTTAATGAAATGTACCATTTGTACCAACTAAAGAAATACTTCACTATGCGACGTACATAGCTACTTGCATGTAATTTGAATCATCTCAACATATATATATATATATATATATATATATATATATATATATATATATATATATATATTTTCAAATAGCATTTTTAATTAAAATAAAATAGATATTTCATTTTAAAGCAATAAGCAGTCAAGTTCTATTTCAAATGACATGTTCAATGTTGTCACCATTTTGTTCTACACAACTCTGTGCGCGATGTAACCACTGTTCGGTGACAGCGCGCAATAACGAAATTCGTTTTGTTTTAATTGTTGCTGCTGCCTGTTGTATGCGCCCAATGAATTCTTCCCGCGTGTTTACCGGTGTTTTAAAAACTAACGCATTCATGTAACCCCACAAAAAAAATCGCATGGTGTAAGGTCTGGTGAGCGAGGTGGCCACGCAACTGGCCCATTTCGACCAATCCACCTGTTTGGAAAAGTATAATCCAAGAACTCCCGCACTTCTCGTCTAAAATGAGGACGTGCATAGAACAGGCAGCAGCAACAATTAAAACAAAACGAATTTCGTTATTACGCGCCGTCACCGAACAGTGGTTACATCGCGCACAGCGTTGTGTAGAAGAGAATGGTGAGAACATTGAACATGCCATTTGAAATAGAACTTGACTGCTTATTCCTTTAAAACGAAATATCTCTTTTATTTTTGAGTTAATTAAAAAAATGTTATTTGAAAAAGTTGTTTGTTTTAATTAGTTCTATACACAGTTTAAAAAAAGCATCAACTTAAAAATCACCTTGTATATATATATATATATATATATATATATATATATATATATATATACATTGCCACGGTGGTTACCGTAGAATATACTCGGCCAACTAAATAAATGTGGTTTAGACCTTAAGGGAAAAAAAGGTTAGGCGCCACAAGTTTTCTTTAGGTCCCTAAACTTGAAAAGGGCCTAAAACAAACAATATTGTGAGAGTAAGTGATACTATATTTAACAAAACTATGAATGGGAATTTCTGTAAAGTGTAAAATAAAGTTTCAAATTTTGAATTGGTAATAAACAAAAAAAATTCCTTTTAATATGTAGTAAGCAATCAGAATTGGTTGCCAGTGAAAGTGACTTGATAAGTGGAAAGATACTAGATAACAGGGCAGGTAGAAACCAAGCAAAGCGTTTAAACGAACTTATCAGTAAGCTGAAATAAAAAAAATTAATTTATGCATGCAAAAAAAATATGGTCAACACAGTAATTTATTGAATCGATTCAACGTAGGCATACTGCGCACCTAAATAAACAAAAAATATATAATAATGAATTAATTGTAAGCTACACTGGAAAAAAAATTCAGTGTACAACTCTGCGTAGCCCCTTCCTCCTATAATCTGAATAAACAAAAAAACTTGACTTCCGGCAATTGAACTCCGACTGTACTACCGTAAATTATTTACAAAAAAAATATTGTTACAATGGTACTGAAGGTATATCAAACACAATAGCAAAAGAAGCGTACATAAACAAAATGCGGTACAATAGGGTTGGATGTTTTTTTTTTATGGTGAATACATTTCGTTTCTTTTAACAAAGGGAATTTCAACTGAACTTAAACATAAGATCAGTGAAATTTTATGATTAAATCATTAAGCTAACCAATATTATGTACATAAAATGAAAAGGTACGTAACCTCAATGTTTAATTTAACAACGTGAATAGTGATATTAAATTCCAGAAATCCAACACAATCCACAAGCGTTCCTCTTAAGGTATGAGTTGCACAATGGTTTTATTCGTAACAATAAATTATAAATTATACTGATCTGACCTGTTTGTTGCTACGAAGAACAGAATGGTAAAGGTGGAGTCGAGTCGCAGACCAGAGAAGATGGGTTGTTGTGATACTAATTAGCAATCGCACACCTTGTAGTGAGGGGTTCCGTCTGGATTTGTCGGTCGTAAATTGAATTGGTACTCCTTGATGTAATAATTAAATTATTGTTTGTAGAAGCAAGAGTCGTGAACCGTGAATAGTTCACTGTTAAATGTGGCCTAAAATACATGAATGAAACAGGAACAATTTGAGCAGTTGGTTTAGACTTTTACCTGAGTTGATAGGCGGCCAGACAGGAAACGTGCCAACTATTATCCGGAACTTCCGAAATATAATTGTACAGGCAGGAAATTACTAAACTAATTAATATAAGCCTGTATTCAATTTTTTTTTATATGTGAATGCACGAGATTTATCCCGAATTTCCGCTTCAAGTACACCACATGGCACGAATTTTTAAAAAGAACCAAAAATTGTTGATAATAGAATGAAACCAGAAAAATGCTCAAAAGTACCTAGCAATGATAAAATTGGGCCTAGGGGTCAGGCTATTGAATTGGAATTCAAAATTGATATCACTAAAGACATCTATTATGCTAAATGTCACTTAAAATAATTATTTTTAAAAAGTTTACTATTCATGAATATACTGAAATTTATTGTTAAATAAAAATTAAACCGTTACATTCCCACCTTCCTTTCAAGGAATAAAATTCAATGAGGGAAAAAATGTTCCGACGAAAAATACACAACGAGAAAGAAGAAAAAACTAAACAACTAACTAAGTCGTCGGTCCTAGATGACCAGGCCATCTCACATGATTATGAGTGGAACTGTTCGTGGATTTTTTTACCTCCCCTTTCATTACAATTTATTATCAAAACTTAAAACCACGATAACACATAAAAACACAGCCGGTAATAAAGTTTAAGGTGGATTATAGACAGGATCATAGACATATGGTTTCAAGTCTTGAACATGCCAAACACCCTGGGAATTACCTTCTTCATCTTCTAGTTCATAAGATACTGACCCGAGTTTCTTTTTTATCTTAAAAGGACCAACATACTTTGGAGCTAACTTGGCGTTGAAAGATGCTAAGGCATTCGATAACACTTTATTCTTCCTCCACACTTGTTCGCCAACAGCAAAACTGGGCGGTCGACGACGAAGATTGTAGGTTTTGCGGTTTTTATCAGACGAAGGCTGTAATTTGGAGAGAACCTGTTCATACAATTTTTGAAAACCAATCTTCCGATTTTGTACTTCGTTTTCGTTTATCGGATGCTCTGAACTACCAAAATTTGCATCATATTCCGCACCAGAAAGTACATGTTCTCGACCAAAGTTTATGAAGAACGGAGTGAAACCAGTAGTCTCCGAACGAGAAGTACGAATAGCTAAAACGATAGAAGTAATATTTTCATCCCAAGTTTTATGTGAGGATTTAATATATTGTGAAATCATTGTCTTCACAACACGGTTTACTCGTTCAACTGGATCTGCACGGGGATAATAAAGTGGTGTAAAAGAAATTCTAACTCGATATTTATCGCACAGCTTTTTGAATTCATTTGAACGCATCTGCACTCCATTATCACATATGATAATTTGGGGAACTGAGTAATTTAAAAAGATACCTTCCTCTACGAATTTACATAAATTCCTAGCGTTTGCTGCTTGACATGGGAACAACAGAGGATACTTACTGAAATAATCGGACGCAACAAGCAAACTAACGTGTCCATGTTTAGAACGCGGGAATGGACCAACAAAATCTAAACTAATAATCTGCCATGGGCGAGTGGGTTTTATACGATTACCCATGTGTCCAGAAGGTAATTTTTGTTCAACTTTGTGCGCAGAACAAACTAAACAATTATTAATATAGCGAGCAACATCGCATTTCATTTTTGGCCACGTAAATCTATTACAAACCCTACTGAAAGTTTTAAAAATACCAACGTGTCCAGAATTAACAGGATCATGACATTCCTTGATAATATGATGGCGGAAGTCTTTTGGAACAACTATTTTCCAGGTATCGGATTCGGATGACAATTCTGGTAGATGAACTTTAACGTACTTATACAGAACACCATTATTAAGACGAAAAGTAGGATATTTCAATGGATTTAACTTAACTTTAGTTTTTAACTTAAGATACCAGTTATCGGACGTGGATAAGAAATTATGAGTGGAAACAAAATTAATACTATCAGCAATCTGAACTGAACGTGAAAGCATGTCGGGTACGACGTGTTCTTTACCTTTTCTATGAATAATGGTAAAATTATAGGGTTGGTGTGTTAGAACCCAACAGGCTAAACGGCCTTGGGGATCTTTTAAATTATGCAGCTACAAAAGACTATGGTGGTCGGTTATGACCGTAAAATGTACACCTTCTAAATATTGGCGACAATGCTCAACAGCCCAAACAACACTAAGACATTCCCTTTCCGTTGTTGAATAGTTTCGCTCTTGTCGAGTGAGCGATCTGGATAGGTATGCTATGACTTTCTCACCATCCTGGAACTATTGAACTAAACACGCTCCCAAACCATATGCAGAAGCATCAGTTTGTAAAATAAATGGGCGACTAAAATCGGGACAGCAAAGAATGGATGCACTAATCAATTGCTCCTTAAGAAGTCGAAAAGATCCTTCGCACTCATCACTCCAATTATAAATAACATTTTTCCTAACCAAATTAGTTAAAGGGGCAGTGATTCTAGCGTAATTAGGAACAAAACGCCTATACCAAGAAGTGGTACCTAAAAATCTTCGAAGTTGTTCTAAGTTTTCCGGACTCGAAATATTCATAATAGCTTGTATCTTATCAGGATCTGTTCGCAAACCCTTTCCATCCACTACGTAGCCTAAGTATTTCAAACTAGGTTTACAGAATTGACACTTCTCCCAACTAATGATAAGACCAGCAGAACACAGCCGCTTGAAAATAGTTCCTAAAATTTCTAGATGACGTTCAAAAGTTAATGAGGTAATGACGATATCGTCAAGATATACTAGTACATGAGGTTGCAAATCTGCTCCTAAAACTGAATCGATAATTAGCTGCCAAGTAGCAGAAGCATTGGTTAAACCAAAGGGTTACCGCTTGAATTGAAATAACCCTCTACCCGGAATAGTAAAAGCAGTATATTCTTTTGAATTCTCAGAAAGTGGGACTTGCCAATATGCACTTTTTATGTCAATGGAGCTTATGAATTTGGCATCACGTAGTTGATCCAGTATAGCACTAATATAGGGTAGTGGATAAGCATCCTTCTTAGTGAGAGAGTTAAGTAAACGATAGTCTGTCTACACAAAACCTCTGGGTTCCATCCTTTTTAGGAACTAAAACTACAGGAGCGCTCCATGCACTTTTAGATGGCTCAATAACACCTAACTTAAGCATATTTTCTAGCTCCTGGTCAATCAACTGCTAACGAAATGGGGAAACTGGGTAATACCTCTGTTTAACGGGTTTAGCATCTGGTAACAAAATGATTTCATGTTCGATATTGAGACGACCTAATGGAGAATTACTTGACATCGCCGATGTTTTTATGAGAGTCGCCAATAAATCTTTTTGTGAAGAAGTCAAAACCGACATATCTGGACACAATAAATTCCGTTTACCTCAGCCTTAGATGCAAAATGCCATACATCATCTACTAAATTAGGGATTATGTTCATTGTCTTCCAAAAATCTATGCCTAAAATCAGAGCATGAGGCACATCAGGTACAACTAACACATTCACCAACTTAATAGTATCTATCAGTCGAAAGGGCAAGTCTACAGAACCCATGCACGGACAAGACATACCATTAGCGATTCGAACAGATTCCATGGGTACACCGTGTTTCAAAGAAAACCCTAACCCCTACAAAATATCCCACCCGCTGGAGCCTATGATAGTACGACTGGCGCCACTATCTAAGAGACCTACTAACGGATAATCTAAAACGGATACTTTCAAATATGGGCGTTGATCATTCTTCGCATGAGCAAAAATATATTCGAGCAGAATGGAGTGTTTGTTGACTAAATTATCTGGTTTGATCGCGTGAGCAGAACGAGAAGAAACAGCGCTACGATCTCTCATTGTCTCCTCGATTCGTTTCCCGAGAATCGTGGGCAATCACGAACGGTAAAACCTTTTTCTCCACAACGATAACAATATCTTTCTCTAGGCCGATCGCAGTGTTGGGAATCGTGACATAAACGTTGACAGTTCCAACAGGGACGCTTAAGTAAAGAAGATGTTCCTGCGGTTTCCGACGCAGACAGCGATAACGAACTACAACCAGATTCTACATACGCTAGATCAGGTTCAAGCAAACGAGTTGATTTACCAGACGGCGGTGGTGCAAAATTTTCTAGGGTACGTTTTCTATTTTCCAAAACTCTTCCAATTTCTAATAATTCAGAACACGAATTAACCTTATGCAAACCTAATTGTGTCTCATAGAAAGGATGAATATTTTTTAAAATAATTTTTAATTTGACTGACTCGGATAATTTAATAGTAAGTCGACCAAATTAAAAATTATTTTAAAAAATATTCATCCTTTCTATCAGACATGTGGTGTACTTGAAGCGGAAATTCTGGATAAATCTCGTGCATTCACATATAAAGAAAAATTGAATACAGGCTTATATTAATTAGTTTAGTAATTTCCTGCCTGTACAATTATATTTCGGAAGTTCCGGATAATAGTTGGCACGTTTCCTGTCTGGCCGCCTATCAACTCAGGTAAAAGTCTAAACCAACTGCTCAAATTGTTCCTGTTTCATTCATGTATTTTAGGCCACATTTAACAGTGAGCTATTCACGGTTCACGACTCTTGCTTCTACAAACAATAATTTAATTATTACATCAAGGAGTACCAATTCAATTTACGACCGACAAATCCAGACGGAACCCCTCACTACAAGGTGTGCGATTGCTAATTAGTATCACAACAACCCATCTTCTCTGGTCTGCGACTCGACTCTACCTTTACCATTCTGTTCTTCGTAGCAACAAATAGGTCAGATCAGTATAATTTATAATTTATTGTTACGAATAAAACCATTGTGCAACTCATACCTTAAGAGGAACGCTTGTGGATTGTGTTGGATTGCTGGAATTTAATGTCACTATTCACATTGTTAAATTAAACATTGAGGTTACGTACCTTTTCATTTTATGTACATAATATTGGTTAGCTTAATGATTTAATCATAAAATTTCACTGATCTTATGTTTAAGTTCAGTTGAAATTCCCATTGTTGTAGTTTATAATATAAATATTGATAACTGTTAAAAGAAACGAAATGTATTCACCATAAAAAAAAACATCCAACCCTAAGTTATTGTGACTATTGTACCGCATTTTGTTTATGTACGCTTCTTTCGCTATTGTGTTTGATATACCTTCAGTACCATTGTAACAATATTTTCTTTGTAAATCATTTACGGTAGTACAGTCGGAATTCAATTGCCGGAAGTCAAGTTTTTTTGTTTATTCAGATTATAGGAGGAAGGGGCTACGCAGAGTTGTACACTGAATTTTTTTCTTAACAATAAATTATAAACTATACTGATCTGACCTGTTTGTTGCTACGAAGAACAGAATGGTAAAGGTAGAGTCGAGTCGCAGACCAGAGAAGATGGGTTGCTGTGATACTAATTAGCAATCGCACACCGTGTAGTAAGGGGTTCCGTCTGGATTTGTCGGTCGTAAATTGAATTGGTACTCCTTGATGGTATAATTAAATTATTGTTTGTAGAAGCAAGAGTCGTGAACCGTGAATAGTTCACTGTTAAATGTGGCCTAAAATACATGAATGAAACAGGAACAATTTGAGCAGTTGGTTTAGACTTTTACCTGAGTTGATAGGCGGCCAGACAGGAAACGTGCCAACTATTATCCGGAACTTCCGAAATATAATTGTACAGGCAGGTAATTACTAAACTAATTAATATAATTTTTTTTTATATGTGAATGCACGAGGTTTATCCAGAATTTCCGCTTCAAGTACACCACATGGCACGAATTTTTAAAAAGAACCAAAAATTGTTGATAATAGAATGAAACCAGAAAAATGCTCAAAAGTACCTAGCAATGATAAAATTGGGCCTAGGGGTCAGGCTATTGAATTGGAATTCAAAATTGATATCACTAAAGACATCTATTATGCTAAATGTGACTTAAAATAATTATTTTTAAAAAGTTTACTATTCATGAATATATTGAAATTTATTGTTAAATAAAAATTAAACCGTTACAACATATATATATATATATATATATATATATATATATATAGAAACAATGCTTTCTGTTCTACTTCTCGATCAACGCGACTACTGTATAAATACAAAATATTTCACTTAGTCACTATATTACTTTCGGTTACCAACTCAAACTCTTATGTAAATTCATAAATGTCTGCTACTGTGAACTATTCTCCGTCACAAATATACCTCCATACTCTGGCGTAACGCATATAGTTTTAGCCTGTACTAGGAAACTGAGTAAGTTATAACATATCGTTGCACTCCCACTCAATCTTATTTCTTGTACTATCATACTCTAGAGGGGAACACTTTTATAAGGTATAGGACATACGTTTTGAGAAAAATATCAACAGGCGCAATTACCAAAATAATGAAATTTTATTTACACTCAACTATTAATGGTTAATATTACATCTTTAGACAGAATGAAAGCTAATATACAAAACTGATAGCGGACCATGCTCTTCAACGTCACGGAATCAGATTAACACTTGTCGCGTTTTCCTTTGAACAACGTTTCGGTAAACTTCCCGAATTTTCCTAAAAATTCTTTCGCGCAGCTGCTGCTTATTTTGAGCATCCCAACCGTTTTCATAAACCTTTTATCCCAAAAATGACCAAAATTCTTCTATTGGCTTGAGGAACGTGCGGGGGGTTATCTTCTTTTGGTACATAATTGACGTTATTCTGCTCTAGCCAGTCTTGAGTCCTTCTGGCATAATGGCACGAAGCGACATCGGGCCAACGTATTATTTCATCGTTCTGATGACGGGTAGTAATAGAATTAAATAATTCAGGTATGCATCTTTGAGTATAAATCCCAGTATCCACAGCTTCTCACCGAACTCTCCCAACATAAGGTGTTGAAACAGCCAGATTAAAGCTTTGTCAGAAAATTTTGCTTTTGCTTTGAATTTTACTTCGTTTGGACAATTTTCAATACGAGAGGAATCCTTTCATTTCAGAATGTGAGAGCGTAAGATATTTCTATTATGACCACATGGTTATTCACCAAATGCCTTCCTCTCAAAGCTGTGCAAAATATAGGTATTCTTTCGATCTGTGCCTGACTATATTTAGGATACTTCCTTCTCTTTCCATAAACTACACGATTTCTTGACAAAGTTCTCTGGACGGCCTTGTATGAGATTCCTAAGCGGCGTCCCAGACTTCGACTAGAGATTCCAATTCTGTCCTGAGCGGATTGTACCAATATATTAGTCATGTTTTTGCTCAAAGAATGAGGTCTGCCAGTTTCAGGCAATAAATTTGACGTTTGTCAAAAGCAATAAAAACATGATTTGTGTAGCGATCGCATGGCAAACCCCAAATCTTGTAGAAACTTCAAAGCAAACTATTTCTCAAAACTTATGTCTCATACGTTATATTAAAAGCACCACAATACTTCTTCTAGCTACATTTCTTTCGCGATAAATTTTATTTGAACCTATAGAAAAAGTATGTTCAGAGCTGTTGTGTAATTTCAACTTTGCATTGAAGGTACATAATTCTCGGTTATAACGCGCAATCGCCCACTAATTTGGATAAATGTCTTATAATCCTTCGCAACGTACAGCGCAACTGTGTGACTCGGATATTCTTCACAGAAACGGTAAATATCATTCTTTAGCTGACCCCCTTCTTTCGTTCAATATCAAAACTAGGCCCTATGGCTATTAAACCTACTTCTTGAATTTGTCTCTAAGGATATGAGTTAGAGATACCGGCAAATGAGGCGAATCCATTGCCATAGTTTGAAAGCAGGAGTATGAGGCGCCGTTTCGTGTTATGGATAAACACAATATGAAAGTATAGGAGTGTAAACGAAACGAATTTTAAGGATAAAACTACGACTGCATAGCTTGTCAGGTATGAAAATTTTTGTCTTGGTATCTTTCTAAGAAGAATCATGTCGTCAAGTATTCGCAAACGTGTAAGTTATAAAGTCGGCGATTCCGTTTGAAGAAGAAACTTTGTTTTATCTGATGCTGCTCGGCATTTTAATGCCAAATTATCTAAAAAGTTGATGGGTCCGTTTTTATAAAAAGAGGTAGAATGCTAAGGGTAAATTATCTGTGATTTATTACTCTAAATGACTGAAACCACATACTGACATCTCTGATTCTTCCACTTTCAATAACGGATTTGCTATAAACACCTTAAGTGTGAATTATAAGTTTTGTTATGAACGAATAAGTGTGAGTTACACACGAAAGCGTCGTTACCTTGGGGCATTAGTCGGCGTAGAAAACGCTAGGACCGGTAAGTATCGCTACCTTAGCTTTTTAAATGGTGTCGTTGGGCATGTTAAGGAAGGCAACAACCGAGGTCTCTCCTCGGTCGTCCGTCAACCGTACACCTTGTTCTTCTCCGCCTCTTGTTTGCTTTTCTCCTAAGACCATTCATTCTAATTTAGCTTAGGGCGATCATTGTGAAATTTGCTCTTTTCGTTTTACTATTGTATCTGCTGTTTAATCTATATCTTCTGTTTTACATTAGTAGATACATGGTTATGTGACTGGGCCTAATAGAAGCGACGTTCCCTGAGCGAGCTTCGATAACAACAGGATTCCAGGCATCAGTGCTAATGGGGTATACTTTAGATGCAAATCAGATTTCCTTTTTCTCCCAATAGCACCTGTGTAATTTCATCAGTGCTAGTTACACCTTTTCGACTAAGTCAATATTTTGGATTTTCTTTTCCTTTAGGTCGGGATAAATTTTCTTTAGGGTTTGTTTTTAGATTACTTTCTTGGGTTTTGGGTCTCTTTCTCCTAATTTTGGCCTCTCTATGTTCCGTACTGAAATGATAAGGTAATTGCTAGAACAAATGAGACGAAGACAATCACACCACATTGCACAATCCTTGTCCACTTTCTATTCCTAACTCTAATTACCAACCTTTTATTTTATTTCCTGGTTCTACTATGCTTTGGAAGTGCCACTGCTTTACTGCGTAAATTGTTTATTTTGGTTTTATTCTTTCTCTTAGTGCCGGCCAATTTGACGAACTGTGGTGAGAAGATAGCATCAGATAGTTCGTTATGACTGTAGTGTTTGCTTCAGTGTCTGTACCGGGTGGCATATACGTCTCCTTCTTTCTAAGCTTAATGTATGTTTTCTATCTCTCTTCTCAGAGAAGGAGTGATTTTAGTTTGTTTGCTTTGGGGTGGTGTTAACTTTTTGGGGATATCTCATACATATATGTTTTTGTAGATTTTGACTTGACTGGTGCAGTCGAGGGTTATGCTGTATAACATAATTTTCAGGTCATTTTTCCTGTTTTTGTGTTTAAACTTTCTCTGAATTTCGTCACAGATACTCACTTTACAAGATCAGATCACCTCATATATCTTCGAATTGCTATGGGTATCAGGTCTGGAACAACACACGACTCCCAAACCACAAAGCTGTTAAAAGAAATGAAACAATACATTTTAAATCCTATTTAATTAATTTTTAAAGGTTATTTTGTTTCTCATTAAGAAGGTTCATAAAGAAAAATTATGTAAAATTGGATTATCTTTAAAAAATAAGTTTACACATTTTACTATAAAGTTGCTGGTTATTCACATGATTAAACTAACATTTAAATTTCACATTAGGAATCTTTTTGTTGCCAAATTATGTGTCGTACCTAACATTCAATTTATAAGTTTAAACTCTATATGGCGGTATATTTATATATTAAAATTATACATATATTTCAGGAATATTATAAAAGTCAACAACTAAGCCTAATACAACCCCTTGTAAAGATCCAGCAGCCTTTACCAAAATTGTTCTAATTAATT
>JARFJB010001950.1:630000-867500 GCA_036346205.1 Vesta saturnalis | reverse complement strand
AAGCGGGCGGTTCTGGAAATTTTTTATGTAAGCATCTATTAATCTTTATCGGACATCATTACTGGTTTTGTTTTTATTATGTTGCCTATTTTGGTTATGAACAGATAAACAGACAGACACCGGCATACACGCACACAGACGGAGAGACAAGCAGACAGATGCACTTACACACACGCACACGCACAAACACACATACACTCTCAACCCCCCCCCCCCTAACACACACGTAGGCACACAGGCACATAGGCACACAGACGTACAGACAGACATACAGGCACACAGACATACAGACACACAGATACATAAACACACAAGCCCACTGCCACAGGGACACACGGACCGACGGACACACGGACACACGGACACACGGACACACGGACACTCGGACACACGGACACATGAACACACGGACACACGGACATACAGTCACACGGACACACGGACACACGGACACATGGACACACGGACATGCGGTCACACCGACACACGTACACACGGACACAGACACATACAGACAGACAGAAAGGCAGACAGGCACACAGACTGACAGACACACACGCACGCAAAAAGTTTGTAATGTAATGCCCTATGGCCAAATGCAGCAATAGCTTTGTGGTTATAAAAACACCAATTTTTGTTTATCAAATTCATTACCAAAAAAACGAATAGCCTTAATTATCAAAGTGTTTGTGTTTCAAATTTAAAAATGTTAGGTACCTATGTTAGACTTCCATAACGTGTCCCAATTCAGCTATATTTATGATAAGTGATATACGTTAACTGTCTCAAAGATTGATACTGAAATGGTGACCGTAGGTCGTGGTTACTTGGCGACTCTGGTTATTCTTATTTAGCCCTTTTTACTTACCCTTGTTTAAATACAGTGAAAGCTAAACCAGGATCGAAGGCCAACTAAGCTTTATGTGGTGCAGAAAACTGCGTAAAAAGATGCTTATAGCCCTAGGACTGCAGCAAAAGAACCGTTGCATGTGTAACTTTGCGCAATATCCTTAGAAATGCCAATGTAGATGTTGATAATTATTTTTGTTGAAACAGAAGCTGAGCTGTACGATGTTGGTACTGTTAGGATGAAATAGTGAAAGGAGGTCCTAGAGCGAACCATCTGCTCACGATGGAAGTGAGTTCTCGTGTGGGTAGACAAAAAAAACAGTTCTTGGAGGCACCACTAACATGTTGCATTAGTAGCCCGTCACACCAAGTCAGAAGAATTCCCAGACATAGGGGAGGACCGTAAAAGAAAGGAAGCGCATGCGTAGAAAGGTATTTATTGTAAAAAAGCAAAAATAATAGTAAAACTCAACTCGTCTAAGGTTAGGGTTTATCAGTAACCAAATAATTTAAAAAGCTGTTGGCATAACAAAAGCACTATATTCATTAAAAAAATGAAGTACTCACCCGGGATCTCGAGTTTACAATAGAATTAAACAAATCAAATTAATTAATACTTTAAACATGTGTAAACGCCTGCTTTTACATTAGTAAAAGAAATTGTTACAAATTAAATATCGCGTGGGTTCTTTTGTGAAACAAATTAATAAAAAAATTATTGATGGATGATGGATGAATATTCCTTTGTGAGATGATAATTACGAAGGAATAAATTTCTTTTCTTTTTTTTATTAGGTGATGATGGAATGTCAGAAGGTTTATCTGGGTTGTAGTTGATCTCAGTAGACGGTGGGTGACGATCACGACATAGAGATGAGTTACACTCAAAGAGTACAGAAAAGGCCCTTGAGAAGGAATATATGTAATTTAAAATTATTAATAATTGCCTACTTTGTAACGTGTGGTTGAAATCTGCCACAAATACTTGTTTTTTTTTCGAATTTTAGATATACACGTATTATAATGTGTTTTATAGGGTTGGGCTATAAATTTTGGAAGCATAAATTTAATTACAACTTTTCATCTTGTTTGACAATATGTGGCTTTATTACAGGTTGTCATTAATAGATCAAGGTTTTTAAAATTACGATTAGAATCCACACGTTGACAGGTAATTTTAGTGAAATCCCTTTTACTATTTTAGATGGGAGTTTTTGTTTGCTATAAGTAATGGTTATTCCTATTTATCTTTTAAATATTGTTAAGTATAGTTAGTGGAATTGAAATTGGGTCATAAGAAAATGGTTACTTTGTATTAAGATTGTTTCAGAAAACATAAGATGGCAGATTTAAAAGCATTTGGTGACAGATAGTAAATTTTGGATAAGGATGATTTTAAAAAGACAAAGGTGTTGGTCATTGGTCGTTATTATACGTTAGCTTAGAGTTGATTTTTTGAAGGTTTTAGTTGGCGAAAATATGTCAGGTTACATTGATAATTTGCCTGAGGTACGTGGGATTTGTTTTAAATCGGATTGATGTGATGTAATTTTTCTCCATTAGTTTCCGAAACGCAATTCGTTTTTATCGCTCTTTCTATTTTGAAGTAATGATATTTAGGATAGATTATTTGACGTGAGATTCATCATGGCTGAAACTGAAAGAATGATTAATGTCTGAGATATAGAAGAAGGCTCAAGTTTTGTTACGGCGTTCGCAGTGTACCGTAGGAAGATCTTTCCGTTTACCGTTAGTGGGGATTTTGAAGATTGAACTATTGTGTCGTGTACCATTTGTCAGAGGTGACAGTTTTCTCGTTCATAGAATTGGATCTAGTGTTTTTAGTTAGCGCTGATCCTTAATTATTTTGGGCTAATTATCGCATTTCTTGTGCTGATCTTTGTAATGAGTTCATTGTTATTTGTTAGTTATACTCGCGTACACAGCTAACCCCTAACGAATGATAAACTCGCTGTAAATAGATCGCTTGAATAAGTTTGGTGTAAATATAACTTTTGTGTTAATAAATTTGTATATAAAGAGATAAAGTATAGAGAACATAGTGTAAATAAAATTCATGTGCAGTTATAGTAAACCAGATATACCGTAGTTAAACAACTTTCATAATTCAATTCAGTAATGACAATTGAAAAACAGTCGACTTTTGGTTACGAATTTGGAGTTTGCATCAACTATCAGATGAAGAGTCATCCAATGGGAAACTATCTTATACCGCAGCACAAACAGGAGGAGATCACAGGTGGTCAATTGAGGTTGTACACAGCAAGGTAAATTACCTATACATTTACCAGTCATTTTGGTCATTTGAGCCAATAAAGTTATGTGAAGTTTATCGAAATGCTTGCACCTTAACTTCACGGGCTGATGATCTGGTGAGTGTTTGGCTTACAAGATATTGGGTATCCTTGTAAGCTGCTTCGCTTACTGTAATTAAATTTTACCGAAATTTGCCTCGGTGAAGCTCAACCGGTGTTTAATTATATAAAAAAAGGAGTTGTTCGTTACTACTGGTCGATCACCACTACCCGCTTCGTCCACACTTAGCAACATACTTGTAAGTGTTTTAGACGTATATTATTCCTGTTATTTACAATTACAGATATTCACACTTAAAACTAACTTACAAATAAAACAAAATAAAAAAACGGAACGGTATTTTAAACATTCCAAAAATAAATAAATTGCTTCTATCGGAGCAGGAGCTGGTGGATTCGACTGCGGATGGGAGCCTTTTTGGTACAGGAATTGATCGGTGGTGATCCGCATGCCGTTTTTTTCCTTACGTTTTCTGTGTAAATACGGTTAGCGAGATGTTTATGTAGTCGAGGGAACTAATCTTTAATTATATGGTTGCATTTTAGTTAAAACAATTTATTTAAAATAAATAAATATTTTGAATACGGTCGTATCGGGTAGCTTTCGATGGCTGAATAATTTACAGTTATTATAACGGGGATAGCAGGTGTGCATCGATATAACAAGGGTAATTCTCTTTATACCTGTTTGAAGGTCAACTACAAAAATCAATACTTTTAAAGAGATTCTTTTATACAGAATTTTAGTGGGACAAATAAAATGTTTCTACCTCTAATTTTTATGAAAAACTAACAAATTTGTACACGGTTTTCTTAACTAACTACATACAGGATGATCGTAATTACGGAGCTATAAGGTCTATTCTAATTACTTTTAGTAATTAGCGGAAATTGTATTAAACACAGTAATGGTGGTGTTATTAAACTCTTTGGGATGAAATGAATACTTTCGGATGCGGCTCTCTTAGTAACTCCTTGGGTTTCTGGTTTCGACAGCCTCAAGAGTAGCTACGCGGGGTGGCTCTAAGTCGGAACCGGTTTTAATAATGACACATAAGGTATTTAAACCTTACAGAACGATTTTGTTTAAAGATTTTCAGGCACAGAATAAACTAAACGTTTTACAGGTACGGTGAACTCGAAGAAGGGTTTCTCCTTCAAGTTCGGGTTATCGAGATAAGCGATCAGGATGGATACATGTTCAGGACCGTTAAGAAGTAAAGTTTTCTCCCAGCCTGGGGATAGCATAGGATCTTTAAATTTTCGGGAGCTTTCTGTATACAGCGCCGTTAAATAAACAGGCTGACGGCATTTACCACAGATGTCAAATCAGGATGTTACTATCCTCCGGATATCTCACGATAAGTGAGCGGTTAGGAAAGCGGTTTATTACATTTAGCGAGATTGAAATGTAATACTCACTGTTACGTACTGGTTTCGTAATTTACGAAACTGGGTGACCGAAATATAGTCTAGTTGCGGACGGCTTGCTGCTTTCAACCTGTGGGCTTCCTGAATTTCAGGTTTTAATTATTTTTCCTAGCGTAGGCGTGTTTGTATGAGTCGGTGTGCGGTGTGTAGGTGAAGTATCAATACAAGAATCTGCGGTGACAGCAGGTTGAGGCAGTAATAATCCCTGATGTATCGGATAAGTTCAGGCTGGCGGTGTCGAGTTGTCTCGACGAAATGCAGGTGAACAGAAGGATAACGGTCTGGGATCTCCAAAGAGGCCCAGCGAAATGAGAGGCTCTGTAGCGCGTCTCGCGGTTTTATTGGTAGATAGACTGGCAGGGACTCTGACGTAAAAATACTCTAAACGTTTTTGAAATTTACGGCGAAGGGGATATAAATTCATTATTTGGTGATTTCTGTAAATTTGAATTAAAGAGGGTAATTAATAATTAATTTTAAAATATTTGGTAAAGGCGACTGGCTCTTTACAGCCTTGCAACAACCAAATTGTAAGTTTTAGTAAACATATTTGCATCAAGAAGTATGATCGTTTTTTTTTTTAATTCAAGTGCACGAAATCTAAAAAAAATCTGTATTTTGTTGTGCTGTGTGCGCACTGCTTACTTGTATTGTTTTTTCTAATTTCACCGATCACCTGGGGGAGACAAATTGAAGTATACCAATCAGCAGTACCGTTCTTCGATCCTCCAATGCAACAGTTGCAACAAACCAGTTTTTCCAAAAAAACAAGCAATCATTTTCTTTGAAACCCTTCGCGAACGCAGCGCTTAGGTTGGTTTAGGTTCATTCTGGAACACCCATACAGATGATTGCTGTTTAGTTTGAGGCTCATATGAATATGTCCATATTTCATCACCTGTTACAATGTAACATACAGAATTTGAACGACCATGGTCAATTTTTTTAAGCATTTCCGTGGACCACTTGACACGTGCTTTTTTTTGGGCTTCTGCATATTGTGAGGAATACAACGACTACAAAACTTTCTGACATTTAAACGTTGTATTAAATTCCATGTATATGTTTCGCCGAATGGCTAAAGATGCCTGTATCTCACTGCTTGTAGATATGACAAAATAATTTCACGCATAGTATCAATAGTCTGTGCAACAACAGAAATGCATGGTCGACTCCCGCGAAAATCGTGATCAAACGTGGATTTTCCACGTTTGAATTCTAATAACCATTTGTAGACCGTAGTTTCAGACAGTGCTTCTTGACCAAACAACAACTTTAGTTTTTCCACACATTGCTGTGGCGTTAAACCGTATCGAAAGCAGTAAAAATTAGTCACTCGAAAATCACGATTCGAGATATCCATTTTTTCACAAACTTACTACTTTTGCAACTGATCTGTTCACAATCAAACTGTGAGTTATACTAATGATATAAAATGTAAAATTTTACGATTATGACAATCGTACAGCCTTGGCATTACAAGGAATACTTGATCCCGCGAACTTTAGCAGCGATCCTCGTAAAAACAGTAATTATTTCTTAATAAACTGAATGTTAGTGTTTATCTTCCAGTTCAACAATTATGTTGTACTTTAATTGTGACTTGATGCGTTTTAATTCGATTTTTTTAAATTTAAATCTGAATTGATTTATGCCAGTATACGTATATGTCAGTACGCTATTTTTCTTTTTGCTTTTCTTCTTCCAACGCTGTTTTTGTGTTCACCTTATTCTCCATGCGTATTTCTGCAATATCAGCTAATCCGTCTGCCACTATCTCGCTAGTCAAACTGTGTGACTTTCCCAATCAGTGTATACCTGAAACAGTATGTTACATAACGAGCTTCAAAAGTGGTAGATATCGCCAAGGGGGAATTTTCATACGAGGGCGCCAGCCCGAGTGTGAGAATCTCGCAATTGCAGGATAAACACTTTTGTGCGAGCTTAATTTAGACTATTTTGCCTACGACCATGAAAAAAAAACAGTCTCCTTAATGTTTTATTAATCACAAATTAACCAATATTACAAAATATACTTTAATCTAATATTTCAATTTTTTTAGTAAGAAATCATGATCATTCCCCAACAAATAGTGTAGTTTCGTAATTATTATGAATTTAAAGGCGATTACCTGAATATTTAAACTTGTCAAATCACAAAAGTCAAATAATTTGAAATCACTACACTACTGCCATCAGCTTGCTCATATTATTTAGAATAGCAGTAAGCGTGGCGACTTCGATCGCAACCGAACTACCTGTCAGGCTGATGACAACCGATAGATGTTACGGTAACTTACAGAAAAGCAATGTGAAAGTAAAAGGTACACGTATTTTTTACTTTGGTGTTGGGTACAATGAGAAAGTGAAACGCACTAGTGTGCGAAAGTATTATTTTCTATGCGGTTAATTGTGAGATATGAATCACTTTCGTACATGGTCGTAGGAAATAGATATAACTCGTGTAACTGTAGAAATAATTCTTGCTTTAAACGCATTTTGCGCATATTACTTATCTATACTTCACAGAGCTAATATTGGTTTGCACTATTTATTTTTCATTTTTGATATGGTGTGCAATCACAACTGAAAAAGGTGATCAGTAAAAATAAGATTTTTTACAATAATGACTCACTTCGCTATCTCTCAAATTAAAACAATAATTTTCACTAATAATAATAAACGCACCTATTACGTACGTTTTACATTTATTTATCGCTAGAGAAGGAATATGGGATGGTTGTATTAGTATCAGATGAGTTTAATTAGAATGTATTACTATATTTACACTTGAGTTAATAGTATATTGTGTAACAAGTGCAGAAATTAGCAGTTTTGCACGTGTTGCACACTATACTTTTTCTACAACCACACCATATAAAACTGTATATAATTTTATTTTCAAAGAAATATTACCCATTTAAGTTTATTTATTGAACAGTAACATACTTATCCAAGAATTTCACGTTAAAATTTTTAGTTATAGTTAACCGTAAAATTAGAACAATTTTGAATAACAATTTTTGGTGAATTACTTTTAGAAATATTTAAAGTATTAGATGTAGATGTTGATGGTCCATCGCTAGATAATTCTGTACTTGATGTTGGCTGAGAAACCGAATGTAGTATTTTGTTTGCAACATTCATTTTGGAGTACAGAGTCATCGACATAAGCTTCGGCGACGCTGTTAGTTTGCCAACCTCCATGGCGTTTCAATGTTAGCAGGTCAGCTCCTGCATTTGCTAACATGGTTGCCGAAGTTCGCCGGAATGTGTGCCCCGTGTACAATTCTGGATTCGGTAACTTTAAAAATGATGCAATTTCTTGAGGCATTTTACCAAATTTGTTTATTCCTACCACTTGCCGTGTGCATTTTCCTTTTTGATAATTTAAAAAAAATGTTTTCTGATACCTCAGAAGGACGCAAAGAAACATATTTCTTGCAGAGGTTATAAAAATTACCGGTAATTGTAAAACTTCTTGAAACTTTTGTTTTAGTGTCGTTTAATTGTATTAGTAAAGCAGAATTTAGATCTTCTATGTCATTTATTTTTAATTTCCACAATTCGCCTCTTCGACATGCACCACTAATTGCAATGATCATTGCAGCCTGCAATGATAAAAAATATTAAATATTTATTATTTATTATAATTGTGTGTTATTTAAAAGTAGATATCGATCATCTGGGGCTTCTTGTAAAAATTGCCTTACTTGTTCCGATGTCAAAGTATGTGCTTTTTTGGCGGAATATCCTGTAGAGTTTCTCTTTAAAAAAGCACGTAATTTTGAATAAGTCGATATATCGATGGCATGATTAATATTAATGGTAGATTTTAAGATGAAATATATAGACCATAAAGTGGAAGCTTTTTTCACTTTTGACATTTCTTCGAAATAGACATTTCAGAAATACTTTTGGATTTATTTTTTTTCTTCCAATCCATAAATTGTTTGTATACATTTTCATATTTTTCTCTTGACGTAGACGGTAGTAAATTCAACGACAATAAATTAGCTTGTTCCCTGAGTTCTGGAGGTGTATTTTCTATTTCTATATCAGAATTATCATTATCAGTATTCATTTTGTTGTAATTTCGTTTTAAAAATAATTTAGACAGGAAATATTTGACTTTTACGAAAAATAAACAAGCGACAGTCGCTCGCGAGCTCGCGAGCCTTCGTTGCTAATACATGTCTGAGCATATCTAAATATCGTTGGTATAGCGCAGTGGGTAAAGTCTCGGCTTCGATCCCGACAACTCAGGTTTTCTTTTTATTTTATTATACTATTTTATATTATAATATATTATTTTATTAATAATTACCAGCTTCAAAGTGCACGCTAGCTAATTTTCGTTCTCGAAAATTTTTATTTTTATTTTTGGTGTGTAGATATTATATGGAATGCCGGAAAGTACTTTGCGGCACAGAAATGTCAGTTTCCGGCATGCTTATGTCAAATTTCTTATTATTGTGAGAAATTATCAAATTTGCGAATATAAAAGTATGCAGAAAAGCGAGTTTTAAATAGTGGTGGTAGAAAAAAACATTTACTAATGTCGTTTACACATGAATCCGAAACGACACAGTTACAAACTAAGCAGGTTAGTCGCATTAGGTGTGATGTCTCTGATGTACCATCTGTATAAAATAAGTATAAATGGGCACACCTAATCGGACTAACCTAATTTAATAATAGTTTACCTGAAAGTTTCTAAGCAGTCAAAGAACATGAATTGTTTTTAAATATTGCCTGATTTGTTGAGCTAGTTGAGCTGGTACCGATGAAGTAGAAACATTCGGACTTATTTAAACAAAAACATCTGGCAATAGCTCAGAATCAATCAACTAATCAGCGTCCCAATCTAAAGACAATCAACATGCAGCAAAGGAAATGTGGCCAATACCTACCAGATTCAACTAATGTGGCCAATACAACTAAACATAATATTGTAACCAGGAAATTGAACATTACGTTACATTCCAAGAACTTCCCGTTATTTCGAATTTAATTTTTATAAACGGTAGCGATGTTTAAAAAAGGTAAGAAATGATGTATGATAAAATTAACTGTTCAGCACATAGAACAGCAAATGACATCAATGCAACAGCAGATCGCAGATGTACGTGTCAACCAGATCACTTTGAAAATCTTTAAAACTCGGATCAGGACTGATATCAAACGGACCAGGATGATTGGGGAAAAATATTTCTTTTCTACTTTATAAATGATTTAATAACAGTGGGAAAGCATTTTGGCAGCAGCTTGAAGTGAAATGTAGCGCATATAAACTATCAGGATTTCTTATTTACGACATACGTATTACAAGCCTCATTTAAATTCTATGCTATTAAAATCTGTGTGTTGTTCCAGTACAACAATATTAATTGTTTGTTTCAGATTTAATTTAGACTACTGAAACGGTAGACCTTATTTTGCTTGAACCTCTAACAGCTGAGACTGTTATTTGACATAAACAACCACGTTTGGTTTTGGTCACATGTACTTATCTGTTTGGAAAATCGTAAATAATGTTACCTACTGAAGGTCAATTCCTCTTCCTTGAGCACTATTTTCGCTCATAGGGTTTAGGTAAATATAGTGGTACAAGCATTTTTCTTTTCCAACTCACTCTCCGGACTTATAATTGGATGCATTTGATTAGAAGTATGTTAAAACTATGGATTTTCCGAGATAACCCTCCGTCCAGAATACAAAAGTTAAAAGGGAAAATTACACAAGCAACAGCCTCTATTTTGAAATATGGCCACAAATATGCAAGAACGACACGAACTGTGCGTGCAACGTAATGGAGAGCACTTAGAACATGTTATTAGAAAGCTAAAATAAATGTTATTTTAAAGGAAAAAAATTAATAGGCAAAATGTATGCACATATTTTGAGTGTGAATCTATCAACCATTTTTTTCACTGCACTATATGGTGAGCTGGCACATTTTGGAGATTTGTTCTATTTTCTTGAAGTACAGTATATGATTACAAATTGAGGTTGGGGTTTATGATGACAAATAAAGTTTTGTTCCGCAAAACGGTGTTTTACTTATTTATAGTTTGTCTACCTATGTGCGTTTTTCTTACAGCTGCATGCTGTTAAGATTGGTATATCTCTTTCGGTGATGTTATCACGTTTTATAGTTACGGGCTACGTTCAACTGTTAATTTGAATATGTTACAATATTTATTTAAAATTTCTCTTAGTTATGGAATATCATAATTATATAATATGCAGCTACTGTCTGAACTGGTTTATCTGTATGCACGTATTTCTGGTTATTTCTTTTGTTTTTATGATCTAAATTATAAGAGTTGTATATGAAAAAAAATTATGTACCTCCCTTGTTCTTTGATAGTGTGATTTTTTTACTGTAGTTATTAAATTTTTGAAACCTTCAATCAGTTGAATCTTCCAGATCTTAAGATTTGTTGGTTGGACTTCTAGGAATTTAGAAGATATTAGCTGCCCTGATGTTATTGGCTACAAGTCCACAGCTTAAAAAAAATTGGCTAAAGGCTTGGATTTGTACTTTGGTGTGAATAATAAAGCTTAAAACTCTACAAATTTAAAGGTATACTGCAGTTTTATTAAACCTCATTGTATTTTTATTACCTATATTATAACGTGAATTTATCTTCGAAGTTACGTAATTCGCTAACAGATTGTTCACTGTGCCGCTGTTACCTTTAGCGACGTAGGTCGGTAAACTTCCTTGCCCGCAGTATCCTAATTTGCGATAAAAAATTTTAGTGTGTTAAATTAACATTTTATAAACTTTACATGAAATCCCTTCCTTTAGTATATCAGATGGTAACCACGACAAAGTTTTATCTTCCAACGTACATACAAGGTGATTTAGGAGGAATGTAAATATTTTAAGGAGGCCAAAATAAGCAAAACCTCATATGTTCCAGTTCGATGTTTGTTTGTTCTAGAGATGCTTAGGTTAATTGTAATTTAAAGACTGAAGAAATATTTATTATAGAAATAAAAAAAGAAAACAAATCATATAAACAAATAGTATTAATTCATAAAAAAATTTTTCTAAAACATCACCTCCCACTTCGATACTCTTATTTTCGTGTTTATAAATTGATCTAGTACCGAGTTTTAGCGAACGATAATTCGCTCTAATGTACCCATCAGCATTAAGATTGCGATTTGGTAACCCTTATGTGCACTTTCGTAGCATAAACCAACGAGACTTCATCCATCCCCAAGGACAAGAATCTAGAGGAATGAGATTCGGTTATCTCAGTGGCCAAGGGTGCGGGCCGCCTCTGTCAATCCAGCGATAGCCGAAATGGGTATTCAAAAATGTTTAATATTATTTTCAAAATGAGGAGGCGCTCCATCATGTTGTACAATAACACGTGATCGAATATTCAAAGCTGCGTCCGTAAATAAAATGCATTTAAGGAACCTTCTGTTTTCACGAATCCCTTGACAAAACAATAATCTTAGAAGAAAATCGCCTTCTTGAATATTTTGTACTTGTTTCACATGAAAAGCCTATAAACCTTGTTGTTTTAGTATTATCCAACCATTCTTTGTGAAATTTGAAATTGGAATGCAATACGCCTTCTGGATTATTGTCTACAATATCCTGAATGCTTTCTTGAGGTCCCCAACCCGCCCATGCTGTCTGTCAGAAACAATAATTGCACTTGCAAACATACCACTTTCGCCAGCACCTCTAGAAACAGTTTGAAACCGTTGCTTGTTAGGAACCCTTTGATGTGGAAAACGACGTAGATACTCCTACGAATAGTACTACCATTACAGAAATCATAAACAAACATCATATTTGCATATCCCTTATGACTAAAGAGGAACTTTGACAATCATAAAATTAGCACAATTGTCAGTTTTTAGGACTACTATGTGTATCATTTCGGACAAGGTTACCAGAGATAACTTGATTAAATTTGTATTTATTATCATCCAACCTATATATATATATATATATATATATATATATATATATATATATATATATATATATATATATATATATATATATATGTACGTGTACGTGTGCGTGTGCGTGTGCGGGTGCGTGTGCGTGTGCGTGTGCGTGTGCGTATGCGTGTGCGTATGCGTGCGCGTGTGCGTGTGCGTGAGTGTGAATGTGCGTGTGCTTGTGCGTATGCGTGTGTGTGCTTGTGCGTGCGATCCTGCGAGAGGGCTCACGTGCGTGCGGGTGTGCATGTGTGCGCGTGTGCGTGCATATGTGCGTGTGTGTATGCATGTATTCAGAACGACAAAACACATACTTCGAATTTCGTATTTAACCTTTTTGTCATTTCTCCTGGAGCTTATTAAATTTTTGAAGAAATTCAGCGGCGAGGAGGGAGGGTTTATTACACGCATTTGTTTGTTTTTATCGTATTTTTCTGAAACAGTTGTATATTTCAAAGATATAAGGTACCAGAATATGGACCTTAAAGGTGTCGATTAATTATGTTCTGTGCAATGTTTTGGTACGGCAAAAAATTTCTAAGGTAGAACTTAATTGTTTAATTTTTTCAGTATCTGAATAGCGATTAATTTGATAAGATAATTTTTTTAAGAAAATTTAATTTTACATAGCTTTTCTTTATAAAATTTCCTAATAAGAGGTAAACTAATGAAATAGAATTGGCTTTGGAATATTTTTTAATTTAGCATCTGTATGTTTATTAACATTGACATGTAGTTCTAAACGTCCATCTGAGTTAGATTATGGTTTTTATATTTACATTGTTTTGCGTGTTTTCGTTATGATCGTATTAGAAAAAATGATCAAAGAAAGTATTAAAATTATTTAATTTTTTTAATTTCCACTTTGTAGGTTGGAAGGTCGTGTGTTGTTCCGCATCAGATATTTTTGATGTTAATAACACAAATTTACTTTTCAACAAATTTTTGGTAAACTCTTTGGTGTTGTTCCCTCAAGGACAGATAAATTTGTCTTAATTACATCACAGTTATATTTAAATTACTAAAGCTATTGAAAGAATATAATGCAAATTAGAGAAACACAGAATAAAATGCAAATTAGAGAAACATTCTATTAATGTTATCATAATAAAGTATATTTAGAGAAAAGTGTACGATGTGGAATTAACATGTTCTTAAAGGTAGATTATAACAAGTTATGCAATAAACGACACAAACGAGTGGTCGAAACAGCTTCTATATGCAGGAGAGTTACTTGAAATTGACAAACGATGCTCTATGACTACGTTTATTATCCACTAAACAGAAAATATGTTTCACTTCAGAGGTTCTCAAAGTTAAAATGTACCGGGTGACCAACTTAGAACGGACGCCGGCTACATATCGTGATCTGTCAATCTGACATTGGTAAAAAAAATACTCGCAGGTAAATCGTCCAAGGGAGATCGATGGAAATTATTTTCAAGTTCTTACAATGGCCGCTTAGAGGCGTACACCAAAACCAAATTAGAAAATCAGCTTTCTCCTTTAAATTGACATTATCAAGATATGTCCAAAATAGTTTTACTATAAAGTACGTAAGCTTAGAAACATTTCCTTTTTTTAGCATTTTTTCCCTAACTTCTTTTTAACTCAAGCGATTTTTATAAACTGAGTCTCGTTTGAGAAGGGATTCTCGGGTGCTTCTAATAAAATATTATCTTTGTCGCTTTAGATTTTTTTTCTGTCAGTAGATGGCGTTGGGTGGCAAAGCCGTAAATTTTTGCAATTTTCTCGAAAATTCTAAATGTAAGGGTTTAATTATTTTTGACTAAGCAAAAGAGCGTGAAAAAATATAGGGGTTGGTGAAAACAGCAAGTCGATATCTTCTTTTTTTACAGAGATAAAAATAAACGTAAAAACATATTTTACAAGTAACAGAATTAGAGAGCAGATTTATCTGTCATTAATTATTAAAATTTATTATTATTAAACTATTAAAACAAGGGAATAAAATTTAATATATCTTTAATTTAGAGCGTATAAAAAAACCGATGTTATAGATTAATGGTGTGCAACAGCCCTAATACTGAAGAACTAATGACGCCCCAAACGTTCAAATTCTCACCCGTACTGTTAAATACAGAGCTGCAATCTCTCAAGCATAGACAGAAAGCAGTCTAGTAAAAACAAGTAGGCCGAATATATCTCGGGAACTGTGAATCTAACAACATTGGAAAAACCATTCTTATGGGTAAATCGTCTTATTCATCTACCAGAATAGTTGGCATCTAAAAATTACCTAATATTTACTGCGAAGTGAGCTGGACAACGATCGTACTGGAATAGCATTCGGTCTCGAATTTCAGGGGGCAGTTCCTCTAACAAAATCCGTAATTCCTCTCTTAAAAACTCTAGGTAATTGTCACTATTTAGTTGGTTATTAAAAAAGAATGGGCCGATAATTCGCCCTTCTAAAATTCCTGCCCAATAATTTACAGACCAATGACCTTGGTACTGGACTTCTCGCATCTAATACGGATTAGTTTTTGACCAAAAGTGCGTATTATGGAGATTCACACCTTCATTGCTATGGCAGGTGGCCTCATCTATCCACAATGTACGTAAAAGAACTAGCCGATCTTCTACCATCATACCAAAAGTCCAGTGTCAATGGTCTAGTCTTCGGTCTAAATCTGCAACAGTCAATGCCTGGTACAGGACTAAACGATATGGATGTAATCTGAAACAAGATGGTGACCACTGAATCAACAGGATATTATTGGTTTTTGTAGGAAAAGCATACAGCAAACCTTTGTAAGTTTATAATGGAGGTACGGACTAGGTACGTGCCTCGGCCTGATTAGAAGCACATACAAGTTGAAACACATTCTTGGAGCTGGGGATCAATTTCAAACATCTCAACACTTGTACCTCATACATCTTTGCCGTTGGTATGCGTACAGTCTTGCAATAGTAATGGGTTTTCCAAAGCACACATAGGTGATTCATTTTATGGTTTAAACAACTATACGCCTTTGGTTCCTTTTTCAATGTCTTAATCTACGGACAACCAATCTCGTCCAGGTTTAGTATTGGTTTGTTAAGAAATCTTAAAAACTGCTGTTTTTCACTACCCTTGACGTGAATTTTGTTAAACGGTAGCAACGCTCTTGTTAACTCCTCTTGAAAATCGTTGTAGGATGCATACCCCGACCGCCATTTCAGTTCATGATATTTATTCTCTAATACTTTATTTGTCTTGACATGGGTTTTGATATGAAATAATTTCGAGGTGGTTTTAACAGCATCAGCAATAAAGCTCAATAATTTGTAACCACTGCAATTTCTTTCGGTATGAGTTTGTTGTCAACACCTCTAAACCTATGTATGTCCAAGTCTTCTTCTTACAGCTGCTGCTGTACACTGAAGGTTGTGATCTAGAGTTTTAACTGGTAATATCTACGATGATATTCCGATGTTTATCGATCTCGATCACGTTATCGAGTTCAGCATACACCAAACAGTTCACGGTTTCAGTAAGAGTGTTTTCAAAACCGACTTCTAGCCGCAGAGAACTGTTTCTAACTAAATTCCAGTGCGTGCTAGCGTTCGCAGACAAGTCAGAAGTGAGGTCGAAGGCCATTAGATGGTAGCCTTTGGAGTAATCGCTTCTCGATATATCGTTGACCTCATTCAAACCGAGATAGGTAGCGTAGTGCTGACACTACCTGCTCAGCATTCGGGAGGTAATGGGTTCTGTCGTGTTTGTAACGCAACTTAATATAATAAAAAATGGTAAAACGTTAAATCGTTAATCGGAAATGCTTGCAACACACATAATGCATTCTCATTTTTATTACATATATGCTTGCTACCTTGAAGTTGGCTGTGTCTCAACACACGCTATTAAATAAAATTGTACAAACATCACATCGCTCCCCATCTAAATTACAAAACTACAATCTTGCCTGGTAATTATAAATCTAAACGGTTTGGTTTCTTTCTAGCTCTAATAGGCCTGGAGTGAGAATCTGTGTCATTTTACTTGATACAGTTCTTACTTCAGGTTGCTTATTTACAATATCTAGTAAATTTCTAGTCGTGTACTTAAAATTATTCGTTACATTGTTTTCCGAATTTCACAAAATTTTCTATTTCTGAATCTATTTTTGGCCACCACACAGATGATCTGGCTATTGATTTCATCTTAACAATCCCAGCATGTGAAATATGCAATTTTTTTAAAATGCCTATTCTAAATTTACTAGGTACCACTACCGTATGTCCTAACATTATCAAATGATTTTCAATATTTAATTCTAATTTCCTATTAAAATATGGTTTTAATGAATCATTTTTGGTAAAATTTGGCCAACCCTGCTTGACGTAATTAAATATTTCCGACATTATTGGATCCTCTTGTATTTCATTTTTTGTTAAATCTGCATTAAACTGCAAAGCTGAATTTTCGGTTACTAAATTTTAATGAGTAAAATCAGTTCCTTTTCGAATTACATTTATTGGGAGTCGCGGCAGACAATCTGCACTGACATTATTTTTCCGTTTAATGTATTCAATTTTAAGACTAAACCCACTAAGGTATACAGCCCAGCGCTGCAAACGACTTGCTGCTATGACTGGAATTCCTTTCTTGTCCCCGAATAAGTAAATCAATGGTTTGTGGTCCGTTACTAAGGTGAATTTATGACCTAACAAATACTGTGCTACTGGCCTTTCCGTTCCGTCTGACAGAATATGGGTTAACACCCCTGCGACACCGTGAGCGCTGGCATCACAATTTATCTGAATATCAAGCTTAGGGTCAAAATGCGTTAAAATAGTATCCGAACTCATTATCACTTTTGCTTTATGAATTGCTTGGGTTTTACTTGGGTCTTTCTTTAAACCATCCTTACTTATAATGTGCCCCAAATATGTGATCTCACCTTGAAAAAATTTGCATTTATTTTTGTTTAATTTGAATCCCGCATCTTTGAGGGTGTTAAAAACTACATTTAAATTTTGCAAGTGTTCTTGATCGCTTGTCCTCGTTACCACTATATCGTCTAAAAATACCGTTACCCCTTTTATGCCCTGCAAAACTTTTTCAATTATCGTTGAAAAACCGCGCATGCAGGCTTTGTGCCGAAAGGCAACCTTTCTAACCTGTAAATCTCCTTATGAGTACTCCAAGCTAAAAGCAACTTTGTCGACTCCTCTAATTCTAACTGAAAATACGCCAGTGCAAAATCTAAATTAGAAAATTTCTCGACTCCCTGCAAATCCGCAAATAAATTTTCAATGGGAGGGAGTGGATACTTATCCTTTAAAAAACTATTTACAGAAACCCTATAGTCAGTACACAATCGCATGCTGCCATCTTTTTTTAAAATAGGAACAAGAGGTGTACCCCAACTAGAGTCACGAACAGGTGTGATTACACCAACTTTGTCTAATCGTTGAAGCTCCGCTTCTATTAAACCTTTATAAGACAATGGCAAATTTCTAGATTTAAAAAATTTGGGAACAGTTCCTTCAACTACTTGTAAATTAACTTTCTCATACTTAAAATGACCTAATTTATTATCAAATAAATCAGCATAACTGTCTAAAACTTTTTCTAACTTACCTTCTAGTATCTCAATTATGGAAAAAAAATTATTAAAAATTCCTACACCTAACCATGATAACACATTTCGGCCCAATAATGGTGGACCTCCCTTATCGATAACTAAAATTTCAACTAACTTACTCTTATCTTGCACTGCTACTTTTGCGACAAATTTTCCTTTCGGAACAATTTCTGTACCATTATAGGCTTTTAAAACAGTATTCGACATTTCTAATTGGCTATCCTTAAAAAACTTTATATAACTGATATGAAACAGCAGTAATTGCTGAACCTGTGTGGATCTCCATCTGAATTGGAATTTCATTTATAAATACATCAATTAAAAAATTTGTTGTTTTCTAATTTATATAATTGAGACTCAGTGGTGTCTGAATCGCTTTCTACTATTTCACTTTCAGTTATATTCAAAAATTCTGGTTCTTCCTAACCGTACTAAAATTATGACTTCCCTTACCACATGCAAAACACTTTAGTTCCTGTTTGTCGAGTTTGGTTATCTTAGGCAATGTCTGTCTCAATCTTTGAGCTGGTGATGTTGTCTGGGTCGAACATTTGTTGATATCAAAAACTCGATTTAATTTCAGAGAAGCTTCTTTCTTGACTGCCAAACCGAATAGTTCTGACAGCTTACCCTTGGTAGGGTCTTCCTCAGTCATGCGATCTAAAACTTTGCCTTCTACCATACCCGCTACAAATTTATCCTTTAAAATATCTTCGAGGTTACTTCCAAATGAACAATTTACTGCTAACTTCTTCATACGAGCATACCACTCGTTTATTGTTTCCTGCACACCCTGTTGTGCTCTATAAACGATTCTTCTCTCGTTAAATGTAGAAATCACTTTCGAGTATTGTCCGCTTAATAATTTACACAATTCATCGAAATCTTTCGAATCTGGCGTCTTCGGGTCGCACAAATCCCGCAACGTTGTATACACGGCGTTACTTAATGCTGTTATTAAAATCGCTACTTTCTTTTCCTCTGAGATGCTATTTGCATTAAAAAACTGCTGCAACTTTTCTTTAAAAATAATAAAATCATCTCCATTATCAAACAGCGGCATGGTACCGATAACGGCCATTGTCGTACACACAAAAAATGTTTCGTCCCAAACGACGAAAACTCCGTTTTCCTCTTTTCTTCCTTTTCCTCGTCGCCAAAATGTCGTGTTTGTAACGCAACTTAATATAATAAAAAATGGAAAAACGTTAAATCCTTTATTTGTTTACGTACAATCGTTAATCGGAAATGCTTGCAACACACATAATACATTCTCATTTTTGTTACATATATGCCTTGCTACCTTGAAGTTGGCTGTGTCTCAACACACGCTATTAAATATAATTGTACAAACATCACAGGTTCGATTCCCGTTACCCTAACTCCGTCTCTTCCGATCCTATCCTGAACACAACCATCCTTAATCCCACCATGCATATATACTTAATGTATGCTGGGAATCCATGATTGTGGGTGAACGAGCTCGAAAATCTTGAGTATCCCGCCCTCCCCATTCCTATACCATGTCCATCCTGATATGGTGCACCTCAGTAAATGGAGCCCATACCGTTACTGGTCTGTTGCATGTAATATTACTGGTAAGGACAAACCATTATTGTACTTTCTTAAAGTGTAGTTTCAGACAAGACGTCCCAAACTCGAATGGCATTGCTGCATCCTTATCTGTTTTTATATTAATCTCGATGTTTTAAAATTCCCATGTCATTTCTGGTATGTAGTGTGCAGGCGAAAAAACCACATATTTACTCCTCCCGTATGCATAGTTTTCTGAAGTAATGTTTATTTATACGCATAAGTGGAGATAAAACATCACCCACAATTTGCATTTCAACGATGGTGCAATAAAGAAACATCTGCGTTGGTAAACCAGTCCATATACGAGCGGATGTGATGGTATTGGTTCCATAACTATGTTTTGATACTTACGATACCCCAACTCTAAGGCTAAAAGCTGTGAGAATCCGAATAGTGAGAGCGGGGTTTTAATTGCGGGCTTAGCTATCTAATGGTAGTCGTTTGTTAATTTACTTATTAGCTGTGGTTATTTAAGTTATTTCTCCTATGTTGGCATAATTACCCGAAAAGAAACCTAACACATACCAACCGTCCTTAATGTAACTGATTTTCTCGCTGTCGTGTTGAAAATGTAATGCAGCTTTTTTTAATATCGCCTCTAGCACGTCCTTTTCTCCTGCAGGAGGTTCAGTTCTATAATAAATGAAATTGTCAGCAACAAAAGAACAAGGGTACTGAATTTCCAATAGGCCTACAACCCATGAACCCGTTAAGATTATTCGTTTTGGCAGCTGCGTGATAAAACTTGACGTTATATTACCAGGAAAATACGTCATAGAACTATTGCTCAATAAGGTAAGATAAAACTCCATTTTTATATATCTCACCTGCGAGGCTAACACCCAACTATTAAATTTGTTACTGTAGCCACGCCACTTGACCAAGTATTGTTTATGCCGACCACGACCCTTCTCTGCTAAAATCTTATTGAATAGGATAACAACTTGCAATTCCTCCTCGTAAAAGGTACCCACAGCAGGATCGTTATTAAGATCGCTTATTCGGTAAACTGGTGGTCTTCTTTTTATCACTTCACTAATTGTAATAACTTTCTCACTCCAATTCGTTTCATATCTCCTCTCAAAGGTGTACTTAATTCTGACGGTTCTGACATGCTCACCGGCCTTATATTTAGGGTGACGTGGTGTGCCTAAGCCTTTCGCATACAGGTTATTCCATACTTCCAAAATGTTTTCCTCGTTTAGAGACCATCTTTATACTTGAATTGTTGTAAGCAGTCACAAATTTTTGGAGTACATCAATACACCTGCAGGAATTTTTCTAGATAACACAACGCCACATCTTTGTTTTCAATGTTTGTTACGTGCACAAAAGGATATTGGGAGAAATCGTGACCAAGGTGCGGTAACAAGGAAATAAGGAATTAGCCGGAAGCTCAAGATTAAGACAATTGCAGAAACACACTAATACAAGTAGTAGCACAGTAAGGTAATGGTTATAAAACCTTCAGTAAAGTACATATAGCAAAAGCCTCGTTATACAGAAACAATCAAAAGTCACTCACCATAGGTAAAATTGTGTTGGCGTGTAACAATAATACTTATCGGAAACTAGTGGTAGGTGTAACGTAGATTTCTTCTGTTAATTCGGAAGATATTAGGAGAAGGAGTAATTGTAGATGGTTTCCATTCAGGCTCGAAGACCCATAACTAATATTTCACACCTCGGACGAATAATATCCAAATGTGCTGTCAGAAACGGTTTAATTATTCCTTATGGAAGCACGAGATAGGTTAATCTTGAGTGAATGGGTAAAGGACCAAAAAGAACCTCTTGATCGAAGCTAAGGTGTAGTAGAAACAAAAAAAATTAAAGCCGAACTAAAATTCGAAATCCCAGCAGGATTTATTTATATGGAAAAGATTACAACCAGCCACAGGCTGAATTAAATATTTTCTTGAAAAATTCAAGCAAATTTTTAGGAACACCTTTTCCAAATTTTACATGTGCTTCTAACTACGCATTCAATTTCTTTTTCGCCAAAATGGCGTTTTCCTTCTTATCTGAAGGTACCAGAAAACCCAAAAACCTGATTATTTTCACCAATCCCAAAATTTTAAAGTAATCACGTGTTTGAAATATTTTAAATTGAAACGATTTTTAGTGACAATGTTGCCATTTTCCAACAACATACAAGATGAGTCGTAACATAAAGACCATAAATTCATGAACTGAAATTTACACGTATCAAATCCCCCCTAGCAAAATCAAAAGCCCCACCCAGAATTTCGAAACCCCGCACAAAGCGGACTAAAAACGACACCACGCAGAAATCCACGTGGCGGACGTAATTACCTCAAGAGTCACCTACAGTCACTACCTAAGAATCATTCATACCAGACGAGCGGACACCCTGGCTCAAACTCCCACCTGAGCCCTTCGGCAGTCGGCCGGTACTAGGTCATAACTAAATAAAAATAAAAAATAAAAATAAAACCAAACCTACTACGTTCTTCAACCGTACTCGTCGTTCGGTGCTCATAAAGGCAGAGCGACCCTCAATGGCATCACAAGAGTTTACCTAAAGAGAAGAGGCGAAAATAGCTCTAGAACAGATTGTTGCACCTCTTACCGCTCCCCCCCCCCTCATCCACTAAGAAGGGGGACGCGGACAGGCGGGCACGGCAGTGTGGCGTCTTATACCCCGAGAGGCCCAGAATTCTCCCAAAGAGGGGAAATGAAAGGAAGCAAGAAGAGTAGAAGCCAGAACGGTCTACCAAAGATTAGCTCAGCTTTATGCTCAGCAAACTCTAAGTACAGTCTTTAAACGCGCAGCGTAACAGAAGGTATACCGTGAGGCGATACAGCCCTCAAAACTAAAACATAAATGAACTGGGAATAAAATAAAAAGGTGTAAACTAAGTTGTTGGGATCTCAAAGCGGATAAGGATTGTGAGTTTGGGTAGGCATTTGGGTGCCATCATCCCACATTCATTCATTCATCTAGACATGCTTGGCAATTACGCCCCCGATCCCAACCCTCGGCAGAACTATAGGGTCGCCAACCTAAAACCCCCAACCCAAACCAAATCCCAATCCCAACCCTTGCACACAGAGACAGACGTGCTAAGAAACCCACCCGAAAGAAATAAAAGAAGGAAGTGAAGGGCTCTGATGTTCGAGCAGGGATACACTCGAAGAATGGAAAGGACAGAGGTGAGTGTAACCCTAAATAGCCACCCCTACGAAGAGAACCCAACCAACCACCCGAAAGAAGTAGCGTAGCGACTACTTATGCCGCTTGCGGCGTTTAGGGCTCCCTAAAAGAGTACTTGTTGTCCTTGAACCCACGATAGCGATCGGTAAATCATCCCCGTCCGAGGACGTAGTAGAAGGCGCAGAGAGCAAAGATGCGTGCGGTTTAAGATCTTTAGCGTGATAGACGCCCAAAGACTTCCCCGTTGCATCGTCTAACGCGTACGTCCACGGAGACACCACTCGTGCTATACGGCACGGACCCACGAATTTCGGTGCGAGCTTGGCATTAAAATACCGAGACGCATCGGAGAGAACGAAATTTCTTTTCCAAACCAGATCGCCGATTTTATAACGAACGTGACGGCGACGAAAGTTATACCGCTGTTGGACTCGTTTAGTAGAACGTTTCACACGTTTAAGAATGTCCAAGGGAAGTGAGTTGTAGAACTGGTCGGATCGTATCGGAGGAGTATTTTCACTAGGGTTCAGGATAGGAGAGTCAGAGTCAAGAGGTTCAGGAAAAAGATCACCATAAAGTACGTGTTCGCGTCCACAGAAAGCAAAATACGGAGAGTAACCGGTAATTTCATGTTTAGCTGAGCGAATAGCGCATCCGATCTTGGATAAATTTACATCCCAGGTACGCTGATTAGAGCTAATATAAGAAGATAGCATTGTTTTTAGAACTCGGTTAATTCGTTCAGCCGGATTCGATCTAGGGTGATATTTTGGAGTATAAAGAATATTTGTACGATAGCGAGAACACAGGCTTGTAAATTCCTTGCTGCGAAATTGTACCCCATTATCAGTGATTATGTATTGTGGAGTACCAAACATTAAAAAGATTTGTTCTTCCAGAATTCGAGTAACCATAGTAGCTGTTGCAGTACGTAAAGGAAAGAAGCATGGAAATTTAGTAAAATAATCTGCTACCACAAGTATAAAACAATGACCTTTTGAGGATCGTGGCAGAGGTCCTACGAGATCTGCGCAAAGTACTTGCCATGGCCTGGTAGGCACAATAGCAGGAGCAAAGAATCCTGGCGGTGTCTGTTGTTCCACCTTATGAGCAGCACAGGTATTGCAGCGTCGAATGTAACGCGAGACGTCGGCCCGTAAGGCTGGCCAATAATAATGAAGGGAGATACGAGCTACAGTTTTTGTTACCCCACAATGTCCTGCAGTAGGAGAGTCATGTAATTCACGAAGAATTTCTGAGCGTTGGTTCTTTGGAACCACCATTTTCCAGTCACCTAAGTCATCAGAAGTTGAAGTAGCTTTAGTACGCTTGAAGAGCAATTCATTTTTAACAAACCAGGAAGGAAATTTCCTTGGAGAAGAATTTACGCGTTCGCGCATAGAAATATACCATTAATCAGTAATAGGTAGTGAGATACGTGAAGTAGTTGGTTCAGTGACGAGAGTATCAAGTTTTGGTACAGACCGAGAAAGAGTATCAGGTACAACATGTTCTTTACCTTTTCGGTGTATGATGTCGAAGTCGTATTGTTGAAGCCTAATAGCCCAACGAGCTAATCTTCCCGGAGGATTTTGAAGTTTATTTAGCCATATTAAAGAATGATGATCAGTAATTACCGAAAAGTGTGCAGCCTCGACATAAGGACGAAATTTTTCAATGGCCCATAAGACCGCTAAACATTCTTTCTCTGTCGTTGAGTAATGACGTTCCGTTTTAGTTAAGAAGCGACTGATGTAACTAATGACTTGTTCACCAGCCGTAGTA
Source organism: Vesta saturnalis (assembly GCA_036346205.1). Classification (NCBI taxonomy): domain Eukaryota; kingdom Metazoa; phylum Arthropoda; class Insecta; order Coleoptera; family Lampyridae; genus Vesta; species Vesta saturnalis. Next base: position 842,751 of record JARFJB010001950.1, on the reverse strand, counting down.
GTCTGACTTAAAACAGCACCTAAGCCAAAATCTGAAGCATCTGTTTGTATAGTAAGAGGACAAGAAAAATCAGGACATGAAAGAATAGGAGCAGATACGAGACATTTTTTTAAAGCGTTAAAAGAATCTTGACATTGATTTGACCAAACGAAAGGAGTGTTTTTACGAGTAAGAGCACTTAAAGGAGCAGTAAGCGTAGCAAAATTTGGAACAAAACGTCGATACCAACTACACATTCCGAGTAATCTACGAATTTCCGTTACTGAGGTAGGAACAGGTATAGAAGTAATTGCAGCGACCTTATCCGGATCAACCAGTAAGCCATCTTTGTTGACCACATTACCGAGATATTTTAATTCGGGACGACAAAATTGACATTTGTCGCGTCTTAAAGTTAACCCTGCTTCCCGTAAACGATTGAAAATTTGCGTCAGCACCTCTAAATGTTTCTCGAAAGTAGGAGTAGCAATAACAATATCATCCAGGTAAGCGAAACAGTATGGTTCGAGATCAGCACCGAGAACACGATCAATTAATCTTTGAAAAGTAGCAGGAGAATTATGTAAGCCGAAAGGCATTCTAGTAAATTGAAATAAGCCTCTATGAGGTACAGTAAAAGCAGTGAGCGGTTTAGAATTTTGAGAAAGAGGTATTTGCCAATAAGCAGAACGAATATCTAAACTGGATAAGAAGCGAGCGTCACGTAACCGATCCAAAATCGAAGTTATATAAGGCAAAGGGTAAGCATCCTTTTGTGTCACAGCGTTGACTTTGCGAAAATCGATACAAAATCTGTAGGAGTTGTCTCTTTTCCGTACCATAACTACTGGACTATTCGAAGGTTCCACAACACCCATAGCCAACATGTCATCAAGCTCTTTATCTACGATAATTTGTAAAGTAAGAGATAACGGATAATATCTTTGCTTAATAGGTTCTGCGTCTGTAATAATTTTGTGCTCTATTAGAGAAGTGCAGCCAAGTGTATCGGAAGCCAAAGGAAAAGCTGTATTCAGAAGATTTTGTAGTGAGTTTTGTTCAAAAGAAGATAATTCGGAGAAAGAGTTTAAATGTTCGATATTTATAGCGTCAAGTAATGGAGTAGGTCCAAAAGACCAATGACCCTTTCGGAAATCCGGGACGAAATCAATCGCCCTCCAAAAATCTATACCCAAAATAAGTGGTTGAGAAACTTCTGGTACTACTAACACATCAATAACTACAGTTTTATCTTCCACCGTGATCGGAAGAGGAACATGACCCAGAATCTGACATTTGCCACCATTAGCTACTGAACAAAATAAAGGAGATTTGTCTGTCAAAAGTGAAATATGTAAACGTCGTAAAGAATTCCATCCATCCATGCCAAGTATGGTCCGTGAGGATCCACTATCCAGAAGACCTTTAAACATTTGTCCAAGAATTGAGACATTAAGGTAAGATCGTTCGTCGTTACGAACACTAGAGAATATAAAGTCAAGAAGAAACCGTTGTTGGTCAGTAAGACCCGAAAAAGGAGTATCCGAGATTGTAAGTATAATAGAGTCTTCTACTCGGTCAGAAGCCCCTAATATTAGTTTCCCTGACGAGAATTACATTTAGGACAATTAGGTCTGGTAACCCCTGGTTTACCGCAACCATAACAATGCTTATTCTGTGGTTCTGAACATTTAGGAGAAGTATGTCCTTGTTTTTGACAATTCCAGCAACGTAAATTAGAAGGTGAAGGAGTAGATAAGGTATGAACAACGTAAGGAGTAGGTTTACGAATATTAGACGAAGTTGATGCATCACTAGCAGAATCTACATATGCTAAATTAGGTTCTAATAATTTGGAAGTACGACGAGAAGGAGGAAGTCTAAAGGTTTCAATAGAATATTTATTATGTTCGAGCTTTTTGCCCAAAGTGATAAGTTGTGCCAAAGAAGTTATATCTGTTAAAGCTAAAGAAGTTTGATAGAACGGAGAAATATTACGTCGGACAATCTCAAGTTGTCGTTCCGGAGAAAGAGGTAGAAGTAATCGTTGAAATAAACTTTGCATAGTAGCTACATATATGCCAATCGATTCTGAAGGACCCATAGTACGAGCTTTAATTTCTTCCAACAGTCGTTCATCATAATTAATTGGAATAAATTCTGATTTTAAAAGTGCTACCATATCTTCCCAAGAGGTTAAGGATTCCTTATGTGCCCTGTATAGTAATAAGGCCTTGCCCGTCAAAAGTTCTGGACAAGCAGCGTAAAGGTATGAATTAGTAAGTCCCCTAGCAGAAGCGAGTTCTTCCACCCGTGTCAAAAATTCAAGAAGTGACGAAGAAGTTTCCCCAGAAAAAGTTAAGTTTAATTTCGCAACCGCATAGTATTTCCGCGAAGCTACTGGTGTAGACGTATTAACACCTGGAATAGGTAACGCATCCAAGTCATCCGAATCAGAAGAAATAAAATCAGGTTCACCTTCCGAACTACTAATTGGTGTAACCTTTGGACTAGAAGAAGGTACTTGTGTGAAACTAACCGTAGCAGGATGTTTCCACCTGCGATACATAGCCTCTACTTCAGCGCGATAATTTTGAAGTGAGAGAAGAAATTCATTTTTTACAGTTACTTCATCCGGAGTATCCACTTTCGTCAGAGTACAACGACGATGAGTATGTACCCAAAGTGTAATCAAACGTTTAGCAACCGGTGTAGAAATGTCACCCGAAAAAGAGGTTAGAATAGTAGAAAGCTCTTCATTAGCTTTTCGTATAGCCGATAGATCAACATCACACGCAATAGTATAATCTACAGTCGAAAGAGTTTGATCCCCGTCTAGTACTAATGCACTACGAACTGATTTACGTAACTGTTCTACAGAAACGTCGCATGAAAACCCCCTTGAAGATAATTCGTATTGAAGCTCCGCTTTTAGTAATCGATTAACATCTATTTTCCAAATAATAGCCATATTAAAGTCTAACTTATATGAACGTGAGTCTAAATTTATTAAAGTAAATACCAATTAAAGCTACAGCGTTAAATTGATCAATTAAATTTTAAACTAAGTTGTGTTAAACTATCGTAGAAAAAAGGAGTAAAGGATACAAAAATATTAAAGTATACGGACAAAATCTTAAAGTATAAGTAACTGATTAAAAGTATGAGTAATGTTACACATAAAGAACACCAAAACAAATCGCCCCCAAAGTTGGGTGCCAATCTTTCTTTGTTACGTGCACAAAAGGATATTGGGAGAAATCGTGACCAAGGTGCGGTAACAAGGAAATAAGGAATTAGCCGGAAGCTCGGTCGGTCTGTTAAGCACTTGGATGCATGGGCGTTTTGGCAGGAGAAAAGAGATACATAGAGTTTAAAAAAGGGCACCACTTGATTTACTTCTTTATCGCCCCTCTATCAAGAAAAGGGCTACGGCCACATCGGACAAAAGAGACAGCTAAAAGAGAATGGTGAACTAAGTCCACACTGAGGAGGGACGGACTAGGAATTTGATCGTAGATCACAGGATTAATGAAAGAACTTACAATCGTTTAACACCACTTATTTAATATACCCCAACCCCAAACAGCATAAATGTTACAATAACAATCAAATTTTCATAAATAACTAACACAAAATATAATCAGAGACCATGTCTCCACGAAATAAACCATCAGCAATCAACTTACCTTTCCGCCATAACTGAAACAAACTATGAAATTTACTTGAACTTTACCTACTCAGACACAATATGGTTCGGCATCTAGTGTTGATCCTAAAAGAAAATAAATACCCAAACATATATCTAATTATCCGAAATTGACTTCTTTTATACCGATATTCAGCGAAGAGCTCTCCGTTGGACTAATTTATCAGGTTCCAATCAACCGGACGCAAATAAACCCCAAATATAAAGCGACAATTTGCACTAGATGTCTCCCTGTTGTTTACTTATGTAAGCACAAAATATTATTCAATAAAGTTACTATGATCATTACAGACCAAATAATAAGCATAAAGCATTTAGAAAAAAATTTTGAAAGGCCAAGTTGATTACCCGTTGGCAAGTAAGCATAAAGCTACCAAAAAATTCAAATTAGTAACTCCTACTTCAAACGGTTTTAGAATAAACAACTATTAAAATTGTAATCCGAAAGAAAAAAATAATAAATGTTATACAACCCCAATGATAGTAATTAAATATCCCATTTGAATTACACAGTAATTCAAACCCCAGCAGTTAGCATAATCTTATGACATACATTGTATATTTAAACTCAACAAGCAGCATTCAGTGAACAAAAAAAACAGCTGATTGCATGTACGTTAAACACAGGTAATTCTAACCGTTTAACAGCTTCGGTTATTTATCAGAACAAAGCCAGTATACAAGAAAAGTACATAGATAATATATAAATTCTATTGCAAAGTTAAATGTAAGTATAAGCGAAACTTTGGAATAACCCAAATTATCTTTTACAGGTACAAATGTATAGTATTACTCTCGATTACTCAGAAAAGTTTACCAATAAAGCATAAGCATTAATTTCAAGATTAAGACAATTGCAGAAACACACTAATACAAGTAGTAGCACAGTAAGGTAATGGTTATAAAACCTTCAGTAAAGTACATATAGCGAAAGCCTCGTTATACAGAAACAATCAAAAGTCACTCACCATAGGTAAAATTGTGTTTGCGTGTAACAATAATACTTATCGGAAACTAGTCGTAGGTGTAACGTAGATTTCTTCTGTTAATTCGGAAGATATTAGGAGAAGGAGTAATCGTAGATGGTTTCCATTCAGGCTCGAAGACCCATAACTAAGCTAAGGTGTAGTAGAAACAAAAAAAATTAAAGCCGAACTAAAATTCGAAATCCCAGCAGGATTTATTTATATGGAAAAGATTACAACCAGCCACAGGCTGAATTAAATATTTTCTTGAAAAATTCAAGCAAATTTTTAGGAACACCTTTTCCAAATTTTACATGTGCTTCTAACTACGCATTCAATTTCTTTTTTCGCCAAAATGGCGTTTTCCTTCTTATCTGAAGGTACCAGAAAGCCCAAAAAACCCATAGCCTGATTATTTTCACCAATCCCAAAATTTTAAAGTAATCACGTGTTTGAAATATTTTAAATTGAAACGATTTTTAGTGACAATGTTGCCATTTTCCAACAACATACAAGATGAGTCGTAACATAAAGACCATAAATTCATGAACTGAAATTTACACGTATCATGTTTCATAAAATGTTTGAACTACAGATGCTTTTACATCAGGTTTATTTGGTACATAGATTGTCTTCGTTTTAAGAGCTCTCGCTCATGACCTCTTACTAAACAGATCAATAACCGTTAGTATGTAATTGTATCCATTATTGTGTTTACTTAAAGTTCGCATATCACAAACATCCTCCTGCCACAACTCGTTAAAGTTGCTCACAATAGATCTGTTGCGCGCAAACTTTTATCTGGCTGGTTTATGCACCATAGCCGATTTTTCACTTCACCATATTTACCTTTTATTGCGTTAGCTATAGGTGTTATAGCCGAAAACTCTGTCGGATGCGAGGGATCATAGAATACAGCATCCATGCTATATACGCCACGTATCCCAACCTAGTGAAAGTCTTCTTCGAGAGAGATTCTTCTCGGTGTTTCCTGCGATTCAGTATCGGCATCGTAATTCTTAGCTATAGTCGTAAGGGTCCGTTCAACGCAGCAGCACCGCGCCTTCTAGTATTTCCGATAAACTCTCGTTGTATATTTATTTCTTTAATGTACGTCGCAAACTGTCATCAAACGTGCGAGTTTGTAGTTTTTCGCTGCCTTAACGTTTTGTAAACCAGATCGATTATGTTGGAACAAGGGATGATCTCACCTTCTATGGTAATAATACCCCTTTTATCCCAAAATACATCACCGATCGTATTCAGTATACGCAACATGTTCTCACCTCTCTGCTTATATGTAGACGGAAGCGTTGATACTATTTAGTCGTCTGCCAGTCCTTGCGTCTCAGTAAACCTCCAATATCATCATCACCACTGATGGTTATGCTACCAAATTAATGTAACTGGTTGGAAAAGTGTAGATATTTCTGAAGAACTTGGTTGTACTGTCGCTACTTGTCATGGTCATTAATTTCGGCTTTGAGATGAATTGATTTGATCCAAAACTTTTAATTATAGCTGTCTTATGAGTTGAAATCGGGCCCCTTATATAATACTATTTCAAATTTCAAGTTTTCCTACCAAGGTGACCCAAACAGAGGGGTGAAGCCCCGAGAGCCAATTCCGAGGTCCTATAGCTGACTTACGAGTCGGATCGGGCCCCCATTATTAAAATACTATTGCAAACTTCCCGCCATACCAATTTAAAAGTTATGGTGTCCAGAACAAAAATGACCGTCGAGCCACGCCCGAAAAAAGACCGATGCCCTTCGGCGTTGTTACGAATTCCACAGATTCAGACACCTACGCGTCGGCCGAGTTTTGGGATACCTGGTTGTCCTTTGAAGCTATGCGCTGTGGACCTCATTCTACTAGCATATCAAGACAAACAATACCGATCAATGTGTTACAGACAATCTTGCTTTGCTGCGTAGCACTCATGTGGGTAATTGCGAATAATGAATACGGCAAACATATAGGATGAACATCTGAAAAAGGAGAAGACGTTCTAAAATCTGTAATTGTGCTTAGACAGAATAGCTCCGGGTGCATGAAAACGGAGTGTGGATCACGCAACAATTACAAGAGAGCGGGATGAAAACGAACGTGAGGAGATGGATGATGTGTAATTTAATGTAGTAACCCCAAATATATAAGTAGAAGGAGAGGAGTTTGGTCTGTGACGTTCTCAGTGGTGGGAGTTGTCACTCTCACGTGGCCGTGGCCATTTTCCACCCCTATGGATTCTTTCGAGGTCGTTTTTCAACCCCTAGATAAAATTTTCAACCCTTGGTGTTAATTTTTACCCCTAAGTAGCACTCCCATCGTTTCCTTTAGGGGGCCTGTTTCAACCCCTAGACGGAATTTTTAATCCTTAATGGTATTTTTACCCCAATTAGTGACCTTTGACGGTGGGGCAGTTTTTTTCTGGGGCGATTTTCAACCCCTTGATGGAATTTTCAACGCTTTGATGGTATTTGCACCCGTAATTAAGAGCTTTTTGCCAGTCCGCCCCCAGTGTCTCGGGGTGTGGGGATGCTCATGTGACATTTTCAGCCTAATTAAAACACTTTTGGCAGCCCCTGAATGGTAGGCAAATGCGCACGCATGCAATGTTCTGATTGTCGGCCATCTTGTCGATTACGGAGGACCCTAATGCTAACTTGTGAGACAGGTGTAGTTCTTCGTAACTTGCGTTTTGGGCTTCGCCCCCGTTGTCCTTTTCGCGGTAAATTTGAATTTGTATTTAATTCTGTACAATCTGATGGTTTGTTGTGATAAATTTGAATCTGTATTCTGATAAGGTGCCTAAAGCTAGCTTGTAAGACCAGTATAGACCTTCGGAACTCGCACCTGAGCCTTCGTCCCCTCGGTGGCTGGAAATTTGAATTTGTGTTTAAGTCTCTGCATTTTTGATTGGTTACGGCGGGAAATTTAAATTTCTAATCTAATAAACGGGACTAATGCTAGCTTGTAAGACAAGTAAAGGTCTTTGAAACTTGCTCTCGGGTCTTCGCCCCTTGTCGTGGCACCTTGCCCCTAAATTTGAATTTGTTAGTGGCGCCATCTAGTTGTGTATATCCTAATGAATGTTTTCTGTAATATGGCTGGCTTCACCTAGCGGATTTCGAAGTGAGAGTTATTTTTTGCAAGCTACAACTTAAAACAAGTCAGCGTTTTGGAAATGAAGGTTGTTTGTTGTATAAGTCGTTATTCAAAATAGACAAAGGTCTGGGGTTAGATAAACAAATGGTCAAATGCCTGGAGGTCAAATTCAAATTCCCCGATGTTTCTCAATAGCGAAGATCTACTCGTTTGCCCTCAACCAAGCAACTCTACTTTTATAAATAACTGTAATCTAATTCGAGTCATGAACAAAGAACATGCACACTACAGTTGCATTTTTCAAGGTCTATTGCCTTTCTCGTAATTAAGTAATTGAATAGTGAAAGTTGTTAACTACTTTATGTTAATAATTGTTGCAAAGGACTAAATGTTTTATGTTGACCATTTATAAACAAAACGTGGTAATTGCATGTGTCGTGAGTGCAAACAGAAAAAAACCAATCCTCTCAAGGCATTTTTTTCAATACGGGTAAGTAATCGTTTTGATTTTAACTCTTACACCTTAACTTGTTATAAATCTAAGGCCATTTTTGACGCTGGTATTTCCGATAAAACAGATGTGTGTGTAAAATAATATAGAGGACTGCTTTCAAGTATGGTTATATTTGTTATTGTATAGACATTTTTGCAGAACTAGCCAATAGGATCATACGTTAATTTACTTTGTGGTACAACTGGCTTATGTGTGTGAAGCATTAGAAACACTACTTTGTATGATTTTTTGCTAGGTATTTTAGCATTGAAGGTTGATTTTTACAGGTTGTCACATAATTTAAGTGTTTTGCAAGCTGTAACTTAAATTAAACCGGTATTTTAAAATTAGAGTTGGTTTTGTAGGATGTAACTTAATTCAAGCAGTTATTTTGAAATAGACACTGATTTTGTAAGATGTAAGTTATAATTTGATTGAGTTTGATTTGCGGATGGTCGACTGTTTTCCCACGACGGTGTCCTCACGTTCAGGGAGAGTATCAGCTCTGAGTGTCGGTTCGCCTTATCTACAAAGTAAGCGGTCACTCATAGGAATTAGGTATATACAGTGGGAGAATCGTTACCTGAACGTTAGTAGGTAGAGTTGGAGACTTCTAGAACACCGCCACATTTCCAAGGCCCCACATTTCCAAGGTTGCCACAAAAACCGGTTTCCCACCGTACCAAGGTCAAAAAAGCGCAATGTGTGACCTACTTACATATCATTACCACAAACCCACGGTCACAAACCCCGATTTCCTGTTCCACAACTACAAGGCTATCTGTGCGACATAACATTACCACAAAACCAGGGTCACAAGCTCCGCTTTTCTGTTCCACTATTACAAGGCTATCCGACCACGCTTTCCTGTTTCACAATTACAAGGCCATCCGTGTGACCTACTTTATGCTTAGCCACCTGCTTGCTACTCTATACCCCACTTGTATGTTTTTACTCACTTGTATGTTTTTGTCCACTTGTATGTTTTGCTCAACCTCACTTTTTACCAAAATAAAAGAAAAACAATATGTTAATATATTTAATTGATGTAGACAGACATGTACTAATTTATTACTCAGATATATGATTTTCTTTAGGAATAAAACATTTTGATTTAGTACAAGTGCAGAAGGTCCTCTCCACTTCCGTTTCAGTACATCTGCGCGGACGTGGTGCGAGGAGCTGAGCATACGTGCAATGTGGTGCCCATCGTAGATGTTCCTGTAACGGATTGACATCTGGCTGCCATCGGTTTATTCTAACCCCACATGAAACATTCAACCGTATCGTCTGAAGATGTGGAAATGAATCCTGCTGCAGCAAGCGATGAGGGTGAGTGAACTCCAGACCATGTTCGATACGTTAGTAAGCGTTTATCGAAACAGTTGTAATACTGAGGATAATAAAAGTTTGGGTCACACATGTTAACATCAGCGAAAACAGTATGATACTGACAGTAAATAATGTATTCTATACAATATATACAATATATACAACAGATGTACAATATGTACAATATGTACAATATGTACAATATATACAATAGATAAAACTAGATACAGTAAAACAGATTACTCGTCTACGTAGCACACCTCATCACACAGTATACATGAGTCATCATCGTACACATCGTATAACTGTGTGAGAGCGCCTACGACGAGCACCAATAATATTCGTGCGACAGGTAGTATCGCGCAGTCCACCGCTCCATATGCATATGATGGTCCAGTACGCGGTAATCTCCTGGTTTCAATCGAGCGAAACAGCAATGACACAAATTCATGAAGTCCACCAGATGGTATCGAACATGTATTGATACAATGTGGGCATATGCTGTTACACGGCTTGCAGAAAAGTGCTCGCGTATTACCTTGCTCAATTCGGTATACCACGCTGAATTCCACTGAACCAGTTCATAATTATTTCGTAGCACTTTGGTTATGGAAGCCGGTAGTATTCCTTCCTTTTCAAAATTTACCCAGTTCGGAATTAATTGACATGTCCGTCGCGTACTAAGTTGAAATAGGGTTTGTGGTTGGTACACTGCAGGAGTCTTCCAATCGTCTTGCACTGGAGTAACTGACATAGTGAAGATCGGTAACTATGGTATATGTAAAACCCCTCCCTTTAAGTATATGAAGAAAACTGAGTGGGGTATGTAACCTTGTGTAGTAAACTTGTTGTGGCAAAGTGGAACAACCTTGGAAATGTGGGACCTTGGAAATGTGGGACCTTGAAATGTGGTGAATATAAGGTTGGAAAAAAACGAAATGTGGCAAAGTGGAACAACCTTGAAATGTGGGACCTTGGAAATGTGGTGAATAAGTATGGCTGTGAATCCTTGAAGTAGTGGAACGAAAAGAAAACCTTGAAAAGGTGTAACCGACAAGACCGCTAAAGCAATGTGTGGTACAATCGTGAAGGTCACGTAAGTAGCCTTGAGGAGAACACACAGTGGGGAGAGTGTCATATATAAAGAGAGGAATGTATGTAAAGCCAGTATCGTATATAATGGATAACATCGTACGTCAAGCCATAGAAAAGGCGAAGATTCTCGGTGCTATAAGTTCAAGTAAATATTGCGATATTTTGCTTAATAATGTGCATTATTTCTTAAATAAAAGTAAAACAAAGTTTGTTAGTGTCGGTCTATCACCCAAATTTGGATTTGAGCCAGTCGTAAAACTAGGTGGAACGAAGAGTGGTGGAGTGGTGTTTGACAAGTAGGAATGGCGTATACTTATGGATAATCAAGGGGTGATTACTAATTATTTCTACAGTCCTGAAGGAACATGGCTACCTACCAAACTGGGATCGAAGACTGTCTCGTACGAAAATATTAACAAGAAAAAATTATACGCCTCTGTGATAGTGACGAAATTGATGTCTATTTAGGATGGGAGTCTATAGAACAGTTATGGAAGCTTTTGAAGATAATATATTACCGATTGGAGTTGGCAGATACTGTGAACTTTCCAGAGTTTTATAAAACCTAATACAGTCGACAGCGACAATTCCTGAATGTAACATTCACCAAGTTATAGGTCCATTGCGTGATGTATTTGAGGTCAACATAGCCTGCCTTCTGGAAATGGAAGTATTTGCCAAGGAGAAACTATATATGGATATGGATCTTGCCAATCCTATAACTGAAAGGGGGGTAACGCTTGTAGTCAATAGTGGATAGTATTAGATGTTAGTCAATATGTGGATGTGTTATAGTGCGGAGTCGTGGCCTAAAGCTGTAGATTGTGTTAGTGCAGTCCAAAGACTAATATGCCAGTTACAATCATTAGAATTCGATGCTGATCATGAAAAAGTGTATGGAATGGGTAGATTTAGTGATGACTATTTAAATAATCTAGTTAATAAGTATGGGGGAGGAATACGCCTTTGTGAAAAATACTTAACATCGCATGTAGGTGATATAGAGTGTATTTGTTGTATAAAGCGATTAATAGAAGACCTTAAAGAAATATCATTGGAGCAATTTATACACGAAATAGAAAGATATTTACCGAATTTTGAGTCATCAGATGACGACTCACCCAGTGAAGAAGGTGCGCATTAATGAGTCCAAAACGTAGTTCACTACATAGTAGTATGGGAGTTGGCTTACAGGCATGCGCGAAAAGGAGAATGGGAACAATTAGCTAGAGATTCTGCACGATTTAAAAAAAGAATAGGCGACTGTGATAATATAATTTCACCAATTCTCGAAAAACAGCATCGTGAGTGTGTGTTTGTCAGACGCTTTAGTAGTATGTAGTGATGTATATGTATAGGATAGTAGTAATAAAAAAGTAAAAAAGATCTGTTTATTGCATATTAATATTACAGTATATATAATTAAGGTTAATTAGCGTATTACACAATGTCTTTGGTAGAAATCCATGAGTTGTGAGAAGTATCAAAACCCAACCACTTAACGAGAGCTTTATTCCCTTGACGTCGGATGACACGTTCAACTAGATGAATGTCTGGATGTTTAACACTTTGTAGTTCGGGCTCATAGAACCGACCTTGAATCTCTTCATCTCGACTATCACGTAATGTGTAGGTGAGTGGGCTTGAACGTTTAACTGTTGATATTCGAAAGACTTCGTAACTCCAATTAGGTGTGTACCCTTAGAGAATATGCTTCTATGTTTGCTAATGCGTACATGTTCCCCACTTTAAATTTAGGTGTTTTACGGTCAAGAACTTTCTGACATTTTAAATGTTGCAAAATATCTGCAGCATTCTTTTCCGTTACATCTACCGGTTTGTATCCAGTTGTTCTATGCTTTCTTGAATTATAATCGGTAACAATTTGAGGCAAGATTGATAGCCACTTATATGATCCTTGCATGCTGAATGTTTTCCACATTATTGCTTTAAGGGTACGATTGACACGTTCGACTATGCTACTTTTCAAGGTGGAATAACTACTGTAATGATTGATATTGAATTTTTCATTACTTTTTAAATTCTGCATTATAAAACTCCGTTCCCATATCAGTTTGTATATGCGTAGGCATCTTTTGCAATCCAGATAGCAGTTTATCCATTACCTCCGCAACTAGTTTACCATTCTTGCGTTTGATGGGAAAGCCCAGACATATTTAGAGAAGGCATTAATTATTACTAAAATATATCGAAATCCTTTATTCACATGAGCATAAGGTATCATTTCCACTAAATCAGCTTGAAAGAGATCATTTAAACCTTTTAGTACAACACAACGCCGCGGAAAATTTCTTCTTGCAGGTTTGTGCAGTTCTTCAACAACATCGGCTTTACTCATTTTTACTTTGGATTGTAGTACAATCTCTAGGATGAATAATTGTTCTTTGTCGAAATTGATATCTTTTGGAATTATAGGTTGAATCACACCTTGCTTACGAATAGTTTTATTGTTTAGAAACAGCGGTGCCGTATATATACAGTATCCACTCGAAGATGAATATCTCGAGGTGACCACTACAATACAATATTTTTCCTCTGTAGGAAATAAATATCTACCATTCATACCCAATGGAATATCTACTGTTGTCTGTTGCAAGACACCTTGCAAGGTAAAATAAGTTTCGTAATATAAATCACTTTGCTTCGTAGCATCACTGCGATGATCAGTAATATGTTTTCCAAATTTATCCACTGTCATTTGATGATGAAGATGGCCAAATTTATCTATTGGCATCACTGGTGGACGTATAGTAGTATCTGTAGTGATAGTCGTAGTAACAATGAAAGGAAATGACTATAGTGGTAGGTTTATAACAAGTTCTGTTACTTTATTACTTTTGCGTTACGTAGTTCATCAATTATATATATTATTTCGTTGTGATTGCTAGTATTTCCTGCCGACATTGATCCTAATAATTCCCTTAACCAATAGACTAACTTATTCGGATTATTCCACGGTACAAACTCAATAGGTCTATTATTGTATCGCAATAGCTGCAGTCCACCACCTCTTTTGGATATAGAAGTTGTTCGAGATCTGGTGGCTGGAGGTGCAATAGACGATGTGGCAGAACGTTTTCTAGGCTGAAGTAATGGTTTAATGATTTCAAGGTACTTCTTACTATTAGTTCCTCGGATTTGATCATCAGGGTTATAATTACGTCGGGCAGCATGCGTACGACGCAAAATGTCATTGTATCTGTAGATCCCTCTTTTGTATCCCGTAGGAACTTTTTTAAAAAGTAGTTCATATAATCCCGGTGTTCCTCATAATCTAGGGATGATCCATCGGGAAGAGCGATTCGCAAATTTTCTCCAACAAAATCTAGTTCAGCATCGCCTATAAAAATTTCTCTTCTTCAGGAATAAAATGCACACCGTACGTTAAGTCATATTCATCTTCGGTATCTCTAAAAGATACCTTCGACGTAGTATTTCGCTAATCCTTGGTAATATTGATTAAGATACTCTTCAAAGGCGGTTGAGATCCAGCAGCTAGTAGTTCCGATTTCAATTGTTGTAAAGTAGGAATTTCCACCTCGTCATCATGTGTCATCAGCAATTACAGATTCCTGTACAGGTGTGGGAATGGTGTCAGGAACAATAGTACGCGGCTCCTTACGTATTCTAGAGTGTATAATGTAAAATACTTCATTTTCATGTGCAATGGACTCCTTTTTCCGACTTCTGGCGTAAGTTCAGTTTGATGAGAAACCATCATTTTAGTATTAATTGTTTTAATGGTTGTGTAATAGGTTTAAAGTGTGCCTCCATTGCACGTTCTGTAAGTGCAGTATCTTCTTTCAAACTAGCATATTTCTGTTGCACACTCTTGCGAGCACGCAAAATGTCTTGTACTAAGCGCTCCTCCATTACGACTGTACGTTGACAGTCCTAGTAGATTATTTATACTGCAATGAAACAGTAAATTCTTACGGTAACACCGTTATTAACATCACTTTTGATCAATCACAAGAAACAATTTATCACGCCAGCAACAGAACACAGTCTTTAATCATCAAATGACATATCAACATTAACGTGATCATCATACCATGTTTAGAGATTAGTGTGATCTTGTTGAAAATAACAAGTAAATTTCGCATTATCACGTATATCTGTTTTGGAATTGAAGAATACGTTTGACACAGATAAAACAATCATTATTTCGATGTCTGCCAAACAAAATGATTTAATTTCATTTTGTTATAGACATGCTACATCATCAAAAATCATTATTGAATTTTACGGGACTCATAGGGTATAACATACTATATCACTGTATTAGAGATACTAATTTTTATGGTGAGTAACGTTCAGGTACTGGTATTTAGGTTGATATAATTTAATAAATAATTACCCTTTGCAAATACCGGATATCGATATTGTGGCCAGGCACCCGTTTACAAAAACGATTAGCTCGAGGCGACAAAGGTATTAACGCATTGGACGAAGCGTGTAAAGAACACGATATTGCATACTCCCAGTCAAACGATCTAGGACAACGACACATTGCCGATAAAACTTTGCAACAAAAAGCTTGGAATAGATTTCGTTCCTCAAACGCTACATTTGGAGAAAGGGCAGCTGCATTAACTATAGCTGGTATAATGAAAGGAAAACGGCAATGGGAATGGGTGGCAAATCACGGAAAGGACAAAATAAATTGGGAATGGAAACAAATCACGACGAAGGAAGCATTCTCGCAACAATTTCGTTTAACAAAGCAGTCCTTCTAGCCCGACGTCGTGTTGGTGGTAAACTTCGATCATCTTTAAAATCCACAATACAGCAAGCCTTGAGCGCTCTAAAACACAAAAAATTCTGTCACCCAAGAGCAGAATATTGCCAATACCAAAACGTGGGGATTCATACCTCTTATTCCCTCTTTGCAGCATTAGGAGCTTTAGGGTCTCTAGGTGGCGGTGTGCGGCAGTCGCAAAAGCGGTAACTGACGCAAAAGCTGCGACAAAAACGTTAGACGAAACCAAACGACACAACCAAGCAATGGAAGCAGCTGCATTAGGAAAAGGTTTATACATAAAGCCATATAAACGAGGTTGGCATATATTTACAACCGTATTCAAAAACTCCCACTGAAGCTACCACGTCACGCCTTAAGTAATGTTGAGCTATCAAAATTTGTGGAGCAATTACAGATTCCCTATTTTAGAGGGATATATATGCGAGATAACTACCTACACGAATCCATGCGAATGAATGTGGTATTGTGAATCTGGATGATCAAAATAACAAGGGTACACACTGGACAGCTTACATTAAGCGTAACAGGCATATTACATATTTTGATAGCATAGGACATATTAAACCACCCTTTGAATTACTCCACTATTTTAAAAGTGATGGTAGCAGAAACACAATTGAGTATAACTTTACCAAGGTTCAAGATTTTGACATACAACTGTGGTCATCTAGTCTTACGATTTTTATACGACTACTCGTTCTGATTGTCAGTAGTTGTTACGTGATCGTGATGTCGTACACATTTACCTTCACCGGTAAAAGCAGTATCCTGCAAGCCACATTTAATCCACCGATTTTTCTTGATAATGAGTCGGAATATGTAATGGGGTTAACTAGTTTTGAATCGTTCAATACTATACAAAACGTTACTTCAAAGAACAACATGCTCATATTTGGAAGAGATAAAATTACAATACCGCCAGGAACATACGAAATCGCAGATGTGAATAAATATATTAATGACTCAGTGAAAGACGATAAGGGGTATATTGATTTACGAGCAAATAATAATACTATGAAAGCAACCATGAAAGCAACCCATAACATTAGTTTCAATGTAGTCCATTCGATAGGGCCTATGCTGGGCTTTAATAAAACTGCTGTTTACCAATCTAAAAAAGTGTACACCTCTGAGAACCCTATTAACATCATCAAAATTAACTCATTAATTATCGAGTGCAATATAACAAGTGGTAGTTTTAAAATGGTGAGTCATCACACATAATTCATCAATTCTTTCCCAGTGTACCAGCGGGATATAAAATAATCGAATCACCTCAACATGTTATCTACTTACCTATAAATACATCTACCATTTCAACAATAACACTTAAAATAGTAGACCAAGACGGAGATCTCGTCAATTTTAACGGAGAAGTCATAACGATAGGACTACATTTAAAGAAAATATGGTGACGCGGTATAATACATGTGCATGTAACCAGTGCAAAACAAACTATAAAAGAGTGAAGTGTGGAAAGGGTACAGTCAGTAAGCGTTCAGCGACCAAAGCGTTGACAGCGCAGAACAAAGCATTCTTGGAGAGTCTTGGGTTTACAGTACTACAATGAGTGTATTAAACGTTAATGAAAAAGTTGTTGTTGATAATGCTATAGTCAATTCCGAACTGCACACCCATCAACCATATACTACGAGATTTGGAAACAATGATGAAATCAGGATACCCATTCAGGAAGACATGTGCACTCTACCATCAGAAAGTTATGTTTATGTAGAGGGAAGATTATTGCGACAGGATGGCACTGTCTCCAATACCGCAAGGTTCGTTAATAATGGTATCGCATTTTTATTCAGTGAAATTAGATATGAAATGAATGGAATAGTGGTAGATTCCGTAACAAAAGTAGGATTAACGTCGACAATGAAAGGATTGGTATCATTGACGTCCAATGATCTCGCCCGTCATGAAAATGCAGGTTGGTCTCCTACTTCAAACAGTACACTAACAAATGCAAGGATACTTTAACGTTTGTATACCTTTGCGAACGCTACTTGACTTTGCCGAAGATTACAATAAAGTGATTTTGAACATTAGACAAGAACTGGTATTAATTCGTAGTAACATTGATACCGACGCAGTAATTTCAACTGTAGAAAAAGCATTAAAAGTTAACATAGACGAGATATATTGCAAAGTTCCACATACCATTCCAGCATTAGCAGAGGAGTTGGCGTTAACGAAATACATTGATAAAAATTTAAATACGCCAGTAGCATTTAGAAGTTGGGAAACCCACACATATACCGCCGTTCCAGCAACAGATAAGCATGCATGGGCAATCAAAACAACTACTAGTATAGAAACACCTAGGTACATTATTATAGGATTTCAAACTGGGCAAGAGAATAATGTTATACAAGATACGAGCAGACTCGATAAATGTGCACTAAATAATATTCGCGTGTTCCTGAACACGGATCGTTACCCGTATGACAATCTCAACGTTAATTATGATAACAGTTGCTTTGCTACGTTGTATGAAATGTTTGCTAAATTCCAAATGTCGTATTACCAAAGAGAGGGCAACCATTACTCACCCACGCAATTTAACACAGCTGCACCGTTGATTGTCGTAGATTGCTCAAATCAAAAGAAGCATTACACTCTAAAGCAGTAGTTCTTCGTGTGGAGTTTGAAACAGCGGTAAACATAGCTGCCAATACGACAGCATACTGTGTTATACTCCACGATCGTTTAGTTACATACAACGCGTTAACCAAAGCAGTACGACAGTTGTAATACAATGTCCGTCATACTCGATGTACAAGGGTTCAAAATTTCAAAAGCTTTTATACCAAAAGAACTCGCCATTTATAATGGGAAACAAATTGCCCATTTTGTTTTAAATCACCGTATCCCTGGCATACGTTGGATGCAGAGAGTCGTCGTCAAGCTACTTGGTTAATGCAAAACCAACATTGTATTAAATGGGAAGAAGGGTATACACCACCACACCACTTTCGAAGATGCTCGAGAGATTGATTCAGCCAACAGATTCCGTCTATGTCAAGGGTAAAGAGAAAGCAGATTACATCAGAAAATTTTGACCCAGCCTGTTATTGAACTTGAGGAAAGTCCACCTCTTCCTGCTATGCAACCCGTTTGTTACTTTCATTGTAAATCATTATGTCACTGCGCTTTGTCTACGGTATACTCTCTTTATAATACATATATAATGCAATAAGTCTTGTACAAATTTTTTTAATAAAAAAATAGTAAATAATCATTCTCGTATTTTTTTTATTTATGGAATATAGTATTTGTATAGCATATATTCTCTTAATAACGAATTAGTACATAATATTAATATATGTTAAACAACTAAAGGAATAATACAAATTATTATTAATATTAGTTTCAGTATGGAGAGAATATAGAGGAAAGAAACTAGCAAGTGTCAGTACCCCAACTATTCTTCTTCCGGTTAATATAAATTCATTTACTTAGCAACCTGTAATAGTTCGCTCAACGGATCAGCATTCTCCAATTCCGGTATTCGCCAATGCCCCCACGCCAATGTAGAACACGTATCACGTAGTCGATATCGTTTGTCATCCTGGGACCTAAAGGCAATTTTGTTTAACATTTCGGTATATATATCATGTAAGGTTGATCGAAACACAAGCATTTTACACATTACTGTTTTATCAGACCCTCCGCGACCGCTTTGTAGTCTACTTCCGTCAACACTTTCTGAATTACAACTTTCTTAACACCTTTCGCTTTCTTAACAACTTCATTATCAGCAAGCTTCAGACAGTATGACTTCGATCCAGCACCATAAAATAATGAATCGCTTTCCTGCGTACTCATCTTTCATTCGTCCAACGACGGAAGCAGTCGTAGGAATACCATGCAACTCATTATGATAGTTGGAAGTATCATATTCGTCTAAATTATTTCGCATGTGTGCATACATATCATCAGTTACTATCTCAACAATCAAAGAATCCGTGTCAGTATAGAGCAACGTGACATTCTTGCCATAATGAGCTCGTAAGATATAAAAAAACCGATACATTATAATTTTGGAAAGATCTAAAATACTGAATCCGACATAGACGGGTTTGTCGTACGTAACTACCTGTTTCGACAATTCCGCCGCAAACAATTTATCAGTGAATTGAATAAAATTTTTAAATTGCGGTTTTGCAACGTACCGCGCTAGACCTACCCGACGACCGTTATTTTCCCAATGTGTTAACAGTTTAATAACTCTTCGTTTATCGACATTTTCCATTGTTTTACCAAACACACCATTATTCATGATTTTATAGAAATCCTTTTCAAACTTGTTCTGTGCTGTGTTGCGGAGAGCTGTATTAAGGTCTACGTATGGTATTAGCCACGGACTCTGACGAAATCGTAAAACCCTATGAATACGAGTAACAATTAAGCCATGCTCTATACATTGTTTTAAATAGCGGTAATGTATAACATAGTTGGTCTTATCACACAGGTTCGGGATTAACTTCTCCTCCTGGGAATGTGGTGCGCAGATCATTTCAGGACAAAACGGATAATCGTTGTGTTCGTCATGCAGATGGTGGGGATAATGTATATCAACCTCCAGTACAAATCCAACATCGGCGTCATCATCAATCTTTACTACGTCAAAGTGTTCTATTTCCTCTTGAGGTAACCACATAAACCCATCGTGAGGCAGGTATTGCTTCATACTCCAGCCGTATAAATTCGTGGCATCTAAATATTGTAAAAACACTTTCGGTTGTTTAGGATCATAGTTTGGAACAAACTCGTTATTAGCGATGCTTCTCCGCTTGATACAAGTACTTACTCCACCTCGAATACCTTGTTTAAAAAGTGATACATATCCATATCCGTCAGTAATTCTAGCTCTACTTTCGTACATTTCAACATGGCATCCCACGCCAATCCAGGTAAAGTGACATACTGTGCAGGTTCTAACCCATACACACCCATACATAATCTCTAAAGTTTTCAAACACGTCAGCCAATAACAACACATCTATTTTAAATAAATATCAGCATAATCACCTAGTGTATTACACTTAAAGTGATCCCATACCAGTAGAACGCGACAGTATTCGTCATCGGAAATATTTGCATCGCGCATTTTATCGTAGAATTTGTCATATGATGGCACCGTGATGTCGTTCAACTTACTAAAGCTGTCTACGTACGCATAAGGGAAACTACCTTTATTTCTCACTAAGTTGAAGTCGCTATCATTACTAAAATATTTCCGTACCTCCATACATTGATCATCTGATAAATTCTGGGATAGAGTATCTAAGGATGCAGCCATGAATCTGCAACTATCGACGAACCGTAAATTAATGTATTTCTTTTCCCTGATACCATGACTGTTTACATATTCATCAACAAAATATGCTTACCAAACGTTATATATTTTCACTGTTAACCGGAAGTACGGTAATTTCTTCCGTTTCACTCGCTAACTGTTTAATGAACAGGTGAACATCATAACCACTGAGATTATGTAGAAAAACGGGAAGAAATGTAGGTACCTGATAGTTTAAGTTACACGTCGAATGTGCTGCACCACGATACTTACCAGTAACGTGACAGTGATCTCGTACTTTCGGATTTGTCGGATCGTCCGTAAAGTGCTTACCGCATATGTAACAACATACACTGCATTCATACGTAACCTGCTGTTCATCCGTTAATGGTGTCATTGGGACAATAGCTTTGAAATGTTCATTATATATCCGTTTTACATCACTTTCCAGTCGTCTTATAAATATCTCCCTGCATTGCTCCCTCTATACAGCTCTAACTTAGACCACGCATCGTTTACACTACACTTAATGTAATAACTAAACGAGTATGGTTCGTGTTTACACGTTTTTATCGTGAACGGTTTTTCGGGATCTGGTTCAGCCGTATCTACCGGTACTAAGAGCGCTTCAAAATCTGCATATATTACGAATGGTAGAACCATTTGTTTCTGATAGTTCCGAAAAGCGAGTATATTTTCCGCGTAGAATTCTTTTTTTTGTTTCACGCCCGGTAATTTTGTATATACGAAGTTACAGTCGTGTGACACGTGTCGGGTTAATTGCTCCTCGGATCTAAAGTAATACAAGCATGCATCACAAAAATACATTGCTCCGTTCCGCCGAGTTATTTGGTTGCTAAGTAAACGAGAAAAATTTTTTATCCATACATAATGCTGATTATCTGTTTGGTTACTGACTAATAATAATAAATTAACATGGACTGCCTGTTTGGCTTTGGTGTAGTATAGAGGCCCCACTACCTCCGTGACACGTTGACCATCACGATAGGTATCGTCTAACCCATAAACATTAATGGAAATGTTGTTATTGCTCTCAAACGTTGAAATATTCGTCAGCTTAACAGGGAACTGTACACCAGTCCAGTTGAATAACGTCTGGAAATCAGGGTAAGAAGATGTGCGTTGTGGTACTCCCGTTGATGTCACTAGTGCCGATACAACAGCCCATTCAAAGCAGCAATTATCATTATTTTTTACATTGACTATGGCGTGTTTATGTGCGATTTCGGCGGGGACAGCCATATAGGAAGAACCCGTGGTGGGAGCAAATTTAAGCAGGTTTACCTCTATATACACGAATTGCACCAGGGACCACCCTAAAACAGTTGTTAATACTCGAGTACACCACGACTCACACTTACCAGAATCTTTATGTTGAAATTCCGATTGTTTTGCATCCAATATTTCACTTATTTTTTGGAAATACTCTACACTGAGAATATCATACTTAGTCTGAAACGATTTCAGTTCTGTGCTTTCCCTACTGTTCAAAAAGTATAAACCAAACAGCTCAACATTACATTTTAATGAATAGTGTTTCTCCAACTGATTTTGTACTACCTTCAATACATTCCCTTTCACGTCTGCCATAAAGGTGAACACATCAGTATGCATATTGCATGGAGACAATCAGTACGACACAATGCATTGTTTAAACGCATTTCGGATCACTTCGACCCCAGTATCGACAAGGAAACATACATTTGCTTTATGCCTATTGCTTCTGAGGTGTCCTTGGAATGCATACCTAGGTACATCCATTGAACAATCTGTGCAGTGCACACTCTCACCATTGTTTTTTGGTTCTACCGGTTCATCGTGTTGGTCAGCCTTCCGCTTCCTTGAGTTGCTAAACCCTGATGGTCCGGGTTTTGCATTATCCTTCACAGAGTTTACCCCAGATGGTCCTGCTTGCGCAAAGGAATCAGTAACATGTCTATGTACTGCTTTGTTATCGTCGGAAGTGCTTCCTTGTACCACATTGCTCCCTGTGGTTTGGTTTTGCAACGAACCCTCCTGCATGCCAGATGGTGGAGTAGATACTGACATCCAGCACGCTGTTTTTTGATGTCTCAGTAAAGAATCCTTTCGACAAAATTTCTTGAGGCATTCACATTGAAACATTCTTGCTGAGTAGTAATATAAGGCCGGAGCTACTCCACTTCAAGGTCACTCATGTAAATCTTATGGGATTTATTTCAAGGTCAAGTGAGTTTTCTCATTATGCCAGAACGCGCTCCACGCCTCAAGGACGTTTGAAGGATGCTTTTGGCGGGGAATTTAAATTTTCGGTGCAGGTCAAGGTCAAAGTAAAAATAGAAATTGCAATATCATCTTCATCATCATATTACAATTGTTAGAAAGTCTAAAAGTGTAGTGGTCAAGGTCAAAGATTATTGATCTGTAGGGATATCGTATAACATTTCTTAGAAGTGTAAAAATAGAATAAGTTCATGGAAAGAAGAAGAAGAAGAAGAAGCCTAGGTTAGCGGTTTTGAAGGATGTAGATTTATAATAAAAAGGCTTCCTTGGGTGTGTGTGATTTAGTATTAGCAGAAATGATGAAAATAGTAATATAAGGCCGATCCTGGACCAGTTCAAGGTCACCCATGCAAATCTTATGGGGATTTATTTCAAGGTCGAGTGAGTTTTCTCGTTATGCCAGAACGCGCTCCACGTCTCAAGCATGTTTTTGGTGGGGGATTTAAATTTTTGGAGTCACTCGCCCTCTGGTGGTGAAATCGGAAGCTGTTGGAGCTCAAGGTCAAACTTTAAGCGGGAGATTTAAAATGTAGTTGGTCAAGGTCAAAGCTAAAATAGAAGTTGCAAGGTAATCATAAATCAAAAATAGTTTTGAAGGTCAAAGGTTATTGACTTACGGTGGTGTCATTTTCTTAGAAATATAAGGTCAAGGTGAAAAGCTAAAAATAGAAGTTGCAAGGTAATCATAAATCTAAAATAGTTTTCAAGGTCAAAGGTTATTGACCTACCTGGTGTCATATTTCTTAGAAAAAAAAAGGTCAAGGTGAAAAGCTAAAAATAGAAATTGCAAGGTAATCATAAATCTAAGAATATAATTTTCAAGGTCAAACTTTTTGGGAAATATAAATTTTTGGGCTGATCATCATCATATTATATTTCTAGTCAAGGTCAAAAGTAGGTATTTAACAAGTTTAAGCAAAGGTCAAAGCTAAAATAGAAGTTGCAAGGTAATCATAAATCTAAAAATAGTTTTCAAGGTCAAAGGTTATTGGCCTTGGTGTCATTTCTTAGAAATATAAAAAGGTCAAGGTGAAAAGCTTAAATTGCAAGGTAATCATAAATCTAAGAATATAATTTTCAAGGTCAAACTTTTTAGGGGAAATATAAATTTTTGGAGCCAGTCATCATCATCATCATCATATTATATTTCTTCAAGGTCAAAAGTAGGTATTTAACAAGTTTAAATGTTGTAATGTGTGTCAAGGATGCATATTTCTTATATAAATTGCAGTGAGCTGTATGTTGAGATCAGTCTGCAGCACGTAATTGTTAAATATGGAATTAACAGGGTTAAATCAAAGCACCTTTGCAAACCCTTTAAAAATGTGTGGAGCTCGATATATCGAGAAAGTATAAAGTAACGAATATGGATATAATTAATACTAAGTATGGTGAACGTATAGTGATAGAAACGGGTGATTTTAAATGTGTATTGCCGGAACGCTTTTATGTGTATTTCAAAAAAGAAAAACACAATTGAAGAATTTAAAACACTCCTAAACACGAAGGATGTGTTTATAAAGTTTGGGTGCAGTTGGCAAAACAACAAACATAACATTTTCTTTTAATAGTAGCATACCATATGTAAAATTGAAATACTAGAATTATTTTCTTAAACAGTGTTTAGTCATAGTGAAATTGTGAGCAAGTAAAGTCATGCAAGTAGAATAAAATCATTTCTGGAACGATCAAACTCAAAGTTCACCGTTATATATGGATACCCCACATCATTGCAGTAACAACCTGAATAATAATTTAACATTTTGTTGTTGGTGCTGTCAAAATAGTGATGGTAGTAGTAAAAATGAAGAAAACATGATGAAGGTTATTCCTGCTAAGACTGACTGGAATCATCATTTCAATATAAGGATGAAGTGTATAAAAAAGCTAAGGAATACTTAATCGATTGTACTTATTATAAACTATCGAACGATACTCATCATAAAACATCTGAAATTGATACAGTACACCTCAACCTTGCACCAGTGGTGCGTATTGGGTGGTAATTGTGACCAAAGCAATAATGTGGTGTTGGATATGAAGGAATGGAATGAGCTTCTAAGATGGTATTCATATGTAGAATTACAATTTTCCGATCCCAAGAAATTGAAAATAAAATTGATTGGTCAAATGTAAAAAGAAGAAGATATAATCTATGATCAACATTATGAATCTCTATCTAGTAATCTTGGTATTTATTACAATTGGGAATTAATTAAAGGATATGACAGAATTTTGAAAACTGTTATGATAGAAAATTACAAGTGCTGTTCTTGCCATTCAACTCACATAGTATAGAAGAACTATTCAATTTAAAGGATATAGTAAGCTATAGATTGGAATTTCTTGAATCTTACAATCTGGTGTGTTTTTATGAAAAGTTCATACAGCAAGTTGTTGACTACCGTCGTTTTCGTGAGAAAGAATTCGGTGGTGGTTGATGACATTTATAAAGATATTGATGATGATAAATTAAGTATAATATTAATTCACATAACACTGTATGTTTAATGGAAATTTTGTATTATCGTCCTGCTTATCTAATGTATAGCATTTACTGAATAAAGAAATAACTATGATTTGTTTTTCCCAATTTAGGTAAAATATTCTATCCATCCATGTAAACAATGCTAGTTAAGAAGCGAAAATTATGGTGGTGGTTTGGTGAATGGTTTAATCAATAAACTTCCGTTTGAATTACATTTACCTGGTTACCAGTATTGCGGTCCTGGTACAAAGTTAGAAAACGACTCGCACGCGGTGACCTCGGTATTAATCAATTAGATGCTCAGTGCAAACTTCATGATATCAGTTACAGAGATTACCAAGATTTAGAAAGTAGACATTATATATATATATATATATATATATATATATATATATATATATATATATATATATATATATATATATATATATATATATATATATATATATATATAATAATATATATCAAAACATTTAATAAACAGGTACCTGTTTACCATGAACAGGTAGCTGTTGCGACAAACAGTACCGGTTTTGAACGGTAGCTGTTTACACTAAACAGATCAGTTAAGATGGGTACATTGAAAAACCGAACAATCGCTTTTTAAACAGTAATAATATTCATGGATCGATGATGATAATGTAGTTTATAGCATATTTAAATCATTAGACGCAACGCTAGGTGAACGAACTGCAGCTATAGCAGTCAGCATTTATGAGTATTTCAAAGAAGAAGGAGAAGAAGAAGAACAACTAGATAATTTAAAATGTTATCTAAGAATAAACATTTGGATAATGAGAATCTAAACTGCTTTCGGTCTACGAAACAGATACCGCTTCTGAGAAACAGCTACCTGTTTTTGAGAAACAGCTACCTGTTTTGAGAAACGGGTACCGGTTTTAGGTCTGTTTTTGAGCTGTTTTCTGAAACCGGGGGAAGTTGTTTTGAGCTGTTTCTGCCTGTTGCTAGAAAATAGGGATTTGGTTTTGAGCTGACTGCATCAAAGTTTATGCTATTCACATTTTCGGTCTTTACAATGTTCTACCGAACAAAATTTAAAAGAATATTTGATAAAGGTTATATACCAAATTGGTCTAGTGAACTTTTCAAGATTGTTAAAGTGCGTGTAAGGAATCCGGTCACGTACTTACTACAAGAGAGGGACACCTATTTATAGACAGGAACTGCAAAAGGTTAAATATCCCGATGTGTATTTGGTGGAAAAGGTCATTTGACGTAAAAAGAATAAAGTGTACGTAAAGTGGTTGGGATTAAAATAATATTCATGGATCGATGATGATGATAATGTAGTTTATAAGCATAATATTGTAAGGCAATAATCTCATTTATAATTCAATGATGCCGGTAAGAACAACAACAATCACTTTGGAACACTTAAATTACTGTAGAAAGCATTACTATTGGTTTAATAACGGATATAAATGTCCTGCTTGTATAGGTACCGACTAGTATGAATATAACTTATTGTAATATAGTGTGTACTTAAGGAACTAACGTAGAATGTAATTTCTGTAAGAAAATAATAAAAGACCAATTGTAATTTGTATTATTTATTAATAATAAAACATACTGATACATAAATATTAGGCCTAAAGTGTTTATGTAGTCCTCAAATGGTCAACCTAAACTGCTTTCAGTCTACAGGAAACAGATACCGCTTCTGAGAAACAGCTACCTGTTTTGAGAAACTATGTATTTTTATTACAAAAATAAAATGTCTTCTATGTTTTGATTAAATGAAGAGTAGGTACATCGTAATGAAGAGAGTTGCTTGGGTAAGGACTACCGAGTTATGATTTATTAATGGAAGCAATTGACAACGTTTACGTTACATATAATTGAGCCATTGGCAAGATACAATTTTTCATGTACAACTTTTGTATTTTCAAGAGACACCATCGTTCCTCGAGACTAGCGTGATTAGAAATTACACCTCAAGTGGAAGAAGAAGAAGAAGAACATGTAGCGACTACGACCGAATTATATATATATATATATATATATATATATATATATATATATATAAAGAGTTTCTTATCATGATTTATTAAATTATCCAAATTATGTAGGAAGAAATGACCCATAAAACTTATATTAAAGAAAGAAAGAAAGAAAAGGTCAATAACATTATCCTGTTATATGAAATGTATGTCAGCATTTTTGTATTGTCTATTTTAAAATAAATAAATACCTTTTAATAATATCAGATGAATTTTAACTCAAAATTTTGAATTTTGTATATATGCTGAATAAATAACAGTGCAAAGGTTAGCATTAAAATAAATTCAGAATATA
Organism: Vesta saturnalis; assembly: GCA_036346205.1. Lineage (NCBI taxonomy): Eukaryota > Metazoa > Arthropoda > Insecta > Coleoptera > Lampyridae > Vesta > Vesta saturnalis. The sequence goes on along the minus strand of JARFJB010001950.1, from coordinate 814,889 downwards.
AAAAATTTCAAAACAGTCTTGTGAAAATAGTACATAAAAGTTGAAACTTGCGTACATTTATATTTATATTTATTTATAAATCAGTAGTCCTTTACCCAAAATTCCAATTTTCGGCATGTAGACTAAACAAGTAAGACGCAAAGATAGCACTCAAAAATTCTCAAAACTAAAAGAATGTGAAAAAAATTTTCAATTATTAATGATAAAGTTTGTAGTTTTGATATGTAAGTGAACGTTGTTAAGGCTTAATAAATCATAACTCAATGTCCTTTGCCCAAAAATTCTGAATTTTCGTATATATATCCAATAAGTAAGAGCGCCAAAGATAGTAGTTTCCAAAATTTGTAAAAACAAAAAATGTGATAAAAAATGTATGTTACCAATGATATGTAAATATATGGTTTTAATCGCTTAATAAATCAAAACTCAATGTCCTTTACCCAAAAATTATGAAATTTCGTATACAGGTTCAATAAATTAGAGCGCCAATGATAGCAGTTCCAAAATTTACAAAACAAAAAATGTGATAAAAAAGATGAATTTTATCAATGTAAATTTATATGTAAGTTAAAGTTGTTAACTGCTTAATAAATCACAACTCCAATGTCCTTTACCCAAAAATTCCGAAATTTCGTATACAGGTTCAATAAATTAGAGCGCCAATGATAGCAGTTCCAAAATTTACCAAAACAAAAAAATGAGATAAAAAAAAATGAATTTTACCAATGTAAATTTATATGTAAGTTAAAGTTGTTAACTGCTTAATAAATCACAACTCCAATGTCCTTTACCCAAAAATTCTGAAATTTCGTATACAGATCCAATAAATTAGAGCGCCAATGATAGAACTAAAAAAATTTGGGGAAAACTTGAAGGTCGTCTTTTACTATTGGAATATTAAACATACATTTTTCCTCAATAAATTGGGCACCAATATGAAATATGATATAATAAAACATTAATGTAACTAATTTGTAAAATATTTGTAATACGGTTTTTTCTAAAATAGATTGTAACGATTTTTCATGAAATAAAGTAATAATAACGCTCACAATGAATCTTTAGATATCTTACATATATATACACAATTGCAATTCAAGTTAAATGGATTGTACTCGTAATGAGTAAAAAGCATGCAATTGCAAAACTGCATCCATATAGTATTATCATTATGATTTGTAATATTATATTCAAGTACTGTACTAGAATGGAATACATAATTGCAATTATTGTTGTGTAAACGATAGACGTGTGCTTGAATTATGAAAGTGATGTATGTTTGAAAGTGTGTGATGTAAGAAAAGATGTATGTACTCACATCTAAAACAAATTGACTAAACTACACTATAGACACTACTTTAAATATTTACATCTAAGTCCTCTAACAGCACGTTTTCTATTTTTGCTATACCTATTCTAATTTTTGTAACTAAATAAAAAAATGTAGAATGATATGCAAAAGTGCAAGTTGTGTTATAAGTAATTGACGTGCATCTTTTATTAAAAAATTTGAATGTCCACTATTTACACAAAAATTGAGATATATAAAATCATATGTATATTTCAATGATATACTGCAATTGAATATCTTATTTTTATGCATTAAATTCATATTTTTAGAGGTTATGTTTCAAATGAAAATTTTAACACTTCATCTTCTGTTCACTTATAACATCGGCTTAACTTTTCTTTATATATATTGTTAATGAAAATAATAAAGTATAAAAATTTTTATTGAAAAAAAAAAATCACAACTACTTAGTACCTAATTATAAACTAACTTAAATGTCTAAACTATCCAATATTCTTAACGCATTTTGTGTATTTTAATGTTCTGTCGCAACTTGTAAGTTGTTGTTCGCTGCACCAACTCATTATTTAATCGCTCCACTTTGACACTTCCGATTTTTCAAATTAATGTATGTTGATAAAATGTTCTGCAACCACCTAACACTTTTATTTTAAATTGCTGCAAGTCTGTAGGATCCTGAGATATTGCTTGTGATGGTGGTGGTGAACACACTGGTCGTATTAATTCTAAATTTTTTCCTCCATTGGAGGGTAAAATTGGTGGTAGTGAAGCTTCAATTCCTCCATATTGGAGGAGTGTAGGTGGCTGCAGTGGTGGTGGTGGCACAACTGTGGTTGCCGTGATGCTAGAAAATTTGGTTTGGTTAATAATATATTTATTAAAATCACCAACAAAAACAATACATTAAAAGGAATACTTACTTTTCAAAAACCGTGCAAAGTCGTCGTCCTCTACATCACTGTCGCGTATAGAGATGATTGGTATCTCATTTTCACTTACAAGTGTCTCAACAACTTGTTTTGAACACTAATACATCTTGCAGTATGTTGGCTTTCTTCTTCTTTTGTAGTGACAGTTTTGAGCGTTTGCTGTTTGATGCCATTTGTCTGTATAGTATTATGTATGTATGTAACTACTGAATATTGAAATAAAATTATTATTGATTATATACATGTAAATTTGTTAACTGGAAATTTTTTAAAAAGACAGAGTATTTAACCACGAAAGAAGAAGAAGTGAAAGAACTAGAAATAGATGAAAATCAAAGCATACAAGGGACAATTAAATTCAAGTACCTAGGTTTTGTTATATCAAAAACGCAACAAAGGGAAATAAAAAGCAAATGGGACAAACAAGAACCTGTATTGGGTTAAATTCACTACTCTGGGATAGACACATCACAAACAAAAAAGAATATATTACTCCATGGTACAAAGTATAATGACATATGGAGCCGAAAACTGGGTGATAAACAAAAAAACGGAAGAATAAAAAACAGAAATGCAGTACTGGAGGAGATGCTGCTCACGATAATGGACAGAATAACCAACGAAGAGATCAGAAGGGATGGATATTGAAAAGATGCAATACAACATATAGAAGAAAAAAACTAGTATGGTATCCGTCAGAAGAACAGGAAGAGAAGATGGATTGGAAAGATCACGGATTAGCCCAGTAAAAAAGGGGAGACCTAGAAGATCATAGAGAGGTGGATCAAGCGATGGAAACCAGAGGACTGGAAGGGAAGTAAGATAAGAATGGAGAACCTGGTTGAGGGAAAGGCAGCGCCAGCTGTAGCAACCTATATTATATATAAATTTGTTAACGTGTACAAAAAAGTGGAAGTGGTTACTATTGAGCTGTGCAAGCAAAGGTGATGAATGCATCATAATCTAGACATGAAAAATTATTTCATGCCATGTCAACAATGTTAGGTTATTAGATATTACCAGTAAACCCACTAAAGATAATACTAAAAAGTGCAATATCTGCACCTTTCTGAACTGAAATCTTGGGAAACGCAATCTAAAGGCAATGAACTAAAAAGTGTGAAAGTATCAAATTTCATTTTCATATAAGTCGAGTTTTCTGCATAAGGTCAAATACAAGTTATAACAAGTTTGTGATATTTAACCTTGAATTAATTAAGCGTTTTTAGTCATCTTAATAATGACGGAATCAATGATGTTAGTTTTTGCGGTTAATGTTTGGAACAAATTTCATATTAGATCGTTAAGTACTCAGATTTGTATTTAAAACGAACGTTCTACTTTTAGCTGATATTTTCGAAAATTTTTAAACTTTTAAAATTACAAATTTGATCCTCTGCACTATTTACAGCCCAGTTTAGCATTCGATGCTATGCTTAAATCAGTACACAAGATGTTTATTTTATCAATGCTTGAATCACTTTTCTTCAGATCACCTTCTACAAAAACATGTCACTCTCTGTCATCAACTTAATAAATGTTCAGTCAGGATGTTATTGGATCTGTATACGAAATTTAAAAATTTTTTGGGTAAAGGACATTGGAGTTGTGATTTATTAAAGTTAACAACTTTAACACAATAAATTTACATTGGTAAAATTCATCTTTTTTTATCTCATTTTTTGTTTTGGTAAATTTTGGAACTGCTATCATTGGCGCTCTAATTTATTGAACCTGTATACGAAATTTTAGAATTTTTGGGTAAAGGACATTAGTTTTGATTTATTAAGCGATTAAAACCATATATTTACATATCATTGGTAACATACATTTTTATCACATTTTTTTTTTACAAATTTTGGAAACTACTATCTTTGGCGCTCTTACTTATTGGATATATATACGAAAATTCAGAATTTTTGGGCAAAGGACATTGAGTTATGATTTATTAAGCCTTAACAACGTTCACTTACATATCAAAACTACCTTTATCATTAATAATTGAAAATTTTTTTCACATTCTTTTGTTTTGAGAATTTTTGAGTGCTATCTTTTGCGCTCTTACTTGTTTAGTCTACATGCCGAAAATTGGAATTTTGGGTAAAGGACTACTGATTTATAAATAAATATAAATATAAATTACGAATTTCAACCTTTATGTACTTTTTCACAAGACTGTTTTGAAATTTTTATATTTAATTTTTTTAATGCTAACCCACTGTTATTTATTCAGCATATATACAAAATTCAAAATTTTTAGTTAAAATTCATCTGATATTAAAAGAGTGTATTTATTTATTTTAAAATAGACACATACAAAATGCTGACATACATTTCATATAACAGGATAATGTTATTGACCTTTTCTTTCTTTCTTTCTTTGTAATATAAGTTTTTGGGTCATTTCTTCCTACATAATTTGGATAATTTAATAAATCATGATAAAACTCGTTTAATATATATATATATATATATATATATATATATATAAAATTTTAAATTTCCGTAGTCGCAATGTTCTTCTTCTTCCACTTGAGGTGTAATTTCTCTAATCACGCTAGTCTCGAGGAACGATGGTGTCTCTTGAAAATACAAAAGTTGTACATGAAAAATTGTATCTTAATGGCCAATTATATGTAACGTAAACGTTGTCAATTGCTTCCATTAATAAATCATAACTCGGGTCCTTTACCCAACAACTCTCTTCATTACGATGTACCTACTCTTCATTTAATCAAAACATAGAAGACATTTTATTTTTGTAATAAAAATACATAGTTTCTCAAAACAGGTAGCTGTTTCTCAGAAGCGGTATCTGTTTCCTGTAGACTGAAAGCAGTTTAGGTTGACCATTTGAGGACTACATAAACACTTTAGGCCTAATATTTATGTATCAGTATGTTTTATTATTAATAAATAATACAAATTACAATTGGTCTTTTATTATTATTCTTACAGAAATTACATTCTACGTTAGTTCCTTAAGTACACACTATATTACAATAAGTTATATTCATACTAGTCGGTACCTATACAAGCAGGACATTTATATCCGTTATTAAACCAATAGTAATGCTTTCTACAGTAATTTAAGTGTTCCAAAGTGATTGTTGTTGTTCTTACCGGCATCATTGAATTATAAATGAGATTATTGCCTTACAATATTATGCTTATAAACTACATTATCATCATCATCGATCCATGAATATTATTTTAATCCCAACCACTTTACGTACACTTTATTCTTTTTACGTCAAATGACCTTTTCCACCAAATACACATCGGATATTTAACCTTTGCAGTTCCTGTCTATAAATAGGTGTCCTCTCTTGTAAAGTACGTGACCGGATTCCTTACACGCACTTTAACAATCTTGAAAAGTTCACTAGACCAATTTGGTATATAACCTTTATCAAATATTCTTTTAAATTTTGTTCGGTAGAACATTGTAAAGACCGAAAATGTGAATAGCATAAACTTTGATGCAGTCAGCTCAAAAACAGAATCCCTATTTTCTAGCAACAGGCAGAAACAGCTCAAAACAACTTCCGGTTTCCGAAAACAGCTCAAAACAGACCTAAAACAGGTACCCGTTTCTCAAAACAGGTAGCTGTTTCTCAAAAACAGGTAGCTGTTTCTCAAAACAGGTAGCTGTTTCCAAAACAGGTATGTACCTACTCATCATTTAATCAAAACATAGAAGACATTTTATTTTTGTAATAAAATACATAGTTTCTCAAAACAGGTAGCTGTTTCTCAGAAGGTATCTGTTTCCTGTAGACTGAAAGCAGTTTAGGTTGACCATTTGAGGACTACATAAACACTTTAGGCCTAATATTGTATCAGTATGTTTATTATTAATAAATAATACAATTACAATTGGTTTTATTATTCTTACAGAAATTACATTCTACGTTAGTTCCTTAAGTACACACTATATTACAATAAGTTATATTCATATGTCGTACCATACAAACATTTATATCCGTTATTAAACCAATAGTAATGCTTTCTACAGTAATTTAAGTGTTCCAAAGTGATTGTTGTTGTTCTTACCGGCATCATTGAATTATAAATGAGATTATTGCCTTACAATATTATGCTTATAAACTACATTATCATCATCCGATCCATGAATATTATTTTAATCCCAACCACTTTACGTACACTTTATTCTTTTTACGTCAAATGACCTTTTCCACCAAATACACATCGGGATATTTAACCTTTGCAGTTCCTGTCTATAAATAGGTGTCCCTCTTTGTAAGTACGGACCGGATTCCTTACACGCACTTTAACAATCTTGAAAAGTTCACTAGACCAATTTGGTATATAACCTTTATCAAATATTCTTTTAAATTTTGTTCGGTAGAACATTGTAAAGACCGAAAATGTGAATAGCATAAACTTTGATGCAGTCAGCTCAAAACCAAATCCCTATTTTCTAGCAACAAGCAGAAACAGCTCAAAACAACTTCCCCCGGTTTCAGAAAACAGCTCAAAAACAGACCTAAAACCGGTACCCGTTTCTCAAAACAGGTAGCTGTTTCTCAAAAACAGGTAGCTGTTTCTCAGAAGCGGTATCTGTTTCCGGTAGACCGAAAGCAGTTTAGATTCTCATTATCCAAATGTTTATTCTTAGATAACATTTTAAATTATCTAGTTCTTCTTCTTCTTCTTCTTCTTCTTTGAAATACTCATAAAAGCTGACTGCTAAAGCTGCAGTTCGTTCACCTAGCGTTGCGTCTAATGATTTAAATATGCTTATAAACTACATTATCATCATCGATCCATGAATATTATTACTGTTTAAAAAGCGATTGTTCGGTTTTTCAATGTACCCATCTTAACTGATCTGTTTAGTGTAAACAGCTACCTGTTCAAGGGGAACCGGTACCTGTTTGTCGCAACAGCTACCTGTTCATGGTAAACAGGTACCTGTTTATTAAATCCGTTTTGGTATATATATATATATATATATATATATATATATATATATATATATATATATAAGGCGAATATATATATATATATATATATATATATATATAGTCTACTTTCTTAATCTTGGTAATCTCTGTAACTGATATCATGAAGTTTGCACTGAGCATCTAATTGATTAATACCGAGGTCACCGCGTGCGAGTCGTTTTTCTAACTTTGTACCAGGACCGCAATACTGGTAACCAGGTAAATGTAATTCAAACGGAAGTTTATTGATTAGACCATTCACCAAACCACCACCACCTACACTCTTTCGCTTCTTAACTAGCATTGTTTACATGGATGGATAGAAGGGGGTATTTATACCTAAATTGGGAAAAACAAATCATAGTTATTTCTTTATTCAGTAAATGCTATACATTAGATAAGCAGGACGATAATACAAAATTTCCATTAAACATACAGTGTTATGTGAATTAATATTATACTTAGCATTTATAACATCATCAATATCTTTATAAATGTCATCATCACCACCACCACCGAATTCTTTCTCACGAAAACGACGGTAGTCAACAACTTGCTGTATGAACTTTTCATAAAAACACACCAGATTGTAAGATTCAAGAAATTCCAATCTATAGCTTACTATATCCTTTAAATTGAATAGTTCTTCTATACTATGTGAGTTGAATGTGCAAGAACAGCACTTGTAATTTTCTATCATAACAGTTTTCAAAATTCTGTCATATCCTTTAATTAATTCCCAATTGTAATAAATACCAAGATTACTAGATAGAGATTCATAATGTTGATCATAGATTATATCTTCTTCTTCGTTTACATTTGACCAATCAATTTTATTTTCAATTTCTTGGGATCGGAAAATTGTAATTCTACATATGAATACCATCTTAGAAGCTCATTCCATTCCTTCATATCCAACACCACATTATTGCTTTGGTCACAATTACCACCCAATACGCACCACTGGTGCAAGGTTGAGTGTACTGTATCCAATTTCCAGATGTTTTGCATGATGAGTATCGTTCGATAGTTTATAATAAGTACAATCGATTAAGTATTCCTTAGCTGCTTGTTTATACACTTCATCCTTATATTGAAATGATGATGTCCAGTCAGTCTTAGCAGAAGAATAACCTTCATCATGTTTCTCTTCATTTTTACTACTACTACCATCACTATTTTGACAGCACCAACAACAAAATGTTAAATTATTATTCAGGTTGTTACTGCAATGATGTGGGTATCCATATATAACGGTGAACTTCTGAGTTTCGATCGTTCCAGAAATGATTTTATTGCTACTTGCATGACTTTACTTGCTCACAATTTCACTATGACTAAACACTGTTTAAGAAAATAATTCTAGTATTTCAATTTTACATATGGTAGGGGTGCTACTATTAAAAGAAAATGTTATGTTTGTTGTTTTCCAACTGCACCAAACTACTTATAAACACATCCTTCGTGTTTAGGAGTGTTTTAAATTCTTCAATTCGTGTTTCTTCTTTTGAAATACACATAAAAGCGTTCCGGCAATACACATTTAAAATCACCCGTTTCTATCACTATACGTTCACCATACTTAGTATTAATTATATCCATATTCGTTACTTTATACTTTCTCGATATATCGAGCTCACACACATTTTAAAGGGTTTGCAATAGGTGCTTTGATTTAACCCTGTTAATTCCATATTTAACAATTACGTGCTGCAGACTGATCTCAACATACAGCTCACTGCAATTTATATAAGAAATATGCATCCTTGACTACACATTACAACATGCTTAAACTTGTTAAATACCTACTTTTGACCTTGACTAGAAATATAATATGATGATGATGATGATGATGACTGGCTCCAAAAATTTATATTTCCCGCTAAAAAGTTTGACCTTGAAAATTATATTCTTAGATTTATGATTACCTTGCAATTGCTATTTTTAGCTTTTCACCTTGACCTTTTTATATTTCTAAGAAATATGACACCAGCGTAGGCCAATAACCTTTGACCTTGAAAACTATTTTTAGATTTATGATTACCTTGCAACTTCTATTTTTAGCTTTGACCTTTGCTTAAACTTGTTAAATACCTACTTTTGACCTTGACTAGAAATATAATATGATGATGATCAGCTCCAAAATTTATATTTCCGCTAAAAGTTTGACCTTGAAAATTATATTCTTAGATTTATGATTACCTTGCAATTTCTATTTTAGCTTTTCACCTTGACCTTTTATATTTTCTAAGAAATATGACACCAGCGTAGGTCAATAACCTTTGACCTTGAAAACTATTTTTAGATTTATGATTACCTTGCAACTTCTATTTTTAGCTTTTCACCTTGACCTTATATTTCTAAGAAATATGACACCACCGTAAGTCAATAACCTTTGACCTTCAAAACTATTTTTGATTTATGATTACCTTGCAACTTCTATTTTAGCTTTGACCTTGACCAACTACATTTTAAATCTCCCGCTTAAAGTTTGACGTTGAGCTCCAACAGCTTCCGATTTCACCACCAGAGGGCGAGTGACTCAAAATTTAAATCCCCACCAAAACATGCTTGAGACGTGGAGCGCGTTCTGGCATAACGAGAAAACTCACTGACCTTGAAATAAATCCCCATAAGATTTGCATGGGTGACCTTGAACTGGTCCAGGATCGGCCTTATATTACTATTTTCATCATTTCTGCTAATACTAAATCACACACACCCAAGGAAGCCTTTTTATTATAAATCTACATCCTTCAAAACCGCTAACCTAGGCTTCTTCTTCTTCTTCTTTCCATGAACTTATTCTATTTTTACACTTCTAAGAAATGTTATACGATATCCCTACAGATCAATAATCTTTGACCTTGACCACTACACTTTTAGACTTTCTAACAATTGTAATATGATGATGAAGATGATATTGCAATTTCTATTTTTACTTTGACCTTGACCTGCACCGAAAATTTAAATTCCCCGCCAAAAGCATCCTTCAAACGTCCTTGAGGCGTGGAGCGCGTTCTGGCATAATGAGAAAACTCACTTGACCTTGAAATAAATCCCATAAGATTTATATGGGTGACCTTGAAGTGGAGTAGCTCCGGCCTTATATTACTACTTTGCTGCAACAAAGAATGAATAATAACTGCATGCTGAAGTGTAGGTTGATGTGAATAAGAGTGTTGGATATGACGGGTAGCCGGGAGAGAAGTAATACGAAACTAACACTTACTATTCTTTGAAGACATGATGTAACACCGCTTGAAAACTTTACTTGGTGGTTCATAAAGACGGACTAACACTGTAGTGGAACCGCTCCGTCTTAAATACAAAATTTGAAGTGTTCGGGTTGGGTGGGGGAAAGTGGAATGAGGGACAGAAGTGGTGAAACCGGACAGTTGCGTGCGCAACTGCCGGAACCCAAATCCTACCATGTGGGAGTTACATATTAGCAAGGGGGGTTAAACAGGAATCTGTACAGATAAAAAAAACAGCTCAAACCAGCTCAAACCAGCTCAAAACCTGCTCAAATACAGCTCAAACCAGCTCAAACCAGCTCAAAACCAGCTTAAATACAGCTCAACTACAGTTCAACCCTGTTTTTTCCAGAAACTTCGCTCTGGCCATTTTCGAGCTACGAGCTATCTCGTTAGGGGAGGTCCTATAAGGGGGGAAACCGGGTTAAAAGGTGTGTGCCGTCGGGGGACGATGTTTAAGTACCGACATGCCATACTTCGCTCCGACCATTTTCGAGCTACGAGCTATCTCCGTTAGGGAGGGTCCTAGAAGGGGGGGGCAGGTGCAAACGACGCACGCAGTCGGGGGACGATGTTTGAGTACCGACATGCCATACTTCGCTCCGACCATTTTCGAGCTACGAGCTATCTCCGTTAGGGGGGGTCCTAGAAGGGGGGACCAGGTGCAAACGACGCACGCCGTCGAGGGACGATGTTTGAGTACCGACAAGGTACACTTTGCTCCTACTGTTTCGATCATAAGCTATCTCCGTTAGGGGGTCCTAGAAGGGACCAGGTGCAAACGACGCACGCAGTCGGGGACGATGTTTGAGTACCGACATGCCATACTTCGCTCCGACCATTTTCGAGCTACGAGCTATCTCCGTTAGTGAGGGTCCTAAAAGGGGGGGACCAGGTGCAAACGACGCACGCCGTCGAGGGACGATGTTTGAGTACCGACAAGGTACACTTTGCTCCTACTGTTTCGATCTATAAGCTATCTCCGTTAGGGGTCCTAGAAGAGGGGACCAGGTGCAAACGACGCACGCCGTCGAGGACGATGTTTGAGTACCGACAAGTCACTTTGCTCCTACTGTTTCGATCTATAAGCTATCTCCGTTAGGGGGTCCTAGAAGACCAGGTGCAAACGACGCACGCAGTCGAGGGACGATGTTCGAGTACCGACATGCCATATCGCTGACCATTTTCGAGCTACGAGCTATCTCCGTTAGTGAGGGTCCTAAAAGGGACCAGGTGCAAACGACGAACGCCGTCGAGGACGATGTTTGAGTACCGACAAGGTACACTTTGCTCCTACTGTTTCCGATCTATAAGCTATCTCCGTTAGGGGTCCTAGAAAGGGACCAGGTGCAAACGACGCACGCAGTCAGGGGACGATGTTTGAGTACCGACATGCCATACTTGCTACGGTCGTTTTCGGCTACGATGAGGTGGTTTCGAAAATTCGTATTTCGAGACGTCTCCGACGCACCCACCGTCCGAATCGGTCAAACGGCTCCCGAGATACGACGCTTTTAAGGAAAAACGATCGCATGTTGGATTTTATCAAAAAATTCTTTACTGAAAAATAAGTAAATAATGAGAGAACGTAGAAAGATATCTTTATAGCTGCTTTACGACTCGTCTTATAATGTGAAAGTTATAATTACAACAACTACATATAAAATTAAAAGTTTATTTATATAGGACTCAAATTAACTTTTTTTCAGCATTTTAAACATTACGAAAATAAAAACATGATGTCCCTCTTTAGTGCTTCTTCATTAATTACCATAATTATACTCGTTCCATAAGATATGTATTTGTACCTCTGATTTCAAATATAGCAAAACCGGATATAGCGGATTATGAACTTATGTAGTAATTGATATATCTTGTAATTCATTTGCAGTTCATTTTTTTTACTACTTTACTTTTAAACACCTTAGATGTATATAAATAATTTTAATACCTTATTACACTTCTTTCTGCGTTTTGTACAATATCTAACTAGTATATAATACACATTCCAATTTTATAAGAGGACAACATCTACTTTTCAAACAAATAATATATAACCTGATTTATTCATTCATATAAAAATACTGGGTTGACCTTTGCACGTTAAATTTATACAAATATAAAAACAATAAAAGTACAGGTTTTAGAACTCGCATCGTGCTACATTCTTTCTGTAAGAATTAAACTGCAATTTAAAAAAACATTATTTGCATTTTACATATAAATAAGTATGTATTTATAGATTTATAAACGAAATGATGTTACTAGTAATTTACATACGCTCTTGTTTAATATGTATAATTTACTATTTAGTCATTATACTTGCAATATAATTACCTAAATAAAATGATATTGTTTTGCAATTCCTAATAAATCAACTAATAAGTATTGTTTCCCAATTCTACTGCAATATTTGCATACTACAATGTATCTAAAGGTCAACTTTTCCCGCAATACGGCTCATATTCGCTAAAAAAAAGTTGGATGTTACTTTGTATCATGCATAATTATACATGCATTGAATTTAGGTCACTTTATAACCAATAGGAGCACAGATTTGCGCTTTCAAGGTATCTTCAGGATATATAAGCGTTGCTTAAACCGCATTTTTCATTATGATCTCGAGTGTTCCAAGTATTAATCGTCGTTTAGTACAGCTCCAGAGACTGGGGAGTTGGCTCGAGATCCAACAGTTCCTTTGGGTTTGCAAATCTAACTTTGCAACCCTAAGGCCTTCTGAGCAGCCCCATTTACATTATGATCTCGAGTGTTCCAAGTATTAATCGTCGTTTAGTACAGCTCCCAGAGACTGGGGAGTTGGCTCGAGATCCAACAGTTCCTTTGGGTTTGCAAGTCCTTTGCACCAGGCCTTCTCAGCAGCATCCATTTCGAGGACCGGGAACTTCTCCGTCGTCGGTAAGCATAATGGTGAATGTGTGAGTGTTAGTGTAAGTGTGTGTTTGAGTGTGTGGGTATGTATTGCAGGATGTGTGTTTTAGGGTTGGTTGTTATAGTGTGTGTTTTCGTTTGTGAGAGCGATGAACGGCTTGGTACCACATGTCACACTGTGAATACTGCCTCATGTATATGAGGCATATGATCATATATCTGAGTAATACATATTTATAATATAATTTATGTCATGCTTTCTACATGCATTACACATATATTTTAACCATGTCTTTATTTATATGAACAATTTGTACATGTACGTCTACGTGAATGAAATATATCCATATCGTTTTCTTTTATTTTTGGTAAATGACGTGAAGGTGAGCAAAAAGCATTTATAATATAATTTATGTCTTGTTTTCTACATGCATTACACATATATTTTGTACATGTCTTTATTTCTATGAACAATTTGTACATGTCTGTCTTTCTATAGGAATTAAATATATACATATCGTTGTCTTTTATTTTTGGTAAATAACGTGAGGGTGAGCAAAAAGCATACAAGTGGACAAAAAACATACAAGTGGACAATAAACATACAAGTGTACAAATACCATACAAGTGGGTAAAAAGCATACAAGTGAACAAAAAACATACAAGTGGACAAAAAACATACAAGTGGACAAAACCATACAAGTGGGTAAAAAGCATACAAGTGGACAAAAAACATACAAGTGGACAAAAAACATACAAGTGGGCAATAACCATACAAGTGGACGAAAACATACAAGTGGACAATAAACATACAAGTGGACAAAAACCATACAAGTAGGTCACACGGATGGCCTTGTAATTGTGAAACAGGAAAGCGTGGTCGGATAGCCTTGTAATAGTGGAACAGAAAAGCGGAGCTTGTGACCCTGGGACAATAAACATACAAGTGGACAAAAACCATACAAGTAGGTCACACGGATGGCCTTGTAATTGTGAAACAGGAAAGCGTGGTCGGATAGCCTTGTAATAGTGGAACAGAAAAGCGGAGCTTGTGACCCTGGTTTTGTGGTAATGATATGTCGCACAGATAGCCTTGTAGTTGTGGAACAGGAAATCGGGGTTTGTGACCGTGGGTTTGTGGTAATGATATGTAAGTAGGTCACACATTGCGCTTTTTTGACCTTGGTACGGTGGGAAACCGGTTTTTGTGGCAACCTTGGAAATGTGGGGCCTTGGAAATGTGGCGGTGTTCTAGAAGTCTCCAACTCTACCTACTAACGTTATGAAGAATTGTTAGTACAGCTTCTTGATTTGATTGAGATTAACCTGATTGATTTGTTTGATTGACCCTTATCCGTTTGAGATGGAGGTCTGCTTTCAAGTTTAACTGGAAAACGTATTTTTAGCAGCGTATGCTTGCAAAATCTTAGGTTAAATACGTACAATGTTAAGTTAGATTAATAAACGCACGATGTAGGTTAGGTCAATTTTTCCCGCACGAATTGAGAACAATACCGAAAGCTAGCTCATGAGACAGGGGTACTGGAACTTGTTTGTTAGTCTGCAGATTTGTTTGTTTGTGACGCCATCTAATGGTGCATTTTTAAACTAACAAATGTTTTCTGTAATAGAGGTTGATCATGGTCGCCTTTCAACTCTCTCGTTTCTCACGGCTCTCATGATCAATAACAGCATTTAACACTTATGACTCATAATTAAATTGTCTACAGTATTGTCAGACAAAAACAATTGGTTTGATTGATTAATCGATTTGCTTGACGGTGTCTTATGAGTTGATATGCATTAGTGATTTTAGTAACGGTTTAGGGTTAGTATTGTTAGAAGTCAGTATTTTTTGAGGTGAGAGTTAGTTTTTGCAAGTTGTAGCTTAATGCAATTGAATTAGAGTCTGTTTTTGAAGCGAGAGCAACAAACAAATCCATATTTCCAGACAAGGGCCATGACAACGGGGGCGAAGGCTCGTGAGCAAGTTTCGAAGCCATATACTTGTCTTATACGTTAGCAATACAGCCCCCTTATTAGAATAAAAATTCAAATTTCTCGCAATAAACAATCAGAATGTTGAGACTTAAATACAAATTCAAATTCCTCGCCAAAGGGTCACGACAAGGGCGCAAAGGCCCAAGAACAAGTTCCAAATACCTTAAGGATTGCTATACATTGTGACTAATAATTAAATTCAAAATATATTGTGCGTAACAGTGAGTTGACGCCCAGATGCATACGTCCTACCTTAAAAGTTGGTGTTAGACCCTTATTTCAAATTTCCCACCATAATCGTTACAGGGCCTTATATGTACTTTTAAAATATACCGCTAGGTGGAGCCAGCTATAGTACAGAAAACATTCATTAGTCTACACACAACTAGATGGCGCCACTAACAAATTCAAATTTTGGGGCAAGGGGGCCACGACTAGGGGCGAAGACCCTAGAGGAAATTCTAAAGACCTATACTTGTATTAACATTAGGTCCGTTCATTAAAATACAAATTCAAATTTCCCGCCGTAACCAATCAGAATGCTTCCAACCAAGGTAATGAAGGCCCAGGAGTAAGTTCCGAAGGCCTATACTTAGCATTAGACCTCTTATCAGAATACAGATTAAAATTTCTCACAATAAACGATTATATTGTACAGAATTAAATACAAATCCAAATTTCCCGCCAAGGTGGCTATGACAACGGGGGAAGCCCCAAAAGCAAGTTCCGAAGACGTATACCTGTCTTATAAGTTAGCATTAGGGCCCTCCTTAATCGAGAAGATGCCCGCCAAGACGGCTAACAAGATGGCTGACAAGATGGCCGACACTCAGCACACTGCATGCGCGCGCATTTGCCTACGATTCAGGGGCTGCCAAAAAGGCCTTAATTATGGTGAAAATGTCACGTGGCCATGCCCACACCTCTAAACACTGGAGGTGAGCTGGCAAAAAGGCCTTAATTACGGGTGAAAATACCATCAAAGTGTTGAAAATTCCATCAAGAGGTTGAAAATCGCCCCCGTAAGCAAGCTGGCTCCGCCATAAAGGGTCACTAATTGGGGTGATTAACATCAAGGGTTGAAAATTCCATCTAGGGGTTGACAAACGACCCCGAAAAGTAGCCATAGGGGTAGGAAATGGCCACGCTCACGTGGGTGTAACCACTCCCACCACTGATAACGTCACAGACAAAACTCCTCTCCTTCGACTTGTATAAATAAGAAAGATTTTTTTTATTTTCAAACTGATTAATAGATATTTAATTAAAACATAGACTTAAAGTGTGTTAAATAATTTTATAATTTATAAAACGTAACAGTAAGTTTGTGTATTATTATGAATGGGCAAGAATAAACTAACAAACTAATACGTAATTAAGAAACAATCTTAATTTAATTATGAAATTATTATACAGGGTATGTGGCATTAATGTACCTACAAATTATTTTCTTATGAAATTCGCTCGAAGGAAAATGTATTTTCTATTCGGTTGTCAAGTTAATCAAGCGCAAACGTACTGGATTATCTAGAACGCACACACAATTAAAATGGCAACTAACCATATTTACGTAAACTGGACTCAGTTCTCTAAACCACATAGGGAAAACACATCGGGGTGTAAGCAATGTAGCATAATGCTGGATATGTCAAAAAGAACTACTAAGGTCGCGCCGGCGAGAAATGTCTTATGACTCATCTTTTAGTAAAGCATGGTTTAAGATTTTAAAAACGTATGTTGTTATTGGTTCATACAGTTAGTAATTTTGAATACCAATAAAACATCGTCAATGTTTCTAGGTTATTTTCAAATTTAAGCCGCGTTGTCAAATTTAAATAAAATTATTGTACGAATATCTCGGGATATAGCGGTTAAAGGTCTTGAAAATCCCCATCCACTCGTATAAATAAAGTCGAATTTCGTTTAAGGTCTGTTCGCATTTATTCTGGCATTTAAAGTCCACCGAGTGTGGGTGGCCATATGGTAATAGTATATTATATATAGAGGGACCAAAGTGCTGCATTAAATCCCGCGAGTGGGGTTTGTTGCCTGGAGGTCGAATCCCGAGGGCAACAACCACTCAAGGGATTTAGGCCAAATTTGTTCGTGTCAATGTGACAAATTTGTATAAAATTATCTAGGAATCTTGCTATTTGAAAAAAAAAACCAGTCGGTTAGCATGAGAATTAGTAAACAGCGATAGCCATATTTGAAAAATTTTTACAGAAGGGTAATAAATATGTACGACGAATTTGATCGAGAAAAAGCCGCTGAAGAGGCGTTAGAAGACTTACTGCCTTCCAAATCTCGTAAAATTTACGGGGAAGAAGTCAAAGGTACTAACTATAGAACAGATTGATACGTTTCTAAAGGAAGCTTCAGATGACACATTTTTAATGACAAGAGTATGTCCACGTTGACGTTTTAAAAAGAAATTGGGGACGGAAGTCTGCAACTGTTGCAGAAGGGTATGTGGAAAACTCCCTGAAACCTTATCAGCGAAACATTTTTGGAGGTGGAGGTGATCAAAAAACACCAGCTACCTCACTCCCAGGACCCTAGTGCCAATCTGAACGGCCCACAGGCACTGATTCATTTGGAAATTCGTTCAACCTTACATCCGCAGTATCGTTTCGGAAATCAATCGTCCGATATTTATTAATTGTAATTGTAATAATATTTGAAGTTTGACATCTGCCAATGAACTCTCTATGGGGTTCAGTTCATTCCCTAGGGAATAAATGACCCACCTTAGTCCCTGTAGACAGAGACTAAAGTTTCTATTTTAGTCTCGGAAGTGCAAAAAATATGTTGTACAACTGTAAACGATTATCAGAACCGAGAGCGAGTCAACAAAATTTCGTTTTGGATCTGTTTTACAAATTAATTGTATCAATGATTTTCAATAAGAAACGAATTAGCTAGCAGTAGGTGGTGTCCGAATAAAGTGCGAAAAGTTTGGTTAATTGCGGAGGATCGTTTTTAGCCGACAGATCTCACTGCGTCAAAAGAGTCAAGACTAATTTGGTAATCAAAGCCACTTATAAATAACTGGTTTTGTCATAAATAAATACACTGTATTGGATGTTAAAAATTAGATTTATTATTGGTTAATAATGTAACCGATTTAAAAATCTCAGTTTATAGTTTGTCAGTATATGTATATATATATATATATATATATATATATATATATATATATATATATATACCGAATGTAAACCTAAGTACAGCTACAGAGGTATATGTTCAATATAATAATTCTTTACAATGTTATAAAGTAACTAAAACTCTAATTTTTGCTTTAAATTCAAATATTGGACATCTTATAATTAAAAGTCATCACCTTCACTTTCATTATCATCTTCACTCGACTCTCCAACATTGATTACTAGAGATTTTACCATTTCCTCTTTTTTGAACGTCCCACTACTGACTCATTTCCTTTTCAGCATGTAAAATACACTTTTGCCACAGTTCTCCAGTTACTTGGTTTAATGAATCCTTCCATAGCGATATAACATTCTCGTCCCTGAATCCCTGTCTTCCAACGTTTTTGTTGTAATACTGTTTACAATTTGCCCAGATTAACTCGATAGGGTTGAATTGGTAGTGATAAGGAGGTAAACGTAAAATTTGATGTCCCCATTGATGAGCAATTTCATCAATTGCACATATTTTTGGAACTTATAAATCCTTGGCAATTTGTAATAATTCCACTTTCAGCATATCATTCGAATGAGGAATGTCATGTTTTCTTAAAAATTGAAGATCTTCTTTGTTCAAACTACTTGAAGGCATTGTCAATAATTATCAAACTTGATTTTTTTAAATTTGGTGAAAGCTGTTCTTGAAACCATTTTTGATATAAATCAGCGTTCATATTATCGTGGTAGTCTGCTGTCTTACTTTTACTGGAAAATACCAATGATGAATTAGGTATAAAACCATTCTTGTTCCCAGCACTCAGTACGATAAAACTAAAATTTATTCGATTAAAGATATTTTTAACAAATCGGACTATTTTAATTACGGTTTCCTTTCTCCTAGCGGTTTGTTTTTTGTACTTTTCAAATCATTATCATGCCATGATTTTCGGACGTTTCCTCGACTAAAAATCCACGTCTCATCCAAAAAGACAAGATCGTAATTAATTTCACAACTTTTATTAGCAAAATATTTCCGCAAAAATGTTGCTCGAGCACCAGCAATATGAACTTGCCTTCTTCTATCGTCAACTTTGAATTCAAAACCAATTTTGTGTAACAATTGTTTCAAACTCGTTTTACTGAAGGTAAATATTTTATCTTCTTTAAGTTCATTTTGGAGTTTTTCGATATTAATATGTGAGCCTAAAATTATCTCTATCTCCATTTCAACAATAATTTATGAATTATTTACCAGTTGCATGCATGGTGTAAATTTTTCGTTTCAAAACGTCTTTCACGTATTCGTCGACATCCTCTGACTTCGACTATGTTTTTGCGGTGAATCCGGTTCCGATTTTCCAGATTCTAAAGCGAGAGCCATTCTTGCCTTTGTCCGAGTTACGGTTTTCTCAGAAATGCCGCATGCGAGAGCAGTTCGCTGCAACATAATATTACACAAATATAAAATTAAATAGTGAAAATTATTAGCGTACCTATATAATGGAAGTTAAAGGTAAACTTAGCCCCCCGTTATCGTGTTCCATCTCGAAATAATGCAGTATGTTCATCAACATTACTTGAGTTTGGCTTTTCAAAGATTTACCTTTTAATGACATCATTATTTGCTGCAAAATAAATAAATGCATTCAATCAATCGGAAATACATTTTGCATTATAAACTTACCTCGTAATAGTGAAGATTAATAATAATGGTTTTGAAAAAAACTGTTGTTTACAAATGCAATGGAAACTAATAAATTACGAAACGAAAGATAAATTATTATAACTACAAAACACGATTCGATTATACGAAGCGAAATACGAAGAATAATTTGAGGTTAAATAGCCAAGGAGACATCTGACAGCGTCATGCGCTTTGGCTTTAGATTCGACGTACGTTTTTAAGTCATGCATTTAAAATATATAGCAGACGTAACCCCGTCTTCCTTTAAGTGGGAACTTTGCACTAAGATAAAGGGAAACAGATGCATTTCTCAGTAATAATTATATCCCCATTCTCGAGTCCGCCATGAGACACCTCTCCACGGCGTTACTATAACATGTAATCCCGTTAGCGGATTTATTTATAAAATGTTTACCATTCGCTTCAGATTTTAATTTAAGAAGCGCACCGGCTAACGTGCAACTATACAAGAATATAATTAGGTAGAATTAGCCATTTTCAACAAACAACAAAAGGTGAGGTGTTAAATAACCAGCATTAGCTTTAGTTTTTGATGACCATCACAGTTAAAGTAGTAATCCGAAAAATTATGGTAGGTAATGTATATTTTGAATTGTATTCTAAAAAACCGTATAATACCTATGTCACTTTTTGTAGAGAAATATATGTTTGATAAAAAAAAAAGCAACAACAATTGATAACGAAATAAATTAAAACTTATTCACCGTATTTCCTGAAAGTTAAGGGATCTGTTTGAGGTCACCGAAACCATAGATTTTATTAAATCTGTACCCACAATTTAAAAGATTGCGGAAGCTAAACATAGATCTTTATCAGAACTTTCTTTGTGGTGCGTACTTTCTCTTTAATGTATACCTTGGTGTAATTTACTAAAAAGGTATCTATGGAATCTATGGAATTATAGTTTAAGATAATTAATTTCTTATCAAGTGTTACATTCGTGTTTAACAGTCAAAGTTACTGGCACTGTTTAGTTATGTAAATCTAAAGATTTAAATTTATATAAAAAGATAGTAAGTGTAGATTTAGAAAGTGTTTTTTTTTTCTGAGGCGGTATGTATTAAGAAGCCTAATAAGTTAAAATTACTGTAGCATAACATTGAAAGGTTTAGTTGGAGTGTAGTATTGTAGGATGATGTTTAGTAGAGTGCTTACTGTTAACAGAAACGTGTTCACACGTACATTTACCTACTTGTGCTATACACGATCATGAACGGATTAATCATTGAATAATGGTGACCCAATCCTAAGCGATCTAAAACACCAATATGATGCTAGATTCTGGTAAGGTCTTAGTTTTAATATTAGTTCGCACCTTTTGAAGACTTTTAAATAATACCATAAAATAGTACATAGTATCGGCTACTGAAACCTATTCTAAATTATTTCTAGTCTATGTCAAAGTATCTGTATTTACAATTTTACGGTAAATTAGCTAGTTTAAAAGGAAAAACCACTGTAGGTCAAACAATAAGCGACCTGTTAATATTAAGCTGTTTAATACAATAGAGTACGGGTAATTTTAAATTCAACTAATAATTGAATTAAGGCGATGAAATAATATAAACATTATTATCAACAAGAAAACAAGAGATAACAAAATTTACGAAACCAAACAGTGTAAAACCCTACCAATAAACTGTGTATCTAACTTGAATTTTAAGTTCAATGTCAATACCGATTTCGCAACATTTATTGCAATATGTGCAGTTTAATTAGTAATTAAATAACATCAAGTTTATTACCTTAAATTTTTAACAAACAGCATAGCGCTCGAAGGCCATGAAAATCACGTAAATTACGTAAAAGGCATTATCTATGTATATATATCATAATAAAAAAACGTTACGTGATGTGCAAACCATAATTAGTTTTAGTAAACTACATGGCGCTTTAGCCGTTTGAATATAAACAAATATTTTATTCATTATACATTTCACATAAAGCTAGCATTTTGTTTAATGAAAAATAAATGTTTGATTTAGAAATTTGACAAACTAATACGTGTTTATTAAATTTCTTCATTTTACTAAGCCGTGGGTTAACATGTTTAAAACCTTATCTCATGCCATACTTTTAGCGTTAATAATGAATCATAAGGTGAGCTGCAATAATTACTTCCTAAGTTGTATTAAAACCCAAAGGCAGTCTAATACAACAATTTGTACTGCAAATTCTCAATAAAACTAGATCATTCACATCAGGCTATTAATCATACCTTTTTTTTAATTATATTTATTTTAATAGCCAGCAACTTTGTTTTATAATTTTTTTTCTCATACCGTGCAGTTCATAAATACATTTTAATATAACAGAACTATTTAAGTATTTTGTTGATGAATTCTAAGAAATATTAAATGGTTTCACAGTTATTTAAATACAAGTAACCCAGAAACCCCAAATTAGTGAGTTATTTAAAATTATATTACAATAATTTCTCCCAATTAAAGCATTCATTCAATTTAAAATTGGCAAGGACCTCCTCATATATTGTTCCTAATCGAAAAATCCCTTTTTTAATTTACACTATTTACAGGATCAGCAGTATCATGTAAACTGCTTTTTTAAGAAACTGTGTTGATTAAAATCAGATGAAATATTAATATAAAGTTACAAGTTATTAATTTAGCAAATTAATAATTAGTATAGTTATCCATGGTCTAATGGTTTTTCTGAACAAGCACTAAATTAGTAATTCGGAGGCCCTGAGTTTGATTCAACCGAGCGGGTCAGCAAAGTAAAACTTTCTATAATTACTGCATGAAGTTTAACGCAGTGCCACTTAATGCATAAAGGGAGTTAGACACTTAATTATCAATATATGCTGCATTATAATTAACTGCACTGTCTAAGTATTGCGAAAATCGTATTCTTTATTAAACTTCTTGTTAACAAATTTATAACAAATCATATTGAGAAGCTTTATCTGTAGATAAAGCAATTTAATAGATGCAATGACGGCAACGGCATGTCAAATTGTAAACATACAGGGTGTCAAAACAAGGATGGGGTGGAAAATTGTATCAATAGACACTGCATTTTAAAAATATTTCTTAACAAATCATATTGAGAAGCTTTATCTGTAGATAAAGCAATTTAATAGATGCAATGGCGGCAACGGCATGTCAAATTGTAAACATGCAATGTGTCCAAACGAGGATGAGGTGGAAAATTGTATCAATAGACACTGCATTTTTTTTTATGATTGTGGACCTGAACAGACTAAATTAGGCCTATCGTTCTAAAGCACTCAGGAAGACTTAGGAGGGATAATGAATTGCCAATAGATGCCTATGGACAGCTACCTTAATTTTTCTCATATCATAAGTGAGAGGAAAACAGGAACTAGGGAGATCATTCCAGAGTTTAGAAGCCGTGTAGAAAAATGTGGATTGCGCCCGTTTGGTACGACAAGTGGAGATTTGTACTGCATACTGATGATGTGAATGAGTGAACCGAGTGTTTCTCGCAAAGATAGCCCGAGATGGTATCAAAGAATATAATTCAGCAGCACAATAGCCGTTGTAATAACGATAATACAAAGAAAGAACTGAAACCATCCTTCTATGCTCAAGGGACTGTATGTGAGAAGTTAAGGACGGGTCATTTATAAGCCTAATCGCTCTCTTTTGAATACGATGAACGATATCGAGAGCGTATTGGGGAGCACTAACCCAAAGGTGGGAATTATATTCCAGATGAGGCCGAATTTGGGCCTTATACAGCAGAAGAAGTTGTCGAGAGGTAAAGTACTGCTTAGATCTGTACAAAATGCCTATTTTACGACCAGCTGTTTTGGTAGCTGACAGAAGATGGTCAACCCATGAGAGATTTGAAGATACAGTCATACCCAACAGAGTAATAGAATCTGAAAACTTAAGATCTGAGCCATTCATACTTACAACAGGAAATGATCGATCTTTTTTGGCGGACATAAAGCAACACTGAGTTTTGTTAGCATTAAATTTAACTAGATTATTGCTTCCCCATTCGAGAATACGTTGAATGTCTTTGTTGATTGAATTTGCCATTTCAGCTTTAATTTCTTGATTTAACATAGAAGGTGGATTATCACTATGAGTAGACTGAGATGAACTACAGTGAAGAGTGCTATCGTCAGCAAAGCAATGGATGGGGTTAGTTGTTGAAGAAATAAGGTCATTTATGTACACCAGAAAAAGTGTAGGCGCTATAACGGATCCCTGTGGTACGCCCGCGTTAATGCTAACTTCTTTTATCAAGGAAACTAGAAACCCAGTTGATGAGCGTATCATTTAACCCAAACGAGGTGAGTTTGGCAAGTAAACACTTATGCCAAACTTTGTCAAATGCTTTTGAAATATCTAAAGCGACTACAACTGTTTCACCGGACTGCTCTACTGTATTGTTCCAAACTTGGGTCACATATGAAAGAAGATTACCTGTTGAACGACTTTGCCTAAACCCATATTGGTGGTCACTAAGGAGTTTGTTAGTTTCAAGGAACGTGAACAGTTGCTAATTGATTGGTTTTTCCATGATTATAGACAAAATGGAAGTGATGGCAATTGGTCGGTACTTTGAGGGATCGGTTTTATCGCCTTTTTTGGGAATAGGTTGAACATTTGTTAACTTCCATGATGAAGGGAATTTCCCTGAAGACATAGAGATCGTATAGAGCTTAGATAGGACTGGTACTAGTTCGGGGAACATTTCTTTAAGACAATAGCTGGAATACCGTCTAGGCCAGTCGCCTTATTGAGATCAAGCCTACTGATGATCGATTCCAAGAGCTTGTACCGAAAATGAATTGGTTTCATAGCGTATGAAGAAGAGTTGACTAGGCGCACATCTTTTCCAGAATCATTGAGACACGAGTTTGATGGAAACAAATCCACAAAAACGTTGGCTTTGTCTACAGAATCAGCAACTACCGATCCGTCAATAGACGTCAGGGGGGGAAATGAAGATGTTCCAAAGTTTTTACTAATGGCTTTAGCTAAAGACCAAAATTTACGACTGCCTAAAGGAGATGTAGCTAGTTTATTGCATTTTCGTTGTTCGAATAACTTTTTAGTTTTAGTGATGACACTTTTGCAGATATTTCTAGCATCAACGTATTCCACATGACTGTCGACGGATTTATTAGATTTCCATTTAATGTAACATTTATTTTTTAAAGATATTGCATCAGCACAAGCCTTATTGAACCAGGGTTGGGAACGTGAATGACCTGGTACTGTTTTTTGGGAATGTGTAACTCCATTCCCATGAGGATGACTTCAGGTACTAAAAGAACGATGTCCGAAGAAGAGGATGACTTAAAACAATATTCACGCCATGGAAAGGTTGCAAAGAAATCCCGCAAATCACTCCATCGAGCTGACTTTCTATCGGTTTTGCGAACAACAGTGGAATTAGGTACAGTAGAAATGATTTTTACTAGACAATGGTCGGAAAGACCTAACGGCGAAAGAACGGAAGTTTTATAAACGAGAGGGTTTGATGTAAGAAAGAGATCTAGAAGATGTGGAGTATGGTTAGGGTTGTCAGGGATTCTTGTGGGTTCAGAAATCATTTGTGTGAGATCAGATGAAATAACAAATTTTTCTGCACTATGACCAACGGGATTTATAGTAGATGAAAACTGAAGCCAATTAGAGTTATGAACATTGAAATCGCCTACAAATGAGATATTGCAAGATGGAAACTGAGACAGGAGATAGTCAACTTTCATACTAAGGTAATCAAAGAAGTCTTGAATTTTAAAAATATTTGTGATCATACAGGGCGTTTCATGTTACTGAAGCAAACTAAACTTATACCTTTTTAAATAGAACATTCTGTAAATATCACACAAGAGTTATTTCTTTTCTTCATTACGTAATTGTGTTTTAATGAAATTACGGCTTATTCAACACACGCGTTCCTTTTTTTTTGTCGAGTTCGTTGTATAGTAATTAAAATAAGGGCCCATAAATATGTCACTACATTAAACTTGGAGGAAAAGCCGGTCTATGAACTAATAGAGACGGTCGTTAACAAAATCGATATACAAATTACTAATATTGACTTGAAGGAATGTTCAGTACGTAATTGAGTTTTCTTGTGAATAGTGCTATTTCTATTTTTGTGCGTTGAAGCTGATCATATCTAACTTGCATTATTATTGTACAAATAGAGTAATCAATTTTCCTTGCATTGTTATTGACACCTACATGTAGTGTCATTATGGGTAATTAATTTGCATGTAAGTAAAACAATAATTGCTCTTCTTAAGGATATGATGTATGATTACATGAGATGTTAAAGGTACCTTAAGTAGTGTTATGTTAATGTTTACTAAGAAGCATGCGAATGATAGATGTGACGGTTTGTATCTATAATTGCTTGATGCGCGCGATGTGATGATGAGTGATACTTAATGTGCGTCCGTACGGGCAGCTTAAATACTGCCGGTCCCGTAACTATTAGGGATGATTAGAACCAGATCGACATTAGAGGACCTCCTGTATCTCGTGAGGGTTACGTTCAGGCACAGGGTCAGTATCCATGTCACGTATCATGTGGCCTAGGTCTGTCGTTGGAATACCTCTGTATTGCATGGGGGATACGTATTTGGTCTGGATTCCTACTCCTGTTAAGTGCTTGCTGGGCGTCCTTTATCTCATTGGGGTTACGTTCAGGCACAGGGTCAGTATCCATGCCATGCCCTTGAGTGTCGTTGGAAGACCCTTGCATACCCTTATCTTTGAGTAGGGTGGTTTAATTCACAGAAGAATACGTAGACGGTCTTATAGGAGAGCCTTGGGCACCCATCATCTTATGCACGAGGATTACGTAATCTGGGCCTTCCCCAACGTTGGAAGTCCCCCATTAATTCATTGGAGTTACGTATTCGGACTTAAAACTTAAAGACTCCTGCAGACCCTCTTCCTATGAAGGTGGTTTATTCATTGGGGGATACGTGTTAGGGGGGTAGAAGGACCGGCGTAGGGAGATTCTCAGATTCATTAGACAATGTTTTCACGACAGGGAAAATACAGCTATTGCGTTCAATAGCTGATTGGCCTTAGAACTGTACAATAACTGTAAAAGTATGAGTTGAGATTGGCACAGTAAGAGATGCTCCTTGTGTTTTCTTTATAATTGCAGTAGCCAAGGCAAGGGCAGAAATGGCACAGTCCTGATAGAAGCCTTATCAAACCGGATTGAGTTTGGTGAGTGATAATAAAGTTATACGATTATAGACCGATTTATTGAATTGTGTATATATTAGGTAAGACCCTCCTTCCTATTACATATAGAAACAAAAGGAGGCTCTTACAATTCTATATATTATTACAGTTTTGGAAAGCCCATAAAATACGCTTTCATTTAATACCAAATTCTATGGGTCCATCTCTTTGGTTTAAGAGATATTCAATTGTTTTTTAAATAAAATATCCCACTTGCCACCACTGATTTGTTAGGCGACTTTCGTTTATTTTAAAATGACAAAAACTTGTTTGTGGTTCTGTAGTATTTTGAGATTTCTTAATTTTCAGATTTTTTAATATTATGCAGGGCGTGTCACTGTTTGTAAAAACAACTTCTTTTTAAAAATTTTAATGCCCCCTCCCCATGCTGTTCATATCATTCGATGACTTGTTTGATATTGTTTCTTTTTCATCAAGCATGTCTTATACCTAAAATTAGTAATTTTCAAAATAGTTTCAGTTTATTTGTGAAATTGCGATTGTAATACAAAAATACTGAAAGTAGAGTTATTAAGTTGGTCATGGGATTGTAGTTCCTTACTAAAAAACTGTTTCAAGTAAAAACAAGAGTTAATATAACAATTACAAATTGATTTAATGAACTATTTTAAATTTAACCGACTTTTTTGAACAAAACTAATACATAAAACACTCTTGCTTGTATGAAAATTTAAATCAGTCCTTTCTGAAATACTCAATTTGATTATGTTCAGATCAAAGATTTCATTTTTTACGTCTTTTTGTAAATGTAAACGTATAAAAATGGTCATGGAATTGTAGTTTTATGCTAAAAAATTTTTTAATCGAGTTGTATTAATTGATAAAAGAAACTTTGGCGTTCTTTTTTATGCTAACAAATTTTTCCAAGTAAAAACAAGAGTTAACATAACAACCACAAATTGACTGAATTAAATTATTCTAAACTTAACAGAATGAACAAAGTTGGTGCATACTCTTACACAAGTGACTCAAGACAAATTGAAATCAATGCTTAATGAAATTTCTAAATTTAAATCAATCCTTAGTAAAATTTCTGAAATGCTCAATTTGATTATGTTCAAATCAACTTGTCCATTTTCTACGTCTTTTTGTAAATTTAAATTGGTTACTGATCAAATAACAAAGATTATTTGGAATTAATGTTTAAACTCGCAATTAAAAAACAAGAGTGCCAGGACAAAATTGTTTGTAACAATTGGTTTTGTTCAGTTTAAACCTAAGTTGTGTTTTAATTTATTCAAAGTGTTGAAAATGAGTAAATATTCAGGAAATGGTTTTAATAATTTTTAGCCTTGGAGAATGTCAAAAAAATTGCTTACTGGCAAGTAGAACTTATGCAGCAAGTTATGCCTATGCTGAAAAAAAGCCGCTGCCTAAGGTGTTTCAAGATCTTTTTCAAAGATTTGAAGACAGAGGTAGTGTTAAATTTAAAAAACGGAAAGTAGCTAATAAAGCAATGACAAATGATGAAAATCAACTTACAGTTTTACTTACAGTCCAAGAAAATCTTTATGTAACTACTTCACAAATATCACATATGACTGATGTAAAAAAATCTAGCGTGAAAAATATATGAAATGTCCATCAGTACCATGAATATCACATGGAACTTCATCAACAACTATATGGTCAAGATTTTGAACAAAGAATTAATTTTTGCAACTGGTTTTTGTTCGTACTTGTTTGAAGTTCGTAGGAATGCCGCAAGGGTGCGTAATAAGTTCTACTATTATCGGAATAGCAGACAGGAGCGCATGCATGACTGTGAAAAAAGGGCTAAATCTCGGTATAGATTTATTTGATTTACGCTGGTTTACGTAGAATAATAACAATGAAGATGGACGTATTCCTAAAGGGAAATATTTTATAAATGTAAGGAACTTGCATGCTTAATAAGGTTGAGTCACATCCATTGACCACATATTGAACTTTATGATTACATCGACTGAAAGGTTTACAGATGGTTTAATAATATCACTTCCCTACATTTCCCCCTTGAGAAAAAAACATAAACTTGCTTAGTCTGTTTTTACACCTTCTTCCCGCTTTTTGCACTTCTTCTGAAGCTATTACTCCTTTTATTTGACATTTGATAAAAACTGCACCCTTTGTTTGGGTATACCTTTTTTATTGTTCGAATAATACTACTATTTTTGTGCACTGGTACTAACTTATTTTTGATGTCACTATCACGTTTGTTGATTTGTCTTATATAACATTATAGGCTCCCTTGTAAATTGCTTCTAGTGTATTAATTCATTCACTATAATTAACACTGTGATTAAATCTATACTTAATAGAAATACAACTTTCCTAAAATATACGTATTCTTTTCAATTTCGACTTAATCTAATTGTTTTCTGTATTATTACACTCTGTCTGTAACCTATACTTTTATCTATTGGATAACTCTCAAAGTTATATGTTGGATATTTAACCCCTAGGATCGTGTAACAGATTACGATTCTTACCAAAAACTAATTTATACTATGAATATTTGTGCTTTCGTAGCTCAAAAACTTTTGTGACTGTTTTTTAACGCACCTAAAGTCTTATAATGCTATACTGTCTAATTTGTTTGATTAATGTCCAACATTTTTTAAGAACTTTCGCTAAAAATTCCATACCTTGGACTATATTTCTGAGAATACCAAATTTTAAAATAAAATTTTTAATAAATACTTTAGCTACCCTTTTTGCTTTTTTTATTCTCAAGTGAGTAACGCTCAAAATTGAGTTAATTCTGATACTATTGTTAAAATATATTTATTGCTTTCGTTATCCTTATTCAAACGACCTACTAAGTCTAAGTAATAGTTTCGAATGCTGAGGGTTCACTACACGATTTTAAATGTTAATTTGTTTGACACTTATTAATAAATTTTTATACATCACTTTTTAAATTCTCTGAAATGTAGCATTTTTACATAATACCCTACGGCCTTACGTGTCCACCGCTTGGTAATGTATCAAAGTCGTTTATCATGAATTGTCTCGTATTTTAACCTTCTATTCTGTTATAATTTAAAATGGCAAATACTCTAAAATTATAACCCTTTAATAAATTATTCTCATTTTCTTCATTATCACTTCCCTCACTATAATTATTTCCTACGCGTGAAGTGTTCATTTGTTTCAATTGATTTGTAAGCGCTTAATTTTTATTAGTTTTAAGTATACACACCTTTGTTGTATTTCCTTCTTTTTTTACTGGATATCCATATTTTTTTAATGTCAACAATAATTTTCTAATCTCAGCGTCTATGTCGTGAGTTCGTAAACACTATTGATTTATATAACGTATTCGCTTTCTTGTGCCATATATGTTACCTATCTAACTGTATTCGTAATAATGCACCCTCTTTTACGTTTCATTTGTCCTTTATGTAATGAACTGTAAACTCATACTCCTAATCTGACTTTAATTAACCTGGACCATAGAATTTATACCGAATAAATATATGAACGGTGTGTGAGGTGTAAAAACATTTTCTTCTCAATAAATATGATCAAAAGTGTTTTCCTGCTCAAACAATGGCTAACATACCTTTTTGAATCGCTAAATTTTAATCCTGCTTTATTTAGCGCCCTACTTGCATATGCTATACTTACCTTTGAATAAGGTATACGTCTCTTAAAGTTATTTATCTGTCCTATAACTTCTACCACTTAAACAATCAATTCTATTTCCTTAGGCTTTTCAAATTTTAAGTGAAACTCTTAATTTTTACCTCCCAACCTACATATACACATGTAGGTATAGAAGGTTATGCAATCGACTTTATTATCACAAACGCTAAATCGACTTACTCTTGATAGTTACGTCAAGGGCGTACATATCTTAGTGTGTATGTATGTATGTGTGTGTGTGTGTGTCTGCGTGCGTGTGTGCGGGCGTGCGTATGTGTGTGCGTGTGCGTGTGCGTTTGCGTGTCGCGTGTGCGTGTGCGTGTGCGTGTGCGTGTGCGTGTGCGTGTGCGTGTGTTGCATATATAAAATACCGATGTATAGAACATAAACTTTTTCGTTCTAAGTTACGTTAGTCATATTTGTGAATGCTTTTATTATTGTTTTTTTTTAAACTACCCACCCATAACCCCCCTATGATACATTTCCTAGTGCACAATTATGGTATAGGCAGTTTGAATTAATACTTATATTTATTAAGATTATTCCCATGGTATGTGGAAATATGGTACTTATTTTGTTACTCTGTTAACGAATTTTAGTTCTGTAAATCATCTATGGCGATAGTAAATTTGACCTTACAATTAATGTAAGTTGAAAACTGTAAATATATAATTTAACTCAGATCGGGCCAGTATGATGATCAATAAAAATAAAGTACTCATAAAAATAAGAAAAAAAATTTTCCCTTGTTCTGTGCCGTCGCCCTCCCCCCAGAGCTCGGGCCTCAGCAATCTTGACCCAACTGCCCGCCTTCTCATCAGGCCTAGTCAGTTACCGGTGATGTTCGTCATAATTAAACAACTTTTGAAAATTTCATATACATATGTTGGTTTAATTATTGAAGATTCTAGATACAACCGTACAGACAACTCAGCATCAGGATGTGTCACTTATTTTCTTAACTTCATCCATGTTAACAGGAGTACTGACGTAATGTTTGTGGAGGTTTCAATAAGGTACTCATATTAAGTAATCGTAATAAATGTAATGATTTTCAAACAATTGTAAATTAATAGATCAGTGTTAAGGTCTCCCAGAGAAAATGAATTAATATTAGTCAACTAGCGTGTTTACCAGAACATTATAAACGTTACAACCCAATTAATTAGCTGGGCGATAAACCGCACCTGTTATCACCGATTAAATTAAGTGTTTATATTTATAATAGTTAGTTTCTAGTTTTGCATTCTGAGTGTGAAAGGAATTTAAATGTCGTTTTATCTTAGTTCTGCGTCGTTAAACTATTTTGTGGTCTGAAGCAGACAAAAAGTAAAAATAGAAATGTAGAATAATTTTAGTTTATAAATATTTTACTATTGTTTAGTTCTGAATAATTTCGATATCATGTGATAAATAGCTTGTTATTACACATGGAGTATTTACAATTTTTAAAGTACAGATATAAAAAAAATCAAACAATCAGAAATAGGGCTATTCACAAACGGTAACATACAGTGTGGATATTTGGGTTAGAAACCTGAAATTATCTACGTTAGGCAACGTTTAGGCAAAACACGCCGAGACGCGCCGAATTTTAAATTCAGTTATGCTTTTATTTTGGATAACCATCGCTATGATGACTTCCTCCATTTTTTTCTAAACAGAAACCTGTATTTTTTCTATCATATTTAAGTTAAATTCTAACAACAGCAGTATGTAGCACTAATGCTGATAATTCTTGAGATTCAGGTTGTTAAAGTTTCAAAAATAAGTTACACAGTTTCAGGAAAGGACGTTTAATTGGAAATAACAGAAACAAAAGTATTAGTTATTCGAACGAAAAACAATTTAAATGAGTTACTCAAACTAAGATCCTCTTCTTGACAATAAGCCAATATAATATTAGTACCAGATTTGCAATAATTATTATTAAATTGCATATCGATCAATAAGTAAAGAGTAGTGAACTGTCAACTTGGCATGGCTATATTGATTATAATCTGTAAGAACTAACATTTACACAACTTAATTTATTTTCAGATTATAATCTAGATAGTATTGCAAAGTTGACACTTCATTAATGTTTACTTACTGTTTGACATAAGTTTCAAACAAAGTCTTAATTTAATTTAGTATTTTTTAAACCAACGTGAAGTATACAATATGATGCGATAATTAAGTGAAACACAAAAAATTTAAATATTAATTTTAAGAGGGTGCGATGGTAAGATTCGAACATTTTCCGAGGTATCCAATATATTCAAGAACAAATATTCACATACAATGCGCAAGACGATCCACATGTAAGTAAGAACTTTAGTCTCCAATCTTGACACCAGTCACAAGTCAGTTTCAACTTACATGACAAAACATAAATTGCACCTCTACAAAATTAATTTAATTCAGGACTTAAACCAGGATAACCCTGACTGTAGATTAGAATTTTGCGAACACATGACGGACCGGTGTAACCAAAATCCGCTTTTTGTTAAGAATACCGGTTTTTCCGATGAAGCCACATTTTGTGTAAACGGCACCGTTAATGGACAAAATTGTCGATACTGGGCACCTAAAAATCCTCACTGTATGATGGAAGCCCATACTAAATTCCTTCAAAAGGTTTACGTATGGACGGGAATTATTGACAACAGAACGGTCCGTTTTTCATAGACGGACATCTTGCCGATGCAAAATATTTAGACATGTTAAGGCAGGAAATAGTACCAAAATTAACCACGCTGTTCCCAAATGGTAATAACCCGAACGTACCAAATGAACTTTATGGCGCCATCAAGACGGAGCTTGGTGTCCCCCCGTGTGAACGTTCGTCATTATTTAAACGAAATATTTCCAAATCAATGGATTGGGAGAAGGAAGTTTATCGAATGGCCAGCTAGGTCACTAGATCTTACTTCACTGGATTTCTTTCAAAGTCGAAAGTATACGTCAGTGGACCCAATAATATTGAAGAATTGAAAGATAAAATTCGTGATTAAATTAAAGCTATTCGATCTGATACCCTTGAAGAAGTGTTGCGAGAATTCAAGCAAAGGTTAGCTTACCTTCAAGAAGTGGGAGCATCTCAATTTGAGCACCTCATTAAAACTGTTTTTCGTTCAAGTAACTAAAACTTTTGTTTTTAAACGTCCCTTCCTGAAACTGTCTAACATATTTTTGAAACTTTAACGACCTGTAACTCAAAAATTATCAGCTTTAGGGTAATAGTGATACGTATTGCCGTTTTTAGAATTACAGTTTCTATTTAGAAAAAAATTGGATGACGTCATCACGACGTCATCATAGCGATGGTTGTCCAAAATAATAGCATAACTGAATTTAAAGTTTGAGATGTCCCGGCGTTTTTTACCTAAACGTAGATAATTTCAGGTTTCGAACCCAAACATCCACACTGTATAAACTGAGCATGTAGCATGAACACAGTAAAACTTATAAGATATCACAGATTGTATTGCTTAAGAATTCGTTATAATGGTAATATGGATTATGAAGTAAATTATTTTTGCTAGTTGTTTTAAAGCTGTTTATTTAGTTCCCTCCAGGTACATGGAAGTTTATTAAATAATTTATAACAAAGAAAGTTTGGCCCTTATTGCATTTTGATAGTCTTTTGTAGAGTACATATAAATCGTTTTCTGTTCTTGTGTAATGACTGGGAACTTCTGAGCACTTCCAAGTTTGAAATTGATATGCATACATAACTGGATGCAAAATAAATAAACTTGGTAGAGTTAAGAATTTAAGTTTTAAGAAAACTTCGGATTAGATAACCAACTTTATTTAGTTTTTTTACCAGTTTTTGTGATTCAAAAAGAGAGAGCGACAATCCAGAACGTTGGCACTACTGACATAAACTCATGATGTACAACGGAACTTACATGAAAAACCCTATGGAATAGACCTATAGATTAACTTTTGTTTTATTTTCTGAATAGTGTTTGAAATATAATGATTTTTAACAGGCCAATGTATGTAGTCCCATAAATCTGTCAGAAATATTGTTATTAACTAGGATTAATTTTATCTGCCCAAGAAATGCTTACTTTGTTAATACAGGATGAAAGTGATAAAGGAAAGAAAAGGTGTGCAAGCAAAATCGCTGAAATTCTTGTTTCAGACAGGAGCGTTCAATGGGATATCATAGAGTTACGATTCATTGCGCGAGTTTATGCAATTAGTTTACATATTTTCCTTTTGTTAACTTGGTCAACAAGAATTGGAAAAATTTGAAATTCAGGTCATAGATGATATATTTGTTAAACAAACGCGTGAACCGTACTACGAAAGCTTTCACGCATATTTATTGGGAATTTGAATCACGGATCACAATTCAAATACTATTATTGTGAAAATGTAAAATTGTAAATATGAAATTATACAGTACAACAGTACATGGATACCGAAAAGCAAATATTAGCAATTATCAATTAAGATTTACATAATGTATCGTAGTTGCCACTTTATTCTGTAAACGATGTTATCAAATGTCCGTTTCTTCGCAGATACACAAGGACAATAGAACTTAATAGTATCTCTTGTACAATACCCTAAAAGTAGTTAGATACCGGAGACCTAATCCACGTAGGGAATTTACATGTGTAAGAGGGAGACCGATAGGTGTAAGTGTAAGCGAGAGAATATATCAATATCAATCACTTCGCTCTCGTTTAGGACGTGTTTAAGCAACAAATCATAAATGGGTGTTTATTGACTTCGCTAAGAAAGAAACCGTAAGTAGGGAGGTTCACCAACCTTTAAAAACATGTCAAGCATATTTTCGTGGAATTTGTTCTTAGATATTCAAAATCACCACTTAGAAACAAACCGGATATGCAGTCTTGACTAAGAAACAAACCCAAAAGTTCCAAAGTCACTGGTTTAATCTAGAAACAAGCTCACTAACCCAAATACAGTCATAATACGAAGACAATGTTAATTCCTATAACGAGGGGAATCCTGTTTCTAGATTACGCTGTAGGTCAAATTTCAAGGTCATGTAAGTAAGTAAGTAAGTAAGTTTATTCAATACCAACTGGTGTTGAACATAAAATACATTGCAGTAAAATTACATGTATAAATAGACTTAATACTATGACTTCAAGTACACACGACATAACGGACTAGACTATGTCCATATATATATATATATATATATATATATATATATATATATATATATATCACATGACTAATAATTAACAGATTATCACAGTACTTTGAGGAGCATGAGAACTAATATGCAACTTGTTTACCACAGACGCTGTTTGTTTGCATTATAACTTTTGATTAACGTCTCATACTCTTCTAGCGTATATAAAGGTTTTATTAACAAAAATTTTTTTAGTTGCTTTTTAAATATTGTGATGCTATTGGAGTTCTTTATGTAATCTGTAAGTTTATTGTAAAATATAACGGGTTAATAGAATTGAGTCTCTTCTTATTCAAGGCCACATTGCATTTAAGAGTGAATAATAGAGCGCAATCTAAATTATTTATGTAAACCTATCTATTAAAAAATAAGGTTGCACGTTAAATCTAATACAAAAATCACAAGTCGTTCTACAACTATATCAACTCCGATGTCGCCACTATACAGGGTGTTACTTAATGATAGACCGTAATTCCCAATAAGTTATCACTAACTAGATGATAATTATATGTTTCAGTTACGATCCGGGTGGCAATCTCCCAAATAGCATTGACAAACAAAATGTGAGCAACTCACTTTTTAAAAATTGTATATTTTTGTACAATGCAGTAGCTAAAAATACAACTTTTTGGTCTCTCGAGATTTTTTTGTATATTACATCGAGAAAAAATGTATGTCGAAAAATTGTGAAAACACAATCAAATTAACCTTGCTCGTTATTTATTTATAGTCCGTTTTTTAAACTTAACAAAGGAAAAGAAATAACAATGTAACTGAATATTTAGAAAAAAATGTTGGAAATGACAACCTCCCGCTTCTATATAGGCTTCTACTTTTCTTCTCATCGAATGACGAACTCTTTCAAAAAGTTCATGAGTATTTCTTATGGTTTTAAATCCCTCAACAATTCTATTGCTTAGTTGTTCTACTGTCTCGATTGGTGTAGCATACACGAATGATTTAGGTGCCCCCACAAATAAAAACCTAGGCTATTAAAGTCAGGCGATCTAGGTGGCCAAAATTGTGGCCCGCCACGACCTATACAAGGATTTCGGTAAACTCCATTCAAATACTCATGAGTCAATATGCTAAAGTGCGCTAGAGCACCATCATGTATGAACCAGTGTTGCTGTCCTAACTGAAGAGGAACAGCTTCAACAAATAAAGACAAATCATTTTGTAGAAAATTACTGTATGATAGTCTGTTAAGGTGTCCTGGTAAAAAAATGATCCAATCAAATAGTCACCTTTGATACCGATCCAGATGTTGAGAGAAAATGTTTCTGTAATAGCGCAACGATTTTCTTGGACCCAGTTATGATTATTGTGGAAATTAATTGTTGAATTTGTGTAAAAATGCGCTTCGTCCGTAAACATAATGATGGAATCAAACTGAGGATTTGGAAGATACCACCTACACAATTGCATACGCGGGCCAAAATATCTTGTAAGAAATGCCTGAACTCTTTGTACGTGGTAAGGATACAACAAATAATCTCTTAAAATTTCACATGCCATTTTATGGCAAATGTTTACTTCCCCACCAATTTTTTGCGTATTAGTTGCTGCATTCCCTTCGACTGCGTGTAGGACAGCATCCTTAACTGCCGGAGTTCGAATTGTACGAGATCTTCCCCCGGAGGTATTATGTTTGAAATTGCCAGATTCAGACGATGAAGAATGTTTATAAATATTTATCTGCTTGGAAGGACACGATGCGGATACCTGTCTTGGTAGAGTCGCCGGGCCTCCGCGGCATTACCATTGGCAAGACCATAAGGGAAATGCATTTGTGTCATCTCCAAATTAGAGGAATTATTTGCCATTTTCTGAATAGGACCTTTTGACCCAAGAAGAAATAATAACAAACTATGACGGAATGTCACAAATATTATGTTCATAACATTTCCTAGCAAAGAGCAAAGTTAACTTGATTATATTTTAACAATTTTTCGACATGCAATGAAGTGGCTTTACTTTTTTCTCGAAAACGAAGTAACATACGAACAAACATCAAGAGACCAAAAAGTTTTACTTTTAGCCGGTTAATTCAAAAAAAAAACGTAAGTGGAGCGTTTTTTTTTGGTCAATATTATTTGTGAGACTACCCCCTAGGACGCCACTGGAACTTATAATTATCATCTAGTTAGTAATAACTTAGTGGCTTATCACAGTAAACAACACTGTCAATTTTCAACAAAATCGGCATAAGGATCTTTGAGATATTAGTACAAAAAAAATTTCTTTTAAACTGGCACACTGTATCTGTATCTTTTTAGGACATATGTTTATATGAACTTTTTTCTACATGAATTTGATTAAGGAATGCTCCCTTGGGATTACGGTCTATCATTAAGTAACACTCTGTATATGGATACAACTCACTGTTTCAGTATCAATATGAATAGTAACTCAATATATTGTTATTGTTTGTGTTCCCAGAAATGAGATTGTGATCATAGACAGAGG
This sequence comes from Vesta saturnalis, assembly GCA_036346205.1. Classification (NCBI taxonomy): domain Eukaryota; kingdom Metazoa; phylum Arthropoda; class Insecta; order Coleoptera; family Lampyridae; genus Vesta; species Vesta saturnalis. The sequence goes on along the minus strand of JARFJB010001950.1, from coordinate 776,173 downwards.
AAAATATCTCTAAATTGAATACGGTACATTTTTTAACCTTGCACTAGTCCTACGAATCGAATGTGGTAATTGTGCTAAAACCAGTAATGTGGTTTTAGAAGTTAAAGTATGTGGGAGCTCATGAGATGGTAGCCATACATGAAGATGCAATTTTCCCGTTCTCGTGAAATCAAAAATCCTATTAATTGTGCTAGTATTAAATGTGGATGAAGACATAAAATAAAAATTTAGATCCTTTTTATTCGTGTATAAATACCCTTATCTCTGCATAAACACAAACAACCCCATGCAGGCAGCGTAACAGCGAAGGTGGTGTTGGTTTGGTGAATACTCTGATAAGAACGTAGAGAATAAGATACCGCTGAATATAAAAAATACAATACTGCCTATAGGGATGATACAGTTTTGGGGGGTAGACATAGAGCTGATAAAATTTAGAAAAAAATGTTTGGGAACGTTTGAAATTATTAGATGCGTGCACCGTCAACTGTCGGAATCATTATAAAATCAGTGACAAAGTAGGGGATGGGGTACAAAGGAGTATAAAGAAAAGAGTACCATCCCTCTGTGCTGTAAAATAATAGCTAAAAATTATAAATTGGGGAGAAATGTTATGGCAACGATAGTCAGCACTTCCAATACCAAAACGTGTAGTGCAGAGATTGACAAAAGTCAAAATACCTACACTTATTTCATTGCCTAAACAAGGGGGAATTTTACTGGTACCTTGTTCAATGAATCGCAAGGTTAACAGCGTTTGGTGCTTTAGCTGGCTGGTGGATCTTCACGAATTGTTAAAGTAGTTAATGTGGTGCATTTTATCCAAAACCATGTAAATCTAGCGGTGGTACATTAAAATCGTTCCCAAATAGCTAACTAGATTACCCTACAGACCGTTAACCGACGTTCATTTAAACAAATATCCGCCTAACGTATCCTACTTCAGAGATGCCTTCATATCATCCTAACATATTATCAATTTGGAGTCAAAGCAGACCCGGTACTAATTAGGATGCTATAAAAAATGTGATGAAATGGATGGCATTACTATCGTTTATTATAATTACAACCAGGAGCAGGAATTTAATACAATTATTTACGGGTACCTACGCTTAAAACCTCTAAAATAATGCAGCGAAAGGTTAATATCGTCAGTTATATCAATAATATTTAGTTTGGAGGGTGTTTTAATATAAATATTGCAATAAAATAATGAGACTTGCCGATGTACATATATAGTGTATTGTAATAATCATTTATCGCCGACTATGTCTTTACAAGTTGTAATTCAGAAAGTGTAAGATGAATAATTTAAGAAAGCGTAAATTATATTTCAGAAAGAGTAACTTGTAATTCAGATTAGAAAGCTGTATTTTAGAAAGCGTAAGGTGTAATTTAGATTAGTGAAATGTAATTCAGAAAACATACCATGTAATTCAGATTAGTAAAATGTAATTCCGAAAACGTAGTATGTAATTCAGATTAGTAAGTAGTATTTCTGAATGCGTCAGTTGATTTTAAAAAATCGGTATAAGTATTTCAGAAAGTGTTATGTGTAATTCAGATAATATTAGTTTAGTGCCTATTTGTTATTAAATTTACTGAAGATTATTACATATGATCAACAGAATATACCTATAAATTATTTTTACATAGAAAAAATTATTTACAATATAAAATGGTTTTTCTTAAATTTTCAATTTTTTTTAACAAAAACTCTTATTCTACGTATCAACAAAATTTGAAAATTTAAAAAAAGTGGCTTAATAAACCATTCCTTTCAACAACAAAAATTTCTTAAATTTAATTTTTATTTTAATTAAATATAAATATAGATGAAATTAAACAACAAAAACCAAAACAAAACAAAGACAATACCATAAACTTAACAATACTTAATAATATATGTTTAACACAAACATAAATAATAAAAAAATTCAAACTATTGTCATACATCATATCTTCCAGAGCTAAAGCTGCAGCATGATGAGTGGTGCTGTGTTGTGCAGCTCTAGCACAATCACCCCCAACAATTGTTTCTCTTACTTGGTTGATAATGCCTTCCAGGTGTCGAAGTCTCTGTTCTCCAATACCACGGCCTACCACTGGAGGAATCCGAAGGGTTGTTTTTCTATAAGACTTTATAGAATAGTTTCAATCGAGTTAAGCATTGGGGAGTATGGTGCCAATCGTAAAAGTGTGCCCCTCTTTCCATCCAAAACATTTTGTGGTCTTGAGTGACAAGGTGCATTATCGCAAACAATGACCAGATCTTGTAGTTGGTTTCCAAGAATTTGCCATTGATGCAATAATGATGCCACCGAAGCATTGGATGTGTAGGAACCTCTTATATGTCCCATGGCAACTACATCTACAGCCCATATGGCCCCAATCAAATGAATATTGGGACCTCTTGAAGCAAGAAGCTCCTGAACAGCTCTGGCGTCACGTCGAACCCGTGCTCTTGTACGGCGGCAGAGCAAATTAAAATTAGTTTCATCTAACCAAAGGATTTGTTTTCCGTTTCTTATAAAATCATTAAGCTCTAAGACATGCTCTCTGCCTTTTTTCCTTATTCACCAGGGTATTCATCGTATTTGGTAGGTAATGCACTTGTTTAATTGTAAACATCCTGTCTTCCAAATAATTTCCTATTGTAGTTGTTGATATAACTTTCCGAAAATTTTGTAAAACTTTTTCTTTTAACTGTTTTAAAATTCAGCCGTTGTCTTCATGTACCCACGATATCATTTCATCAATTTCAACCTCTGATAGACTTTTTGGTTTAATGCCTCCTTTGACCGACTCTGACCAGGTTTAACTCAACGAAAAGCTGTTTTATAGACGGCTAGTGACTTGGCCCGAGTTATCCAATCTTCTCCTTGTTTGCACAATTAACCACTCTAACTCTGTCTTGTTCATTATGTTTTTTGTATCTATGTATAAAATTGTTTAATGTAAATTAATTTTAATTCTATGATACAAAATGTATGTATTTACATACCGTTTCCTTTGAATAACCTCACTTCCAATCAATAAAACTCGGAATAATGGGCAGTATATTGATTTTCGATATTTGTGATAATTGGCGCGGCACATTTTGAGTGTAAAAGATGTTTACAAGATTGTAATTGTACAACTACATTACGATGCGTTGAAACCTGACAAATTGCACAATTATCTTTCAGATTCATTTTACGAAAAAGGAATTGGAAATTACTTCAAAAGTGTGACAGACACTAAGCTTAAAAAATTTAATTTGGGGTAAAATCAACGCGTGAAATTACTAAATTACATATTACATTTTCTGAATTACATTTTACTAATCTGAATTACATATTATGTGTTCTGAATAACAAGTAACTCTTCCGGAAATATAACTTACGCTTTCTTAAATTCATCTAACACTTTCTGAATTATAACTTGAAAAGGTGCAGTATCGGAATGCTGTAATTCTGAATGTCAAAATCATTAATAATCTGTCACTTTATGGCACAGCGTACCATAAAGTCGCTCTGGTAACGAAATGGAACGAGAATTTTAATTATTTATATTAATATTAATGGTACAATTAGAATTTCCGGATATCGAAATTATTCCAAAAGAAGGGATTATTACACATAATAAAATACTTATTTTTTTGGGTTTTTTATTTAAAAAAACCCAAAAAAAGGTACATATTTAATTATGTAATTGTAATTGATTCCTTTTTGTAATTAGCTTCGGATCGTTTCGGAACAATACTGGATTCGGCTTCTTCTGCTTGGCTTAGAATATCTTTGCATAAATTAAAATTTTTTTCGTACTGCAATTTGTGCGAATGACAAAATATTTAGTTATGACGTAAGATTTTGTTTATCGTTTTTATTCAGGTTACCATGAAGGTAATTGCACAGAAACAAAAGATCCCAATTTAACATCATGATTTGGATAGAAAAACCATTACTAGGCAGCAAGTTGTTAACTTACTAATAGTATACGTGGTATTACATGTGGTCCCTATGAATGATAATAAGCACAGCTGCTACAGGAAATCTTATTTCCAATGAGGGATGTACGTTTGGCGATAATCAGGATATGATTGAACCGAATTCTGTAAAACCAAACTCACTTTTTATTTTCGATGATATTGCTTGTCAAAAGCAAAATAACATAAGAGCATATTTTTCTGTGAGCAAACGTAATGATAGAATGATTGATCGGTTCTATTTGAATCAAATCTACAGTAAAATTCCTAAATAATTAATTCGAGATATCACCAACCTAATTGTACTGTCTGAGCAAGAAACATCTGTACGAGGATTATGTAAATCCCACAATAAGCATGAAATGAGGTATGTGCTGTACTTGTTGAGGTGACTTCGTTTCACAGTGATAAGTAGGAAATCCGAAATGAAGGATGATCGATATAGAAAAGGGTTTGACGAATACATAATACTCTAAACAAACTGTCTTTTGTAGTGTAGTTAGATCTACTCAAGAAGCAACTACCCGTCTTTAGGAAACAATTACCTTTTTTTGCTGGAAACAGTTCATTTAGGAAAATAACTACTTGTTTGTGCAAAAAGATTATCTATTCAGCGCTTCCATTATTAAGTCGATAACCTTTGAAACAATGGATAAAAAAAAGATTGTATTAAAGCAAATAATTATTTAAGTTCATGAAATAAAAACAGAAGTATAGCAGTGTTAAGAGTGCTTGCCTCAGTCAAGAAAAGGTATTGGCGAGCACGCATAAGCCCTTAATAGAACCCCTAACTGAAACAGCAACCAAAATTAATGTAGATAAGAAATTAAAAACAACGAAAAAGGAAGAAACCATAGGCATTAAATCCAAAAGAGCCTTCCTTGTTCTTATTTGCAAGAAGGCACGCCTATCCTTAGATGGGTTAATGCTGAGAAAGAAGAAGCAGAAGAAGCGCAATAATAATGAGAAGAAGAACCTATTAAGTACCACATCTAATTCATCCATGCGAAATGTGCTTATCTAACAATAATGTCTAGAGCAATACTCTGAATTACCCTGTATACACGTTGAATGCTTTATGAGAGGTACTGAAGGTGCTATGTGATACAGATTGAGGGTTTCGGGGTTTATTAACGTTAAACAATGTTAATTGTGTATTAATCAGCACATACAACACCTTTTTTTTATTTTTTGACATCTACATAACAACTTCGGCAGAGTACAGACTATCTAAAACCAGTAAAGATACTTTTTAATGGCGCCGCAGTCGGCTGTTTGTTGCACTAAACATAACTAAACGTAACACAAAATTCTATGGGAACAATCAATATCCTCCTCTCAATTTAAATATGTTTCAAAAGTGACACAAGAAAATAAAAAAAATCCTTTAAATTGCAAAAACGAAAACATAATATACAATAGTGCCTTTCAAAAAACTTTTGTAGCGGCTTAATTCGATAAAACAAAAACTTTTCTTTTCCACATGACTTGGTAAAAATATAAGAACAATTATTTAAAGAACTGACATATTTTACAATTTTCTGTTTCAAACAGAGAAATTTAATGTCTATATGCTTGCTACGTTTTGAGATTTCAAAGCTCTTAATCATAGATATACAGGGTAGTACGAAAGTCTGCAACAGAATTCATAATTTTCCAAATAATTGTTTTCGGAAAAGTCTCACGTACAGGTCGATTTTTATTTTTTGTTGGGCACATTTTAGCATAAAATTTGTTTACCAAAAACAAGATGGCTACCACGAGCCATTTTGTAAAAACAATTTAAATGGAAAGGGGGGTCATGTGATACATCGTTGGGAATCTCTTAACAATGGGAATTCAAATCCCAAATTTTAAAACAATCGATTAAGGTATAACAAAATGGCCACCTCTTCAATGCGTCACTTTTTTTCTTTCTGGAACATCTTCATTAGCTGACTTATCATACGTCTGGTTACTTTGTTACAGAAATACCGTTTGCTTTTTTGAAATTCGAAAGTGTTTTTTTTTTAATTTGTTTTGCGTTCCAGAAAGGAAAAAAGTGACGCATTGGAAAGGACGCCATTTTGTTATACCTTAATCAATTGTTTTAAAATTTGGGATTTGAAATCCCATTGTTAAGAATTTTCCAACGATGTGCCACATGACCCCCTTTCTATCTAGATTTTTCTTACAAAATGGCGCGTTTCCGTGAGTTGTTGGGAAAATTTTTTATGCTAAAACATGCCCAACAAAATAAAAATCGACCTGTGCTAGAAATTTTTCCAAAAATAATTATTTTGGAAGTTATGAATTTTGTTCCAGATTTTGGACCACCCTGTATATAGTTTGTCTATTTGTAAGGTAACTGGATTTGACTCACCAAATTATGATAAAATACCCTTTAAATTTATCAGGTCCCGGGATGCACCAGCAGCGATACACTCTGCCTCCATGGGTAATAGAACCACACAGTTCTGCCTACGGAAATGTCAAGCAACTGGATTCCTCCCCAGTCCACATCACACATCGTTTCCAGTCCGCTATCATTTTTAGTATTCAACGGCCCAATGTTTTTAGTACTGTTTAAATACCTCAGAATTCGCTGTCTGGCTTTCCACGTATTTACGGTTGGTTTGCACAAACATCGTTTCAAGTACGAGACACTATACGCAATATCCAGACACGTAACTAAAGAAGGATACATCAAACTGCATACCAAGCGTCAGTGTTTCTTTGGAAGTTTATTTCCATAGGCGTAGTAATCGATCGCGTTTCACACGTATTAATTTTTTTCAATAACCGAGTTAATTTATACTGGTCTATTTTAAGTCCATTTTCCGTTTTTATAACTTCTATACCAGAGAAAGACGAGACACTATTAAAACTTTTAACTTTAAATTCTTCGTAAAGGTTTTTGAAAACTTAATTTACTTGATCGTCTGGTCCAATTATGAGAGCGCCGTTTATGAATAATACTAGGTAGGCTTGACCTTTGATGTATATACAGTAATCGTATTGAACTCTTATAAATTTTAGATTTGACATGACTTCGTTAAACTTGATATTTCAACATTTTGGTTCATTCCGAAGACCATACAAATTTCGGTACTGCCTAGAGTGCCATTCAAAAAAGCTGTTGGATATCCATTTGCTTAATGTTTTTTTTTTTTTGTAAAAAATCCCAAATTAGAACTCTAATTGTAGGTAATCTACTAACGACTGAGTATGTGTGCTTCTCTCCAGCATTATGTACTTGGCAAACTTTTGAGACGGGATGTGCCTTCTTGGTACCGTCTTCCTTTTGTTTAAATACCCATTTGGTACCGATAGCTGTTAGATCTCTGGATAAAACTACTGAGATCCATTTCTTCAACTATTCATGTGATTTTAGTGCTTTGTCTAGTCAAGTTTCTGTGCTTCTTTAAATGATTTGGGTTCTTCATTTGTGTTAATAAGCAATAAGCAATATAGATTTCATAATCTCCTAAACTTTCTGGTTTTACGATGTTTCTTCCTAACCTTGTTTTTTCTGTCCATTGCAATGTTTCTTCGTCCTCACTTGAACTATTTGTGCTGTCATTCTCCTTCTCTTCTTTAATAACGTTTTCTCCCATTTCATTTCTATTCACGATCTCTTGTTCATCTGGTTAATCCTCAACATTGTAGCCAGTTGTTCATCCTTGCTCAGCGAAGTGTACATCTCGGCTCTTTATTATTCTTCCTTCTTCTGGTAAGTATATCACATAACCGCTACCGCAGTATTGAACCAAAATTCCTTTGTTCACTTTAGGCTCCAGTTGTTCTCTTTTTTGCAACACAGTATACCACGCTCGCCTTGCAAAGATTCTTAGTTTGCTTAGATCGTTTCTTACATGCCACATTTTCGATGGTGTTACACCTCTTGGTAAACAGGTAGTGGGAGTTCTGTTAAGCTGAGCATTTTAATGCTTCTGACCATAAAATTTGGACTATAAGGAAATTAGATTCCATTACTTGCTCGTCTTGCTCGATTCTTTATTATTCTTCCTACTTCTGGTAGGTATACCATATAACCGACACCGCATTCTATTTGAATTCCATTTTGCTTAAAAAATTTCTGAAAAACTTTTGACAAAAACTCGCCTCCGTTATCTAATCTGAACTTCTTTACTTTAACATCATGTTGCCTTTCGAGCTCTTTAACATACTGTTTTAAATTTTCTTCAAGTTTCCTCTATGTGAAACCCTATTATAACTATTTCCCTGACTACTTCTATAATTCCTTTTTGGACATGCAGCTTGAAATGGTTCATACTTCAACATTTAAAGCACCCCTTGCGATTAGCTTGATAACTTACTTCGTCAACGTTCATAGGCCCATTCATGCCATCATTCTTGGAGGTTATTTTTAATTCCTCATCTAAAAGTCTATTCTTAATGGAATTCATTTTAGCTTCGGAAATAGTTTCCAGTTCCGTTATTACCCTGTCGTAATTGGAAGGTTATGACTATTAAAGGTGACAAACCCTATCGCTCTCATTTATATTGGACCCTAGGTCCTTCAATTCTCTAATTATAGAATCTAATTTAAGGAAGTGGTCTTCAAGCCTATCGCTAACCCCTGACCTATAACTAATTAATTTTCTCCATAAGGAAAGTTTAAAAAGGCAGTTTAAGTAAATAACGAATCAGTTCGTTGTATTGTGATACGGTTAAAAAGGAACAGCTGAATTCTGCTCCTAAGACAAAAACATTTGAGTTCAAAACCCATCGCATATGTAATCTTTTGACATAAGTCAATCCACGTTTCATTATTGAATACAGCGTTGATCATATTGCATTTCGAATTTTAAGTAAACATAGATTATAATGTTGTAGTGTTTAATTTAGTAATTTTATGATCGTAAGGTTTACGAGAAATATTGTTTTATTCATTTTATGCTGATATTAACAGACATTTCACTTTATTAGGTATACATATAAATACAGTTATTTAGTGTTTATTCAGATTACATTATTATGCTTTGAGATACAGCTTTTCTCAATTTTTGTTGTATTTAACTATTGAACCTAAATATTGAGTGGTGTCCAAAATAAACAAATGCGAATACTAATTACACCTATGGATAAATCTCTGCTCCCCCACACCTGAAGATCACAGAGTTCTCAATTACAGTAAGTTACATAAGTTTGTACCTCACTGAGCTAGACCCTGTTGCAATTTACCTTTTGAAATATAACACCGAATTTTTTATTTTTTATAATGTGTAGGTTTATGTTAATACCCACGATAACTTCAGAACGAATACACGTACGTACTTAAAATTATGTATTTAAGCATCCGGATACACCGACACCCGGACCCACGGGCTCACGGACACACATGAACATATGGACACACGGACACACACATACACGGACAAATAGACACTATCTCACGGACACATGGATACACGGAAACACGGGCAGACGGGCACGCAGTCACACGGACAAACAGACACACGACTGACGCACACATACCACGGATACAAGGACACACAGGCCCACGGGCATACGGACACACGGGCACACGGACGTAAGGACTCGCAGACTCGCGAAAACACGGACACGTGGACGCGCGGGGACACGGACTCACCGAAACACGAACACAATGGCAAACGAGCAGTTGGGAACACGGACACACGGACAAACAGTCATACGGACACACACATACGGACAAATGGACACTATCTCACGGAGACACGGATACACGGAAACATGGGCATACGGGCACATGGGCAGACGGACACGCGGTCACACGGACACACGGACTTACGCACACATACCACGGATAAAAGAGCACACAGGCGCACGGGCATACGAACACACGGGCACACGGACACACGGACTCACAGACTCGCGGAAACACGGACACGTGGACGCGCGGGAACACGGACACACCGACACACGGACTCCCCGAGACACGAACACACGGGCAAACGAGCAGTTGGGAACACGGACACACGGACAAACAGACACATAGACACACACATTCGGACAAATGGACACTATCTCACGGACACAAGGATATACGACACGCGGGCACACGGGCACATGGGCACACGGTCAGACGGTGACACGGATACACGGACATACTGACAAACGGGCACACGGACAAACGATCTCACGGACACACACACGGGCACGATCGCACGGATACAGGGACACACGGAAACACGGACACACGGGGACACGGACACACCGACACACGACAATCGGACACACGGTCACACACAGACACGGGCACACACACCCACACACACGCACGCACCCACATACACACACACACACACATATACACACACACACACACACACTCACACACACACACACACACACACACACACACAGAAAAACACACACACACACACACACCACACACCACACACACACACACACACACACACACACACACACACACACACACACACACACACACACACACACACACACACACACACACACACACACACACACACACACACACACACACACACACACCACACACACACACACACACACCACACACACACACACACACACACACACACACACACACACACACACACACACACACACCACACACACACCACACACCACACACCACACACCACACACCACACACCACACACCACACACCACACACCACACACAACACACACACACACACGATGGCCGATCTTGGCGAAACATTGCCAAGCGTTGTCAAAGGTATATGTAATTTGGAAGGTAAATGTGGTTAAAGCCGATTTAAAAGAGAGACATAATTGCTAGACAATAAGATAACATGCCAATCCTGAAGTGGCGTCATAAGAGAGATGTTTACATGTTTGTGACTTGTCATGGGCATAATACTGGAGGTACAGAAAAAATATATCTATTACCAAACCAAATCAAACCTAAATCTATTTTCGATATCGAATAAATTAGATACCTACTATTCACCAGTTCTTAAACCCGTAGTTAGGTACAAATAAGTGACAAACAAATTAATGTTTGGCACTGTGGTAACGAATAGTTGTTATATAACCAAATTTCTAGGGGAAAAAAGAATTCATTCATTTTTGCAGAAGAAATTATGAAAGGTCTTCTTAAAACACCAAGAGCAATCGGACAAACAGAGATCTGTAGACCATTTAATTTCGAAAAAGGTGCACATAAATCCTCAGAGGGTCCACGATAAAATGAAACATAAAGAAAACTGTACAGGCACATTCTTATCGTATCGGATGTAATAAGTCAGTTTGTCAGGAGCATGCTGGGCCACCGAGACACTGGACGCATGCCCAGTGTTCTGCACCACTGGTGATCAGCTGTGCTTTTAAATAAACAAATTAACAAAGCTTGGAAAATATTAGATAATGACACATAATTTCATGACCATTGAGTAATGAAATGTAATTACATTTCATTACTGAATGCTCATGATATAGTATAATACAAATTACAACACAAAGCATAAATCAATCCCTACAATACATTTGTCGTTTCGCGAGTGGAGAAACGAGTCGTTCGCCAGCCGCAAATGATTGCTTACTATGACGCCGAGCTCGGTGAGGCGACGCGGGTTATACATATGTTTGGGTTAAATAGGTATAATATTTAAAAAACAAAACTATGAGGCGCTTCAAATCGCCAATGTCCCTTTCGTGTTGCGCTAAAGAACAAGTCCTTATAAAGTGAATCTCTAGGTATAAAGACATAAAGGTACCTAATTAATTAATTAATTAATTAATTATTATTTAATCGATAATCAATTTTAAATCAAATTTGATGTATATCTAAAGTTTTAACTTTTGGTAGGATACAACGCGTAAAGGTGGCGCGTAAAATCGCGCGATAAAAACAAAAAGATCTTACAAATAGAAGAAAAATGTGTTAAATTAGATAGTTTTTTTAGGAACCTGGTTCAGTGACCGAAAAGATAAGCAGCACTCCAGATGAGGTTAACTCTGTTACAAAAGGGAAATGGCAATAGAAATGGAAACCACCAGCCTTTCATGTAGTGCTAGTTTCCATCAGTCTACAGCCAAGTCAAACAATTTTAGAAGACATCCAAGAGGAAGAAATGTCTCGGGAAGTGTCAAACTTATTTATCAAACCAAGAGGATATGATAATATATAAATGAAAATGGAAAGTAGTTAAATAATGTATCGCAACTTCCAAACTCTTTTGTACTCGATGTTTCTGCTTCTCCAAACCGTGTGATAAAAATTCTTTTTGCGGCGAGGTTGAAGATTGGCGTCATATTTACCAACGAATTAAAGAACTCGAGTTTAGTACAACCCACGAAAATTGTTCTGAATCATATAGTATGAAGTCAAAAAATAAAGTCATCATAAGTATTTTATTCTATGATGAAAAAAGTCTTAGAGACGAACGAGTTAAGAAAAAGTGATTAATTCTAGAAAGACTCATTACTATTTTACCAATTATTGGAAAACGAGGTCTTAGTTCTCGAAGGAAGAAAAATGAAGAAGCTTATAATATTAGACGATGCAATTTTTTGGATTTAGTTATTCTTCTTGGTAAATATGATTTACTATTAAGAGAACACTTGACAATGGTAACTGATAAAAATAAGGAAGCACGAGACCGTTTCTTACAAAAATCAGAGCCTAGTTCGAGTAAATGCAAACGAAGTCGGGGAATTTTACTGACACCTTGGTCAAATAATGCTATAGAATAATGCAATCATTCTTCAAGACAAGGCATTATGAATTTACTTTAAAAAGTCTTAGATAAAAATAATTTAATTGTTAAGAATTGCCTAGGAAACGCCACCGATGGTGCGGCAAATATGAAAGCCCAATATAATAGCTTTACGTCTTGGTTAAGTGAAAGTTCTCCCGGACAGGTCCATATATGGTGTTACAGCCATGTATTAAATTTGGTATTAAGTGATTTCACCAAGCCTCCAATTGCAGCCGCTTCGTTTTTTAATCTGTTATGTAGTTTATCAGTTTTCTTTAAAGAATCTTACAAGAGAATGGGTATGGCGTGATCGGGATACGTTGTACGTTAAAAAAAATATTAACATTAATCAAAGTTGAAGAAACCCAAGATGTAACACCCGATATTAGAGAGAACGCCAGAAATTTAAAGGAACAATTATTAAAATATGAAACAATTTTGCTTGCACAGATTTATCTCCAAGTATTTAGTATTACTGAACCCGTGCCCAAATATTTACAAACCAGTGGATTAGATCTCTTAAAAGGTCAATCATTGGTTTCTTCTGTACTTTTTCAACTTAGATCCATTCAAAGACATATTGCAAACATTAAATTAGAAACAAGTAAATTTGTTAATCGGGGTGAAAATGAATTTGAATCTGAAGGTGAAGATGTTCAATTGGAAAATAATTTGTCTGGGAAACGAATCAGGAGATTTAAAATAATGTTTGGTGAATTGTCTCATGATGATTTGATTAAAAATGCTTATTCAAAATCCACAACGTTATTTTGGATCGAGTCATTGAAAGCATGGATTCGAGGTTTGAGAAAAACAAAGAACTCTATTTGGACCTAAATATTCTGTCGCCCTCTAATTTTGAAGGATTAAAAAAAAACCGATTCCAACAAAATCCTCAAGTAAGTTCTCTGGAAATGATGTTATTTTGATAACAGTGTAACTACAGAAATATACAGTCTGAACTTATTAACATTGCCAATGGTTGGGATACACTAAAAAATTCTGCTATTTACGAATCCACACTACAAAATGAAACGATCAGATGAGGATGACAGTGGAGTCGACGAAGAAGAAAATATTGTCACTGCATAATGAAATTGACTTGGGCTTGGACTACTCTACTATCTAGTACAGGCCTGCATTGGTTCTGCCAGCACTCCGCTGCATTTTGTTCATCTCATTTTACTAAAATGCACAGAAATTAAAATTATAAGCAATCATGCTTTACCATACATGCAGATTCTAGAATTATTTTCCTTTATTTTGCAATTTTGGACGTAGCGGAGTTGCGCGCGTTACCTGACCAAGTACCGAGTTGAATGCATTTTGTCCCTTCTGTAATTCCGAATTGCGCTCATTACCTAGTTAATCTGTACTTGGGATAAAGAAAAGAATTTTATGTACCTGCCGATCACTTCAACATATTTTCTTTTCTTCTCAGTGAATAAGTATGTAGTTTATAAGCTCTCAAGAAGATTCATCCTTTTTTCTTTTATGTATTTTCATATTTAGAAGAAAACTGCAAAATGGTAGTCTAAGATAAACAATATATGTAAGACTACAACTACTACTACTACTACTCCTACTTTTTTTTTAGATTGTGCACCTGAACAGGCTAAATTAGGCCTATCGTGCTAAAGCACTCAGGAACACTTAGGAGGATGGATAGAGGGATAATGAACTGCCAATAGATCCCCATGAACAGCTACCTTAAATTTTCTCATATCATAAATGAGAGGAAAACAGGAACCAGGGAGACCATTCCAGAGTTTAGAAGCCGTGTAGGAAAAAGTGGATTGCGCCCGTTTGGTACGACAAGTGGAGATTTGTACTGCATACTGATGATGTGAATGAGTGAACCGAGTGTTTCTCGCAAAGATAGCCCGAGATGGTATCAAAGAATATAATTCAGCAGCACAATAGCCGTTGTAATAACGATAATACAAAGAAAGAACTGAAACCATCCTTCTATGCTCAAGGGGCTGTATGTGAGAAGTTGAAGGCGGGTCATTTATAAGCCTAACCGCTCTCTTTTGAATACGATGAACGATATCGAGAGCCTATGGGGGCGCACTAACCCAAAGGTGGGAATTATATTCCAGATGAGGCCGAATTTGGGCCTTATACAGCAGAAGGAGTTGTCGAGAGGTAAAGTACTGCTTAGATCTGTACAAAAAGCCTATTTTACGGGCAGTTGTTTTGGTAGCTGACAAAAGATGGTCAACCCATTAGAGATTTGAAGATACAGGCATACCCAACAGAGTAATAGAGTCTGAAAACTTAAGAACTGAGCCATTCATACTTACAACAGGAAATGATCGATCTTTTTTGGCGGACATAAGGCAACACCGAGTTTTGTTAGCATTAAATTTAACTAGATTATTGCTTCCCCATTCGAGAATACGTTGAATGTCTTTGCCATTTCAACTTTAATTTCTTGATTTAACATAGAAGGTGGATTATCACTATGAGTAGACTGAGATGAACTACAGTTAAGAGTGCTATCGTCAGCAAAGCAATGGATGGGGTTAGTTGTTGAAGAAATAAGGTCATTTATGTACAGCAGAAAAAGTGTAAGCGCTATAACGGAACCCTGTCCGCGTTAATGCTAACTTCTTTTGAAAAAAAGCCGTACGACACGTATTCGTCTTTTATCAAGGAACCTAGAAACCCAGTTGATGAGCGTATCATTTAACCCAAAAGAGGTCAGTTTGGCAAGTGAACACTTATGCCAAACTTGGTCAAATGCCTTTCAGACATCTAAAGCGACTACAACTATTTCACCGGACTGCTCTACTGTATTGTTCCAAACTTGGGTCACATATGAAATAAGATCACCTGTTGAACGACTTTGCCTAAACCCATATTGGTGGTCAGTAAGGAGTTTGTTAGTTTCAAGGAACGTGAGCAGTTGCTGATTGATGGCTTTGTGCATGATTTTAGACAAAATGAAAGTGATGGCAATTGGTCGGTAGTTTGAGGGATCGGTCTTATCGCCTTTTTTTGGGAATGGGTTGAACATTTGCTAACTTCCATGATGAAGGGAATTCCCCAGAAGACATAGAGATCGTATAGAGCTTAGATAGGACTGGTACTAGTTTGGGGGAACATTTCTTTAAGACAATAGCTGGGATACCGTCTGAACCAGTCGCCTTATTGAGATCAAGCCTACTGATGATCAATTCCAAGAGCTTGTACCGAAAATGAATTGGTTTCATAGCGTATGAAGAAGAATTGACTAGGCGCACATCTTTTCCAGAATCATTGAGACATGAGTTTGATGCAAACAAATCCACAAAAACGTTGGCTTTGTCTACAGAATCAGCAACTACCGATCCGTCAATATACGTCAGAGGGGGAAATGAAGCTGTTCCAAAGTAACTACTACTACTACTATTCGAGCAAAGCAATGGCAGGGTAATGGATGCAGAAGTCATGGTTATCAAAGCCTGACACAATCTACTGGAAAAGAAAAGAGCCCCAAGAAATAGAAAGCCTTTGTAATGGTGGACGGGCAATGGAAAGGAACATATATGGAACATCCTGATTAGTGTACAAAAAAAAGCGGCAATTCGCATAGTGGGTTCCTACAGAAAAATCGCAACAAATTAACTTCTAGTCATTGCTATAACTCTACCATAACGTCTCGTGGTAGAAGAAAGGTGTGCCATACGAGATGAAGGCCGAAAGGGGAGCCGCGGGCGAAATAACCTTAAGGAAATGGCAGGAAAAATGGCAAAGTAACACAGATCGTGGTCTTTGGACAAAAATGCTAATTCGCAATATAGAACCATGGGTCAAAAGAAAACATGGCGAAGTAACCTACCGAGAGCGATCTGTGTGTTTATTACCAAAACATGGATACGGCCAAACAAACATTTTTCAAATGCAGCAGATGAGATGAGAGTAGAAGCACATACTACTGGGGAATTAACACCTCAGAATATAGTTGGCAAGGTGTTAGAGGCAGAGAGACAATCTGCAAGCTGGCCAAAATCATTATAGAAACCAAGGAGAAGACGTCAGAAGGACGGGAAAAGACTAGAGGGTCACACATCTATATCTTCCTTCTCCCGAAGTAATGCCAATTGCAGTCCCAGGAGAAGATACGTAAAGATTGGGGGTGTTTTTAGTGGATACCCCACACTATTGGCCATAGCGCAAGGTGTCGACGGATTTTCACCTTAAAAAAATTACTACTACTACTACTACATGCATAGGGTTTTGCTGCAGATAATTATTTAAATCGAATTAACATGTTGCAAAAGAGAATTTTAAAGTTAGTCTGTGGTAATAAAGGACAACATACTTCATTACAGGAATTACTTAAAAATTGTAGTTTATTAAGTGTTAAAGGACTATTTTACTATACAATTATTTTAGAAAACTATTTTTCAGACAACTACTTGCTAAGAGTAGAAGGTACATATAATTTAAGATCTGAACTTTTCATATTACCATTGGCACATGAGAAATATGGCCAAAATAGTTTGCATTACAATATAGTATGAAAAAGCTCAAGTCAGATGAAATTTCACTTATACATAAACACAATATTAGGAAAAAAAGGGGGGGAGGGAGAATGCCATTTTAATCAATTCTCAGACACTTTTACGTTCAATATTTTCATTCAATAATAAAAAGGGAAGAATGCTATTTTGTTCAATTCTTAGACACATACTTTTACTTTCAATATTTTCACTTAATATAATATAATACTGAAAACCCTAATCTAATTTTTCAATTTAACCAAATATAATTAGAAATTTAATATATCAGAGAATATGAATAGGTTATTAGTTGCGTCAGTACTTAAAGAAAATTGTAACGTAGATCTACTTTTACATATTGATTCTTATCTTATTATTTTGTTGTTTCTACTTTAAATAGCTTTATATCATTTCATAATTTACTTCTAAGGTATTCTTTTTCTTCTTTTTGAATTTTTAATTAGTTTTAAATAGATCAAATTTTATTGATAGTTTGCTACTTTATTTAACTAAATAGATGATCATGCAATTGCTTTTAGGTTTAGATTAATTTGAAGTAATCTTGGTTTGCTATCTTAGTAAAATTATAGTAATGAATATATAGTATAAATAATGTGGGATATATATATATATATATATATATATATATATATATATATATATATATATATATATATATTAGTATTTATGGAGGGTTGAATTGTGTACTTTTTTGATAATAATGTTAATTTAAAGAAAATAATTGAAAGATTTCCTTATCTTTTAAAGTATGACTTTGAATTACGCATTGCACACTTTGTCAAGCAGCCTGTCACAAGGTTAACTTATGGAATTTGTAATATTTTGTTAATAAAGATGTATCGATTGATTGATTGATTGATTGACTACTACTACTACTACTACTACCACCACTACTACTACTATTACTACCACCACAATTACTACTACTACTTCTACTTTTTTTCTTATTTGGGGAGGGGAACCATTTATAGGTTTCCCCACATTCTGTGGAGGTATGTGAGAATCACTTCTCTCCCGAGTGAACATACTCACTAAAACCCCTCCCCTCTTCCACATTGTATGACAACTTGGAATCACCAGCGGCATGCGTCAAGTTGTCCATGGGAATACATCGATGGAAAACACTGGAGCAGGAGAAATTTCCAGCAGCCTAGTTCGCGTTCTGTTGCTTAACTGTTGTGTACAGTTTGAAAAAGGTTCATTTAAAACGTAAAATAAAGAGCACTCCAAGAAAGAACATTGCAGAAAAAAACTAAAAATTTACTCAAAGCACGAAACAAAACTTAGTCTTTCATTTTAAGAAAAAACCAAACGGAAAAAACATTTTTACGACAGTTAATCGTAATTTATGTGACCGTGGGCGACCCTAACTGCATCGCTCTCTCCTTGCTTTCTTTTTTGGACATGATTTCCTTTATCATTGCGTTTATTTTATCCCACGATTCTCCTTTTTCGAGCGTTTTAGCTATAATATTTGCCTTTCGTAGTTCGGTGCCGATCTCTATTACTATTTTCGTTCTGACGTTTTGCCAGCGCGGGCAAAAAGTACCGTATGTTCCTTACAGTATATACAAGTTATCGCTTGCTCGTTTATATTTGAATAGGTAGTGCCTAAATGCGCCATGCACTGACAGGAATTGCGTAAGCCAGTGTGTTCTGCTGAGCCATCTGTTGACCTCTGAGATCAATTGTCTCGTTCATACAGCTTTTTCACTACTTGTTCATAGTTGATTCCATTTATCTATGGTTGCTGTCCAAAGTTGTTTCCTATCAATGCTCTTATTGTCATAAATTTCATCACGTTCCTGTATGATTAGTTTTAAGGGAATTAAGTCTCCACATCGGCCGAGATCGTTCTATACGCTGACCTGACCCTTATCGCTACCTTTCTTTGCGTTTTTGTATTAGATTGACGTACGTTTGGTATCGTAACACCTTGGACCATATATTCGACCCATATAGAATTACTGACTCGACCACTGAGGCCAGGAGTTTCCTCTTGCAGTGGCTGGGACCGTTATGTTTGGCATTATTTTGGCATGTTGGCTGATATTTTTTCAGATTCTTTTGTGGCATATTTTACGTGTTCGGTCATTGTCATTTTTTCGTTGAAAAGGTATTTTAGGCTTTTTGTGTTTGTTATAATTGACCCGTCTACTTCTATCGTTATTTGTTTGGTTTTCCGTTTCCTCCATAACAATATTCATTATGTCTTGTCTGTGGAAATTTGTAATTGATGGTAGCCAGTCTTTTATTAAAGCTATTGTTACATTTGTGATACATGCCAGCCTTTCCTGTGTTCTTGCTGACGCAACGATTGCCAAGTCTTCTGCGTAGCAAATTAGTGAAATGTCGTCGGGGACATCCAAGTAAATATTCCAAAGCAGTGGTCCTAGAATCGATCCTTGTGGAACCACTCTGCTTACATTAATCGTTTCGCTTTCGTTAAGTATTAGTGTTCTATCCGTAAAGTAGTCTTGTATTATTCTTATAAGGTAATCACTGATCCCTTTCTTTTTCAAGGCTCTTACAATTCCAGGCCAGGGTGCCTATTTGAACGCGTTTTTGACATCTATGGTAATTAGTAAGCAGAGGTTCCTATATTGGTATGCCGCTTTGTTGTTTTTCTATGCATGTATGTATGTGTTATTAGGCTATTTCGCTTCTTCGGTTTTTTAATGAGTACCACACTGTCACATTTCCATATCCATGGGAACTGGCCAAGCTGAATGTAGTGGTTTAATGTTTTGGCAAAATGCTCTCCATGTTGTTGTATGACACTTTTGGTTATCAGTTGCGGGATGTTATCGGGGCCACAAGTTTTCTTTGTATTGATGTTAAATGCAACAGTTCTCAGTTCTTTTGGGGTTACCGCTTCTATTTCGTCGATGTTTACGTTAATTGTGTTTAATTGTAATTTTGTGCTTGCGTCTGTTGGAAATAAATCCCTAATTATTGGTTTTTGTGCGTCCGTACTTAATTTGCCTTTGTTTTTGACCATGCCGTATTTCTTAAAAGCTACTTTATACGTTCGTGCCCCAGATGTCGTTGTCTAGCTCTTGCTTTATTTTTTTCCCGCACTCGTCCTTTGATTTTTTTATTTCTCATCTGTTTCGATGTTTGGTTTCCCGGTAGTTATTTAATTTAATTTGACTTTCCGTGTCATTGTTTAATGGTTTTTTATTCATTCTTATAACCGTCCTTTTACTGTAGATACAATTTTTCCTAAGTTTCTTCAATGTCTCATTCCACCAGTATGCCTGCTTAGTTTCTTTTTTTTCTATGTGAAGCACCTTTTCATGCATCTTGAGTTATGCGAGTAATAATTTCGGCGTCGGTGGCTGGTTGTTTTTTCATTTCAACTGCCGTTACTTGCAGAAGTTTCTCCAAGCTTCTAATTTTTATATTCCAGTGATGGTGACTAGCGTCCATACTTTCTACAGAATCTTCAAAGCTCACTTAGTATTTAATATATTGGTGAAGGCTCATGCTCTCTTTATTTTCCAAAACCATCCAGTTTTTATTGCATGTACCATTCTATATGAACTGATTGTTAAGTAAAGATGGGGCTCTGTCTTGCCTCTTATAAATGTTGAATTTTCGCCGGTGTTGATCACTACCGATTGTCTCTGCTCTTTTGTCCATCGTCCGAGCTCCCCAAATATGCGACTTATCATTTAGGTTACTGGCTTATAAAATTGTTTTTTCTGTTTTTTTATACTCATCTCTAGTCTATACAATATCGTTTGGACTTCATCTAGATGAATGTTAGGGGAAATGTAGCAAAAGTAAATTTTTCAAGCTCGACCTATACAAATCCAAAATCCGATCATCCGTTGTAGATTGTAGTTTGTTTATGTAGGACCATTATACTACTACTACGACTAATACTACTACTACTACTACTACTACTACTACTACTACTGGCGAGCCGGACTGTATATTTCGTCCCAACGCGTGGGACAATATGAATGAAAAGAACTTTAACCAAGGTGAACGCAAAAATGAGGCCAGAAATATTAAGTAAATAGATCTGGAGAAACTAGTCAACCCCTTTACAAGAAGGGGGTCAGTTTCAAGAATACCCCCTAAGTCGAGAAGGAGTTCTACATCCTCCGCAAGCTCGGTGGAAGAGGAAGAGGAAGAGAGTGGGAACGAAGATTTAGTAGAGGAGAGACAGGGAAAAGACTGCGTCAACCATAGTTATACAAGGGAACCCAACAGAAAAAGGATGGAAACGCCAAAGAGAGAAGGTCAAGTACATACCACTGAATTCCTGGAAAGAATGAAGAAGGTACAAAAAACTTAAAGACACAGAAAAGGAAATGAGGAAATAAAGACTCTCCAGGCTCGAGGTCCCAAACATAAAAAAAGAGATCAAAAATGCGGTCCCTAGGCTGGAAAGAAAGCGGAATTATCAACGAAATTTGTAGAGCAAATGTTTGCAAAAGCAAGCAATATCGTGAATCAAGCGGAAACCCGGAATTAAAAATACGATAAAGACCGGAGGCGTATAAAACTGCGCATATATATATATATATAGTATTTATGGAGGGTTGAATTGTGTACTTTTTGATAATAATGTTAATTTAAAGAAAATAATTGAAAGATTTCCTTATCTTTTAAAGTATGACTTTGAATTACGCATTGCACACTTTGTCAAGCAGCCTGCCACAAGGTTAACTTATGGAATTTGTAATATTTTGTTAATAAAGATGTATCGATTGATTGATTGATTGATTGACTACTACTACTACTACTACTACTACCACCACTACTACTACTATTACTACCACCACAATTACTACTACTACTTCTACTTTTTTTCTTATTTGGGGAGGGGAACCATTTATAGGTTTCCCCACATTCTGTGGAGGTATGTGAGAATCACTTCTCTCCCGAGTGAACATACTCACTAAAACCCCTCCCCTCTTCCACATTGTATGACAACTTGGAATCACCAGCGGCATGCGTCAAGTTGTCCATGGGAATACATCGATGGAAAACACTGGAGCAGGAGAAATTTCCAGCAGCCTAGTTCGCGTTCTGTTGCTTAACTGTTGTGTACAGTTTGAAAAAGGTTCATTTAAAATGTAAAATAAAGAGCACTCCAAGAAAGAACATTGCAGAAAAAAACTAAAAATTTACTCAAAGCACGAAACAAAACTTAGTCTTTCATTTTAAGAAAAAACCAAACGGAAAAAACATTTTTACGACAGTTAATCGTAATTTATGTGACCGTGGGCGACCCTAACTGCATCGCTCTCTCCTTGCTTTCTTTTTTGGACATGATTTCCTTTATCATTGCGTTTATTTTATCCCACGATTCTCCTTTTTCGAGCGTTTTAGCTATAATATTTGCCTTTCGTAGTTCGGTGCCGATCTCTATTACTATTTTCGTTCTGACGTTTTGCCAGCGCGGGCAAAAAAGTACCGTATGTTCCTTACAGTATATACACAAGTTATCGCTTGCTCGTTTATATTTGAATAGGTAGTGCCTAAATGCGCCATGCACTGACAGGAATTGCGTAAGCCAGTGTGTTCTGCTGAGCCATCTGTTGACCTCTGAGATCAATTGTCTCGTTCATACAGCTTTTTCACTACTTGTTCATAGTTGATTCCATTTATCTATGGTTGCTGTCCAAAGTTGTTTCCTATCAATGCTCTTATTGTCATAAATTTCATCACGTTCCTGTATGATTAGTTTTAAGGGAATTAAGTCTCCACATCGGCCGAGATCGTTCTATACGCTGACCTGACCCTTATCGCTACCTTTCTTTGCGTTTTTTTGTATTAGATTGACGTACGTTTGGTATCGTAACACCTTGGACCATATATTCGACCCATATAGAATTACTGACTCGACCACTGAGGCCAGGAGTTTCCTCTTGCAGTGGCTGGGACCGTTATGTTTGGCATTATTTTGGCATGTTGGCTGATATTTTTTCAGATTCTTTTGTGGCATATTTTACGTGTTCGGTCATTGTCATTTTTCGTTGAAAAAGGTATTTTAGGCTTTTTGTGTTTGTTATAATTGACCCGTCTACTTCTATCGTTATTTGTTTGGTTTTCCGTTTCCTCCATAACAATATTCATTATGTCTTGTCTGTGGAAATTTGTAATTGATGGTAGCCAGTCTTTTATTAAAGCTATTGTTACATTTGTGATACATGCCAGCCTTTCCTGTGTTCTTGCTGACGCAACGATTGCCAAGTCTTCTGCGTAGCAAATTAGTGAAATGTCGTCGGGGACATCCAAGTAAATATTCCAAAGCAGTGGTCCTAGAATCGATCCTTGTGGAACCACTCTGCTTACATTAATCGTTTCGCTTTCGTTAAGTATTAGTGTTCTATCCGTAAAGTAGTCTTGTATTATTCTTATAAGGTAATCACTGATCCCTTTCTTTTCAAGGCTCTTACAATTCCAGGCCAGGGTGCCTATTTGAACGCGTTTTGACATCTATGGTAATTAGTAAGCAGAGGTTCCTATATTGGTATGCCGCTTTGTTGTTTTCTATGCATGTATGTATGTGTTATTAGGCTATTTCGCTTCTTCGGTTTTAATGAGTACCACACTGTCACATTTCCATATCCATTGGGAACTGGCCAAGCTGAATGTAGTGGTTTAATGTTTTGGCAAAATGCTCTCCATGTTGTTGTATGACACTTTTGGTTATCAGTTGCGGGATGTTATCGGGGCCACAAGTTTTCTTTGTATTGATGTTAAATGCAACAGTTCTCAGTTCTTTTGGGGTTACCGCTTCTATTTCGTCGATGTTTACGTTAATTGTGTTTAATTGTAATTTTGTGCTTGCGTCTGTTGGAAATAAATCCCTAATTATTGGTTTTTGTGCGTCCGTACTTAATTTGCCTTTGTTTTTGACCATGCCGTATTTCTTAAAAGCTACTTTATACGTTCGTGCCCCAGATGTCGTTGTCTAGCTCTTGCTTTATTTTTTTCCAGCACTCGTCCTTTGATTTTTTTATTTCTCATCTGTTTCGATGTTTGGTTTCCCGGTAGTTATTTAATTTAATTTGACTTTCCGTGTCATTGTTTAATGGTTTTTTATTCATTCTTATAACCGTCCTTTTACTGTAGATACAATTTTTCCTAAGTTTCTTCAATGTCTCATTCCACCAGTATGCCTGCTTAGTTTCTTTTTTTTTTCTATGTGAAGCACCTTTTTCATGCATCTTGAGTTATGCGAGTAATAATTTCGGCGTCGGTGGCTGGTTGTTTTTTCATTTCAACTGCCGTTACTTGCAGAAGTTTCTCCAAGCTTCTAATTTTTATATTCCAGTGATGGTGACTAGCGTCCATACTTTCTACAGAATCTTCAAAGCTCACTTAGTATTTAATATATTGGTGAAGGCTCATGCTCTCTTTATTTTCCAAAACCATCCAGTTTTTATTGCATGTACCATTCTATATGAACTGATTGTTAAGTAAAGATGGGGCTCTGTCTTGCCTCTTATAAATGTTGAATTTTCGCCGGTGTTGATCACTACCGATTGTCTCTGCTCTTTTGTCCATCGTCCGAGCTCCCCAAATATGCGACTTATCATTTAGGTTACTGGCTTATAAAATTGTTTTTTCTGTTTTTTTATACTCATCTCTAGTCTATACAATATCGTTTGGACTTCATCTAGATGAATGTTAGGGGAAATGTAGCAAAAGTAAATTTTTCAAGCTCGACCTATACAAATCCAAAATCCGATCATCCGTTGTAGATTGTAGTTTGTTTATGTAGGACCATTATACTACTACTACGACTAATACTACTACTACTACTACTACTACTACTACTACTACTGGCGAGCCGGACTGTATATTTCGTCCCAACGCGTGGGACAATATGAATGAAAAGAACTTTAACCAAGGTGAACGCAAAAATGAGGCCAGAAATATTAAGTAAATAGATCTGGAGAAACTAGTCAACCCCTTTACAAGAAGGGGGTCAGTTTCAAGAATACCCCCTAAGTCGAGAAGGAGTTCTACATCCTCCGCAAGCTCGGTGGAAGAGGAAGAGGAAGAGTGGGAACGAAGATTTAGTAGAGGAGAGACAGGGAAAAGACTGCGTCAACCATAGTTATACAAGGGAACCCAACAGAAAAAGGATGGAAACGCCAAAGAGAGAAGGTCAAGTACATACCACTGAATTCCTGGAAAGAATGAAGAAGGTACAAAAAACTTAAAGACACAGAAAAGGAAATGAGGAAATAAAGACTCTCCAGGCTCGAGGTCCCAAACATAAAAAAAGAGATCAAAAATGCGGTCCCTAGGCTGGAAAGAAAGCGGAATTATCAACGAAATTTGTAGAGCAAATGTTTGCAAAAGCAAGCAATATCGTGAATCCAAGCGGAAACCCGGAATTAAAAAATACGATAAAGACCGCGGAGGCGTATACGCAAACTGCGCATCTTCTAGAAAACACAAAGGTAAAATCTGGTAACCCTTTCGAAAGTGAAGACAAGATGATAAAAGTAATATTTATTGAACCCAACGATCCAAATATGGAGAGGAGAATACAAAAAATATTTAAATAAAACATCCCGAACTAACGGAATCAGAAGAGGAATTAGAAATCCTAGAACAGACAACCACACTTATATCAAGGAAAAGCGCACAAAAAACAGACGTTGTAATAAAAATAATGCTCAGAAGACCTCAACGCCAAATCGCCGGAATGAGGAACTGTACGAGAAGATGCTAGAGGCAGAAAGCTTACAGAATGGACTGCAAAAAATAATTTAGTTACCCTAAACCCTCAAGGATTTATGAGACAGGATGCAGCGATAAAAGACGAAACAAAAGAAAACCAAACTATTACCATTCGTGCTATAAGCTTTATGACGCCTAAAAATATTACAAAGATGACGGCCGCAGTTTTTTATGGCAGATAAAATCATGTAATAATGTACACCCCATACAAGAAAAAAATTCCTTTAACAGAAAAAAAGAAAGAAACACCATTTGAATGGTAGTAAGTACCGAAGGGATATCTTACTGGGACATTCTGAGCCAGTGCCAAACCCTAACTGAAAAAAATCCTTTTAGCGACGCTGTCACAGCAATGAGAAGCAACAGAGATGGAAAATTGCTTATAACACTCGACAAGGAAGAGAAAGCAGCAGCTGAAAGTATTAAAAAAGCCTTAATGAATACCTCGAATCTAATGATGCGCAAAACGGTAGGGAAATCGGAGAAGAGAGAAACCATACATATTAGAGGACTGGACCTAAACGCTAATAAAGAAGACATGAAAAAGGCAATTACCAAATAAGTAGGAAAATGGGAGGACAATAATACGATCAGTGATCTAAGACCATTAGTCAACAACCTTATGGCAGCGACCGTCACTATAAATAAAGAAGGAGAAAAACTGATTGGAGAACAATTTATAAGAATTGGAATAGTAAGGTGTCGGATAGACAGACGAGTCCAGATACTTAAGTGTAAAAAATGCTGGGCATATAACCATCCAACAAGTGAATGTGAAGGACCTGACAGAACCAAAAACTGCAACAAATGTGGCACAGAAGAATATCAGGCTAAAGACTGCACAAATAAGGAGTATTGTCCCATCTGCAAGAGCGACGAACATAGGCTAGATTCGAGTAAATGCGTTGCATTCCGGAAATCTCTTAAGAAAGCAAGAAACCGAGACCGAAAAAGTAGCAGACAGACATCCCAAATTAGTGAAGCAACAAACACAATAAACGGCAACGAAGAGGGTGCATGTGAATAAGACTGATCATGACGAAAGAACACAAACAGAAAGTGAAATAATAAATACCCTAAGAGAAGCTATGGATGGTTTCGCCCACTTAGTGGACGCTGCTACAAACACGACTCAGGCCCTGCAAGATTCGGGAAAATCAATAAACACAAGTTAAACAAACAGAACATGGGACAACCTCGGATGCCCCATAACATCCTACAAATAATCGTGGGAAGAAGTATAACCTCACACGACCTCACGGAAGTAATTGCAAAAAAGCTCAAGTGCGATATACTAATAATAAGCGAGCCAAATCTGCATCTTATCAAGAAAAACGGCCCCTGGATTACAGACAAAAACCATGACACAGCGATGGTTATACTAAACAAAAAAATAAGAGCAGGCAGAATAAAAATAAGGAGAGGTTATTGTTGGATAAACATAGGAGATTTGAGAATAGTGGTACGCTATAAGACCCCAAACTGCAGCACGGATGAGTTTGAAAAATATTGACCGAACATTGAGGAAGATATAAAAAGAACTGAAAGAAAGATTATTGTGGCAGAAGACCTCAACGCCAAATCGCCGGAATGAGGAACTGTACGAGAAGATGCTAGAGGCAGAAAGCTTACAGAATGGACTGCAAAAAATAATTTAGTTACCCTAAACGAAGGCAACAAACCAACTTTTATACGAAACCAACAAACGTCAATCATTGACCTCACCTTCTGTTCCGAAAAACAAAGTATACAAAATTGGAAGGCCCTTGATGAGGAAACAGCTAGTCTACATCAATTTATTTACTTCGAAGTTAAAAATCCCACTGAGAAAGTTACACAATCCGCCAAGAGAGGTTGGAGCCTAAGGAAAATAAATGAAGATGGTTTTAGACAGAAAATAAAATGCAAACACCCCTAACGGAAGTAAACTAATAGATCTTATTACAGAAACATGTGACGAAAAAATACCTACCGCCGACGAGAAAACTACTGGTGGACAAAAGATATTGCTAAACAAAGATCAATATGCAACAAACTTAAAAGAAAAAAGTCAAAAATCAATATCCAAAACAAGATGGAAATGACTAAGTGGGAAAAATACCTGAGATAAGAAAGAAAAACATTTAAGAACATGATCATAAAAAGGAAAAATACAGGATGGGAACGGTTGTGCGAAACCGTCGAGGAAGACCCCTGGGGAAAAGCCTACCAAATAGTCATGGGCAAGCTTAAACCCAAACCATTATACCTGACCGTAAATTTCCGCAAAGAAATAATCCACACGCTTTCCCCGCAAATGGGCACGAAAGTCTGGATACCAAAACAAGGGGACGAAGAAGTCGTGCTCGAGATAACCGAAGAGGAATTAAGGCCTGCAGCTAAAAAAACGGAAAAACGGAAAGGCTCCAGGCCCGGACGGGATACCTGCTGAAATAGTAAAACTAGTTATAAGCTAATCTATAGAACCTGTTATGAACGAAATAATTCAAACTGGCATAATCCCCAAACAATGGCAAACTGGTTTTACTCAAAAAAAGGCAAAGAAGAAGCCAACCCCAGTTAATATAGGCCGATATGTCTCCTGGACACAATGGGAAAACGGTTGCAGCACATAATAGCGGAAAGAATAAACGGAGGATTAGAAGCCAAGAGAAAGCTGCCAGACAATCAATTTGGCTTCAGAAAGGGTAAATCGACTATCGATGCTGTAACGGACGTACAGGTAGCTGAGCAGGAGATAAATAAAAATCAAAGATCCAGGGCGTTCTGTGCTGTTGTTACTGTGGACATAAGAAATGCATTTAATTCGGCGTTATGGAATAGCATAATGGGAGAAACAAGGAGTATAGGCCTGTCAAAATACCTTAGAAATATAATAGCAAATTACCTTTCGGACCGACACATAAGAGACAAAGATGGTGAAGAATACTCAGTCACAGCTGGGGTTCCACAGGAATCGGTTCTTGGACCTCTGCTATGGAACATACTATATGACGGAATGCTTAATTTAGAGACAATCGAAACGGTGAAATTGGTAGCATATGCAGACGACCTGGCAATCATAGACACCGACAGGACAGAAGAAGGCCTTGTAGAAACTGTCACTATAACACTAAAAATGGTGAGCCAATGGCTACGACAACATGACCTCACGTTAGGACCTGGGAAAACGGAATATATTCTTCTCATTGGTAAACAAAAGTAAGGAAAACAAATAGAATTTACAGTCGAAGAATACAAAATAACGCCGACAAATAGTATAAAATACTTAGGAGTGATAATCGACACGCATCTTACATTTAAACAAGTCATCGAGAGGGTAACAAATAGAGCTAAAAATGTAATGGCATCGTTAATAAAAATAATGCCCAGAAGAGGAGGTCCAGCGGAGGGAAAAAACGCTTGATTAGCGAAATTGTCAACTCCATAGTATTATATGCCTCACCGAGTTGGTCAAAGAAAACGAAAATAAAAAGTAACAAAAAACTATTAGAGCAAACCCAAAGAGCACAACGGCCTCAGCCGCAAGCTGCTTAGTCATCGCCAGGACTATACCGATTGAGTTCCTAATTAAAGAAAGGGAAAATAAAGGGAAAGAGTTACACGCTCCAAAAGCAGGCTAGAGAAGAAACACTAGCTAAGTGGCAAAATCTGTGGGAAAACTGCGAGAAAGGGAGGTGGACCTTTATTCTAATACTAATGGCATCGAATTGGTACCAAAGGAAATTTGGAAACACAAATTATTTCGTCACCCAGGCTCTAACCGGACGTGGCTACTTTATTACTACTGCTACCACTATTTTAATTATAGGGCAACCATTTCCTTGTTATTGTGTCATTTGTTACATCAAGTAACAATCCTGTTTACCTGGCACGAATTAAGAAGTGCGCGCAATTCGGAATTATAATTTTCATAAAATGCAGGGAATATTCCGACCGGAAACTCAGGTACTGCGCGCAATTCGGACTTTCCCGCAATTGTAACTTTATAATGTCGTTCATAATAAATAACAGGATTTCTTTTATATTTTCCACGTCGTTTTTAACTTTTCATAATGGTAGGGAAAACAAATATAATGCATGATGCATCTTATATGCTTCAAGGAAGTGTAGGTACACATCTAAAGAATCATACGAGTATTGCGATGTATAGACAATGAACGTGTTAATTTATGGGACTGCAAAAGTTCAAAAACAGGTAATTTCTAACTTCCATGTGACAAGTAAAAAACAAAAAGAGATTTTTTTATTATTGTTCAAGAGCAATGAACGAATGAATCTAAACAGAGTTATAAATAATAGTATTTATTACCAAACATAACTGGTCATGGAAAAGGGGAAAACTGAGATTTTTATGTTGCCAGCGAAGACGTTTACATCACATTTATACACCTATAATTTATTTTAGGATTAAAAAACTATTTTACAACTATTTTCTGATATAGAAGATTGTTTTCATATGCATATACTTTTCCAAATACATTATGTTTGTATTTTCAAAGTAACAAATATGTAAAACAAGATTTGTGTATACTTTTTGAAGGGTTTGACAGGTACATATGTATACATTTAGAGATAAGAGATACGGTTTCTGTAATATAGTATTAGTTACTTTAATTAAAATATCTTATCTAAATTATCTTTTTACAATACATACCATGATAATAGAAAAATTCTGTCATTATATCAGTAGGTGTTTATATATTCATAGTTGGTGTTATTGTTGAATTATTGTAGTGGTCACATTTCAATTAATGGTGATTAATTTATACTATGGAATTATTGAGAAGAAGACGTAAACCTGGTGTGTAATAAACCAATTCATTTTTAAAAAATAAAATGTTAGTTCATATTTATAAATACCTAATGCATCGCCCACAAACGTCTATATGAAAGCACAGCATATTATATGCTGTGATGAAAGCTTGTTTAGCTCCTGTGTGTGCTCCAATAGTTTTGTAAACTGCGGCATTAATAGTGTTTATAAAAGCATAACATGAATATTATTATAACATGCATTTTAGCACAATTATTCATTTTCTAATAAACTGTGTTAAGTAGGTAAATATTAACAACTAAATCTAAACGTTTTTAAGATAATATATCCTAATTAAGCATCTTTTGGAGAATAAATTTTCGTTTATTTAGAAAGCTATTCAAAGTTGACATATTTATAAAATCTTGATGTAATTATCATAAATGTTCACGCATAATAAATTTATCAAAATATTAATTTAAGAAGACTTGGGGAAAATGGTAAAAGGGACAAGAGTAAATGAAATTATTAGAGTAGTTAAGTCTAGAACAACAAGGAGATGTTTCGTTATGCAAGTTTTGGTGAAAGGATTAACCATTACTCAATTTTAATGACTCTTTAATTGAAAACAAGTCTGAGACGCTCCAAGCTGCTTTACTGATTATTTACCTTATCAGCAAGGCATAATCAGTATAAGTATTAGATAATGGAATTTTAAATTTTGCCTGCATTTATCAACACATTTTGTAACGGTACAATGAAAACTCGTAAATAATCTTTCGAATGCGAGGGTTCAGAATTTAACATGATTAGTACATACAGAAAAAATTAATTTTAATTAAAATTAAAGGGAAGGATGCACCAGCTTATGTTATATTGAAAGGAATAAACTACATACTGTAGCGTCCCCAGGTACCTTATCTTGAAAAGTGTAATTTGAACTGCAAATTCAAGAACAAAACAATCGCCAAGTCATTTATCTTAACTTTACTGACAATAATGTTACTATTACTCAATTTAATTGCTTGTCTTATGTTGACTTTCCTGGCAATAATTACAACATTAGAATTTATTTACAAGTCTGATATTTAATTACTCGCAATGATGCTTCAACCCGTTAATGTACTATTGTGGGAAAGAACCACCAATAAAACCCACTTCATTCATAAATAAGTAATTGCACAGGTACATTAATAAATCAAATAATAGAAAAAACATAATGAAAGGGTTAAATATATAATAACACACCATTAAATCAGGTTAAAGTGCGTACAAAATTATAATATTAAAAGATAAATAGCAGTTTAGTTACACATAAACACAATAAAAAAAAAACATGTAGTCACACCCACAATTGTGTCATAAATAATCAGAATAAAAATCGTAATACCAAACATGTGGCCCTTTAAAACCAATCATGCCGGTCTTTAAGTAAATAAGCACATAAAACAATAAGGCAAATTGCGGTACATATAAAATACAACAGTAAAATTGGACAGGTGCTAATACGGTAAAGGCCAGGCCAAAGGAAAATAGACTGCATGTACACAATTGTTTAGTGACTACTAAAGCACAAAATACATACGTAAAATTACAATAAATTATATATGAAGGGAAATTAGTTCGCAGGCAAATAATTCTGCTTAAACAAACTGACACAAAAAAAAACTCATTAAAACCAAGCGTTACAAGGGTAAGTTAGACCATAACATCGTGACCGATACATAAGTTTGAGTGCGGTAGAAAAATACAGCGCCCCTTTCTCAGGTTACACATTCGTCTATACAACAATAAAAACATTAAAAATAAAGTTCGAGGTGTTTAATGGTCACCTGGCTCCGGGAGTATGTACACACAAGGCAATTGCATATTACAATTAATAACAAACGGTCCTGTACCCGTTCGCCAGGCCCACACAAATATAAATATAAACAACAAGCAACAATGCTAATTCACCCAAATACAAGAATAAGAGAGCCTTGTACGTTTTTTATTTTAGCAAATTACTGAACCCGCGTGCAAATGAGAGACCTTTGCAAGGCAATGTTTGATTTTTAATACGTTACATAGGATTGTAAAATGATTTGCTGCTAGCTTTTATTTATGTAAAAATACCTACTTACACTTGAATATATTCCCTTTAGTTAAACACTTTACCACCAACACAACGAGTTAAGATACATGATTTAAAACTGGGCGCCGCGACGATTAATTACAGATTAATTTTTGGAAAAACTTACATTAAAACATACACAAAAAGAAAAGAAGGAATTAGCGTTTTAGTTTTGCTAAAAGGTACACGACAAAATATTTTTAGAGCGAACGGTTTACAACGGGAGTTTCTAATTAAAACAATAAAGCAATCCGGCTCGATCAAAGTTTCAACAGCAACTCTCTTTTTGTCTGATTTCAAACGAACTTTATTTACCCCCGAAAGTCAACCCCCGTCTTTCAAAAGTAATGGAAACAAGAAACTATTACGTTGGAACAGTTTTACATTAATTATAGAACGACATCTTAATTTTAAAAATATACATTCGTCCGTAGCAAGCCCTACATTTAGGTCTCGAGTTTCAACCTACCAAACCAAGATTCCTTTGGATTTGCGCTATATTCAGTCGTAATTAATTATTAAATCAATGACATTTTTACATTAGGAGCCCGCATGTAGAAATTTTCAACAATTCGTCACGCTAGTTTTGGCTGAACACCTATTTCTCTACCCTAATATATGTTTCCTTTCTCTGTTCAACCTTTACTCAAATATCAATTACATAAATTCCCACATTTCTTACATAAAATAAAATATTCCGAAAACATTAGCAAATTACGAGGTATTACAGAGATATCAAAAATCTACTAATTATCTTTTCTATCGCGGTAACAATGACGATTTGACAAACGTTTACTACAATAATAAAATTTTTGCGGTCCGCTACCTACAATATTTATCATAAATTATCAATATTTGTTCGTAATTTAATATTAGGTAATATGTGTATGCATATAGGGGTGACAGCGTGCGAGTACGAGGTGTGTGCGCGTGCGCGCGCGCGTGTGTGAGAACGTGTGCATGTGCGTGTGCGTGTTTACGTGTGCGTGCGTGTGTATGAGATAACTTCAGACCGATAATACGTATGTACAGTATGTCCACATTTCGATGTATTGCGAAAAATAGTCCATAGATATCAATTTTGTTTAGATCATGAAGGAAATCAGTTTGAACATTTTTTGTAGTTGATTTTTTTCTTTTTTTTTTAATTAAGTTCAATAAAATTACAGACAATCTATGTAAGTGTTTTGAACAAAAAATGCAGGAATTTATTTTAATTGTTGATTTAGCGTGAGTTTAAAAATGATCTCGTTTCATTACTGTTACATATTACATATCTAGTGATAATTAGACGTGTCTTTAATATAATTCATATATTCAATAATTATTTAACAAATTAAGTAGTTATTCAAAATTTTAGCATACAGTGTGACCCAAAAGTTTGGAAACGCTCAATTATCTCTGTTATTTCTGAAGTGACATAGATGTAAATGGGGAGTTTACATTAGCAATCATGCTCTATGCAACAAAAATTTTTCAATGATGTGGTGTTGCCGCTTCTACTAAAATTTAAAAGCAACTTTTATCATTCAAACGAAATACCATGTACACTATTCAATTTTGTAATGCCCGGAATAAATCTAAATACATCTTGTGTATGAAGTCCTATATCTATCTTCAACCATATACTAAATAATTCAGACACTTTGACAGGCTGTAAAGTCTAAACCTTAAGAGATCAAGAAAAACGGTTGTAGTTATTCATAAGCTATCGATTGACAAATCAAGAACATCTAATCTTCTAACTTAGCCATCATGGTCTCACAAAATTCCTTTCTTCTACCGAAATCATCGTCTGACAGCTCTTGAACAAGATGAACCTTATAGGGATAAAATTTGTTTTCCTCCAGAATTCTTGACACTGATGAACAACTTATATGAATAACGGCTGACCTCCTCAGGGAACTATGATGATTCTCAATAAATGTGCGTAATGTGGTCAAGCATTTTTCACCACTTCTTGCTGCTTTGGGTTGTCGGGATGTGAACCTCTCTTCTAACTGTTTTGTGTACCGTTAATTTTGCAATTGACGGACGATTTGGAAGATTGTTATTGAATAAATCCGCCACCTCTTTATTGGACTTTACACGATCTCTGTAACGATGCATCATAAGTAGT
Organism: Vesta saturnalis; assembly: GCA_036346205.1. NCBI lineage: Eukaryota > Metazoa > Arthropoda > Insecta > Coleoptera > Lampyridae > Vesta > Vesta saturnalis. Next base: position 741,291 of record JARFJB010001950.1, on the reverse strand, counting down.
ATGATTTTTTCTCGCTCATTTAAATTAGCCATTATTAAGAAGCAAAGCGGATGAGATTGACAATATCTAATTTTACTTTTACGTCTGTCAAGTATGACACGTTCTCACCGTTTTCATTTTTAATGTGACAAAAGTGGATATCACCTATTTTATTCTTTTAAACAATTTTTCAATAAATTCCTTGTTAGAGGATTAGATTTTTGTTTGTATTCGTCAATCATATTATGAAAAACTAAGATAGGAATGTGTAAACCGTTTTTCTTGATCTCTTAGGTTTTAGATTTTACAGCCTGTTATAATGCAAGGGATTATGGCACGGGTTTCCATTATTGCTTGAGCGGAGCGAAATCATTTATAAGAAAGAGTCCGACAGATGTTACAGAGAACCTTTTGCTTGCGTATTTCCTTGATCAAGTAAGTTCATTACATCATTTATTAAAAGTAATCATTCTTTGTATTTATTTAATTAAAAAAAAGGATGTGGACATCAAGTTTTCAAAACTTTCGGCATTCTTGAAAAACTGTTCTGTTGGGTACCAGAGAAGTTATTAGTGTTTTCAAAAGAGCACTTACTTAATTTTTTTCATGACGCACCCAACGACAAATACTTACTTATGAAGGTAAATTTTTACTTTTAAGATTACTCTTAATAAATATGACTACATTTTAGATAGTTGCAATATTTGGTGTGTTTGGCGGTTGCAGACGCATAGAATTGTACAATCTGTGTGTTGGGGATATTAAAGAAGAATGTTCTGTCTTTGTGGTTTATATTAGAGATACCAAAACACATAGATCCAGGGTTTTTACCATATAAACGATGACAGTAGAGTAAATTATATTGACCTCATTAAGAAGTACATGAGTTTAAGCCCAAATCATGTGAAGATTGAAAAGTTTTTTATTCTACAATGGGTGTAAATGCACCTGTAATCCTATTGGCATTAACACATTTGGTCAGATTCCTCGACAGACTGCCAAGTATTTAAATATTCCCAATGCCGGTCAATAGACAGGACATTCATTTCGTAGAACTTCTGCCACGATCTTGGTAGATAGTGGAGCTGACATTAGAACTCTAAAACGGTATGGGAATTGGAAAAACGATGCTGTTGCTGAAGGGTACGTGGAAAGCTCCAACGAAAACAAGAAGAAAATTGCCAAAACCTTAGGATCTAGTAGCGTACAACAAATGAGTAACCGAGAAATATCTATATCAACATCTTCAAGCAGTTCAAGCGAATGCCTTCTTGAAACATCTGGGTGAATTTCAATTACCGGAAGTTCCAATTGCACCATTAATGGTAACTTCAGCAAACAATAATTTCTTTAATATTACATTAATTACAGATGATATTGTAAGTGTAGTATTAATATAAATAAATAATTTGTTCAATTTCTTTGTTTGTATTTCGTCGTCAAGAAGACTTTATGGCACAACATTGTAGCACGCATGCCATAAAGTGACAAATTACTAACTATTTTGACATTAACTACCAAGGCATTGTAATGCTAGTCGACGACAAAAAAAATTGTGTATTAGAATTACTACTTATGTTAGTAAATACAATATTGTGGAAGTTAAATGTTTTAATACTTTTAGACCCATTTGAACCACCTTGGTTTTAAACTGAGGTTGTGTAAACGGGCCAGTTCTTATACATAACGCAATAAATCATTTGAATATGAATTTTTAGAATTCCCGCCTGTGCTTCATTAGCGTTCAGGTGACGTAATACACAACTAACTTATAAAACGGCGCGAAGGGTAGGAGTCGTGTAGTTATCCCCTCACTTATCTATGGATAGGGTTAGCTGACATTTTAAGTTCACTCTGATTATGGTTGTATATAGGGCTGAGCGATTGCCTTTTACCAAAATATATTAATAGGCAAAAGTTGAAGTTTTAGAATCATCATCTTCAGGTTCCTATATGACATTAAAATATAAAAAACATAGTGAATTTATACAAAAATTTGTTTAACTGTAAAAAGGATATACTACATAATTTTATTCAGAAAAAGTGTTTTTTCGTATCTATCTTGGGTAATTTTTATCTGGAAACTAATCTTACTCGTATTAGCCCATCCCTGGAAGTAGGCCCACAAACTGCAGCCGACGCTTCTGTTACAATTTTTATTAGTCGCTCGACAGCTTGCGTGTGGCACGGGTATTTTAAAACTTCATATTCTTCCGGAACATTTAAAATCATTTCCGTAAGTTCTGATTCCTTTATGTGCTTAGTTATTGGGGGCTCCGTAATGACTACGTACTGCCAGTCAATCATTTCAAAATATTCTTCACATTTAAAGTTAATGTTTGGCACTTTAAACTCTCGAATATCGTTTCCTAGTTCTGAATTCGAAGTACGACTTTTTAGAATGCGACGTAAAGCCAATTCACGTATGTGCTTTCGATTGTTAGCTAACATAGCCATTAGAAATTTTTCTGGATGAGCAAAATAACTATTTCTTTGGATAACTGGGTGAATTATATTTTTTATTTTATCCGGTAGAAGTCTAGAAGATTCTATTATATGAAATAAGTGTTTTGATCCTTATATGCATGATGACTTGGTTTTAATTAAAAACCAGCTAGTAGCATACACTTTAACAACATATTCCGCTAAGGGTCGTAATGATTCCGATGGATTTAGAGTAGCGACATATAGTCTTAACAACCTATTGGCTGTAGTCAACCATCTAGAATGTGATGTGTTTACTGGTTGTTTTTCTGCTAATTGTGAGGATACACTACCACATGCAATTGCTTGGCACATCTCGTACACATAATTTTAGTCCGTACTGTAATGTATAACACACCGATTTACCAGTTAACACGTTTACTGAAAAGCTGATCATTTGTACATTGGCATTGACTACGGTATATTTCGCCGGATAGAACAAGTAAATCGTTACTACTGTGTATTACATATCTCCGGGGATATATAGTACTCGTGTATTTAAGCTCTGTAAGATGTGGTGCACAATATCACGTTTTCTAAGTAGGAATATTTTAGAAGCCAGGTGAATCGATCTTGGATTTTCGTTGTACGTATCTTCGGTAACTGCAACCGTACGTACAGGTTGTCCCATTTTGGTTGTCCTCGCAGGGTATCTCAGTTATTAGCAAAGATACAGAGATGCGGTTTTCGCGAACGTTGGCTACTTTTTTGTGAAACGAAAGATGACACAAACATAATTACTCTAGCTCTTCTCATTTTTGAGATACAGGGCGTTTTTGAAAAAGTTGCATTTTGAGACAGCCCCCGTATCTCAGCTATACGATAACTTATAGAAAAAGTGAAAAGTGTTCTTTATATAATTTTTTCCGTAGAATGCAGTGCTGTTTTCAGAATGAGTATACGGGGTCAGGTCAAAAAGTTATCGGGATCAACTTCATTTTTTTTAAATGGGACACCCTGTCTATTTTCTCATAATTAAATTTTCCTTGTTCTAATCATTTCAAATATGTATAGCATTCATCATTTTTTTATACAAATAGCGCAGTATTTCAAATTATTAACTGGATTTGTTAGTGGCCTTTGGTACTGCAATTGTTTTACCATGGCAACTTCATTTTTTTGACATTTGTCAATATTTGCAAATTTGTTGATTGTTGAGATCCTTATTGTTAGTAAAGTTTTCAATATTCTTTTCGTTATTTTGAATTTTTACAAAGTTTCAAACCATGGCACGATTGTAAATTCCGGCGGAGCTATATGGCTTTCATCCGACCATATAACTAAACGACCAAAATTACCATTTTCTTCACTTTTCTGAATATACCATCTACAGAAATCGATAGGCAATTGAGCATCACCCGGATGCAAGTGGTGGATGACTTGAGGTATATATGGTTTATAATGGTATTTTTTAAATATTTTTGATACTTTCGTTTTTGAAATGCCCACCGATTCTTCTATTTTTCTGCAAGACGTATAATTTTCGTTAACAGTGACCTCTGCAAGGACATTTATTTCATTATTTTCTTTGTTTTCTTTTCTATATGTTTTGGCGCGTGGCCTTTCAAACGATCCGTGATTTTCCAAATTTTGTTTTAACCTAATGAATGTTTTTTTACACGGTTGCCTTCTTTCCGGAAATCTATAATATTCACATTTTATTTAACTCAAATGATGACTAACATTCCAGTAAATATAAATACCTTTCAAAATATATTTCCTTCGCTTGCTCTGCATTAAAATTTGTTTGGTAATAAACCCCACCCAATCATATCTAATTTCTCATAGTTCTCGTACCCTAAATTATTCGCCATGGTTTGAAACTTTGTAAAAATTCAAAATAACGAAAAGAATATTGAAAACTTTACTAACAATAAGGATCTCAACAATCAACAAATTTGCAAATATTGACAAATGTCAAAAAAATGAAGTTGCCATGGTAAAACAATTGCAGTACCAAAGGCCACTAACAAATCCAGTTAATAATTTGAAATACTGCGCTATTTGTATAAAAAAATGATGAATGCTATACATATTTGAAATGATTAGAACAAGGAAAATTTAATTATGAGAAAATAGACAGGGTGTCCCATTTAAAAAAAATGAAGTTGATCCCGATAACTTTTTGACCTGACCCCGTATACTCATTCTGAAAACAGCACTGCATTCTACGGAAAAAATTATATAAAGAACACTTTTCACTTTTTTCTATAAGTTATCGTATAGCTGAGATACGGGGGCTGTCTCAAAATGCAACTTTTTCAAAAACGCCCTGTATCTCAAAAATGAGAAGAGCTAGAGTAATTATGTTTGTGTCATCTTTCGTTTCACAAAAAAGTAGCCAACGTTCGCGAAAACCGCATCTCTGTATCTTTGCTAATAACTGAGATACCCTGCGAGGACAACCAAAATGGGACAACATGTACATGTGTAAAATTTTTTTACAAAAAAAATTTGAAATCTCATTAAAATCTAGAAAGCAAAGAAATCAAAACACTTTGTTTTTTCATGATTTTTTTCTTCTTCTTTGGTTTAGTTATGATAAATTATACATCATCAAAAAGCTTATTTTTTCCGCTTTTAGCCAAATGTTTAATTTTTGACATTTATTCAATTTTAAAGAGATGAGAAAAAAGAAAAGAAAAAACGGCATTTTTGGTCAAAATGAGTTAAAGTTTATTTGACAAAAAACAATAACAAAAGGTTATTCAAATTATTGAAAAATTTAGAAATTAGTAGGATGTGTTTCCTCTGCGTGCCCTTATAACTTCTTGAAGTCGATTTGTCATGGAGCGAATGAGATTTTGGACAAAAACCTCTGGAATATTCTCCCATTCTTCGGTCGCAGCAATTTTAAGTTCTGCCAATGCGTTTGGGGCTGGTATTCGAGACCTTATTCTGCGTTTGAGGTCATCCCACATGTGCTCGATGGGGTTCATGTCTGGACTTAAAGCAGGCCAATCGATTACTTCGATATTCACTTCATTCAGGTATTGGCTAACAGTCGCTGCTACATGCGGTCGGGCATTGTCATGCATCAGCATGAAATCATCGCCAACAAACCCAGCATAAGGCACGACATGGTCTTGGACTATCTCATTTACATAGCGATCAGCCGTCAATGCTCCCCTGTCGACGCACACCAGCTCCGTTCGACCATCTGCTGATATGCCCCCCCAAAACATGAGAGAACCTCATCCAAAACTGACTGTTTCGGTGATGCAACATTGCGAAAATCTTTTATTTCTCCTGCGGTACACCCTTCCTCGTCCATCGTTGCCATACAGACAAATACGCGTCTCATCAGTGAAGAGAATTCTTGACCATTCCTACCAGGTCCAATTCAAGTGGTCTCGAGCAAATTGAAGCCTTCTTACACGATGAGCTGGGCGAAGTCTAGGGCCTCTTGCAGGTCTATGAATCGTCTATCTGCTTACTGCCACATTCCTTACTTCTAAAAGCTGTTGTTGTAACTAAACAGCGTTCAAATGGCAATTCCGTAATGATTTTGACATAATATATCGATCATCTCGCTCCGACGTTACTCGAGATCGGCCTGTTCCAGGTCGGCGGTCAAAGGCACCGGTCTCTCGAAACCTGTGGTAAAGTCGGTGAACAGCAGATAAACTCATGCCGAGCTGACGAGCTAGTCCACGTTGTCCCATTCCAGTCTGCAATATTACAACTACTTGAGCGGCTAATTCTGGTGATGTGTCCATATTCCAGGGATTAAAATGAGACTTGATGATTCTTCGATGCTTTCTTAAAGATTGTTGCCTGAAAACATGCAGTATGGGTTATTTATACTCAAAACGGTTAATGAATCATAACCTTTATTTTTTGACGTTTTCGAATCAAAGTTTTTTATGCCTACAACAGAAAGCATACCCATGTAAAGTACACCTTTTTGAATAGCTAATAAAATAAGCTTTTGAATGATATATAATTTAAGACAACTTAATTAAAGGAAACAGAAATAGCTCAAAAAAAACGTGTTTCGATTTCTTTGCTCCCAAGCGAAACAATTTTATGAAAAATGAATTGAAATAAAATAACAACAAAATCTTAGTTGGATGTTTTATTAAAACATGCAAGGCAATATCCCGGCGTGTTTGGACATTCGTCATAATAGCACGTCGCATTTTTTTGTCAGCTTCGCCACTTGTCATGGTTATACGCAATGTTTTGATAGCACTCAGTACATGGTTTTCTCTTCTTTTTTCCTGGACGTTCATATTTTATGAGAGTGTGTTGCCTTTTTTTGAGCAACTGGCTGTGGTGGGTTTCCTCTTGTTCAATTACAAGATCTTTAGCTAGTTGCGTTCTAATTATCTAGCTTTGCGTCATATACAATCCAAAAATTTACCACAGTTGTACCAATTGTACCTCAACATAACTTTGCTGTTAAACAAAACATAATATCGATACCAATTTAAGGTTTTACTTACGACGGAATGGTAAAAGGACATTTCACCACTATGATCGGCATCCTTCTTCGCCAAATTGTAATTAATTATACATATTGGTTTCAATGTTACTTCACCTTTTTTCCTAGAAGAAAATGTCTTTTCTGAATGTGGTATTTTAAAAATAACTGCATTGTCCTTACCTGTACGTACGCACTAGCGTAGCATTATGAGCAGGATGTGTACTAATCATAAAAACAGGTCTTTTGCCTTAAAATTTTCTCAAAAATTTTAAATGTAAAAGTCTAATTATTTTTAACTGACGAAAAAGAGCGTGACAAGATATAGAACGTGGTGAAAACAGCAAGTCAATATCTTTTTTCGTTACACAGATATGAGAAAAATAAGCGTAAAAGTATATTCTACAAGTAACAAAATTAGAAAGCAGGTTTAACTGTCATCAATTATTAAACTTTATTATTTATTAAGCTATTAAAACAAAGGAATAAAATTAGCATGCTAAATGTCCGCTGGGAAGTGTATCTTTAATTTAGAGCGGATAAAAAAAGCCGGTATTATGGAATAATGGTGTGCAACAGCCCTAATGATACCCCAAATGTTCAAATTATCACCCGTCTTGTTCAATACAGAGCTGCAATCTCTCACGCATAGGCAGAATAGCAGTCCAGTAAAAACAGCTTTACCGGCTATATCTTGGAAACTCAATCTGACAACATTGTAGGAAAAATACTAATAGGTCCATCTACCAGGGTAGTTGGGATCTAAAAATTCCTGAACATTTACCGCCGTAACAAAATCAGTAATTCCTCCCTTAAAAACCTTAGGTAATTGTCACTATTTAGTTGGTTATTAAAAGAGAAAGGGTCGATAATTAGTCCTCCTAGAATTCCTACCCAATAATTTACCGCCGGACTTTTCGCATCCAGTGATTCATTCTTGACCAATAGTGCGTGTTATGGAGATGCACACCTCCATTGCAATGAAAGGTGGTCTCATCTGTCCAAAATAGAAAGAACTTGCAGATCTTCTACCATCATGCCCAAAATCCAGTGGCAATGGTCTAGTTTTCGGTGAAAATATGCAGTAGTCAATGCCTGGTGTAGGACTATGTGGTGTGGAAGTAATCTGAAACAAGATCGTGATCACTGATTCAACAGAATATTACTCGTTTTTGTAGGCGAGGCCTTTGTAGGTTTATGGCGGAGGCACAAAATCGAAAGCTCGATTACCTATGCTGCTTAAGAATGTTTTGAATGGTAGTTTGAGTTACTCTTAGGTGCTGGTCAATAGTTCTAGTGCATAGGTGAGGATTAAACTGGACATAAGCTAAAACATTAGTAGTGTTTTCTTCGGTGCGTCCCCTACGTTGTCTGCGGTATAAGGGAACATGAACGTTTCCATTTGTTCGCAAACGATGGATAACTCGAAGAAAAACTTTTTTACTGGGGCGGCGCCTATCATGATATTGCTGCGCATGCATTCAAAATAAACACCTATCATGTCAAATAACTATTCGTTGATAAAAAGCAGTTTCTAACACTAAAAGACAACGCAACACGAACAACAACAAGAAAACACGAAAAACTCAAACAATAACACAAAATGGTACCAATGCGATTTAGAAAATCAAGAACAAGCTTTGAAAAAAGCAACTAAATGACACTGACATGAAACTAGAATGTTTTAATATTTTGACGTATTGCTTGCAATTTTGTTTTAACAACCTACTAACGTTTATTACTGGTGCCTTCGCTGTGAAATGATTATTATTTATCTAGGTTGAATTTAATTCTCATATTATAAATAAATTGTCGATTTTGAGAAGGATGACTGTTTTCATCAATAAGGTAGGACTTTCACTTTCTATTTATTACCTTAGAAGGCAATGATACCTACTGTAGTAAATTTACTTTTTTGAGAAATGTTGGTTTTTCTGTTGATGTTTTAAATGTCGAAAAACTTTTTTTCCAAGATCTGTTTCATGTTTTTTTTTATGAAATCGTCGGAGACCGCCGGAGATCGAGTTTCTTTTTTTTTGATACCGTGTTACATAAACTCTTGCAGCAATAGTTGAAATTCAAAATATACAGCAAGCATATCAAAAGTTGTTTCATTCGTTAACGGCATTTTGAAATCAACGGTTCGTTAATCAAACACAAAAAACTTGAATGGAGCTAATATTATTTTGCTTATCAGTATTAATTGTAATACCCAAACACTGTTTTGTTTGGCCCAAATCTTTTAATTTAAATTTTTTTACCTAATTCTGTTTTTTTTTTTGAAAATCTGGTTTCTGATTGGTTATTACTAAGAATGAAAAAATAACGACATAGAGTGCTACAAAAGTAATAGATTCACCCTGATTAAGGAAAACGTGGTTTATAACGTGATTTCTAACAAGATACACTTGACAAAGTTTCTTCAACCCTTTGGTACCGTGGCTTTGTTTATCTTAAGAACCCATTTAAAAAGGCAGTTGTCATACCTGAATGAACAGTTAAAGCCATAATCTTAAAATAGTATATCTAATAGTTTCCTCAAAGTCTATCCTGGTTTTAGTATCACTATATTCAACAAATATCATCTGTTCTGATTTTGTATCCCACTTTAATCTATTCGCTTCAGGAACATGGACCATTACTATGCTACCAAATATACGTAAATTGCTCACATCTGGTTTTACATTTGTCCACAATTTAATGGGCGCTTTCGTGAATTCATCTCCTAAGGAACTATTTTCAAATATACTGCTGTACTGGCTGCCTCAGCCCAAAACTTTTTGCATCGGACAACGTGTATTTGGCTTTTTCTATGATCGTACGATATAGATCTCCGATATACTATTCTGCCGTAGTATTTTGGAGCACGATACCATTATCTTTGTGAACAATTTTAAAGATTCTAGTACAAAACTCTTCCCCTTTGTCTGACCCATACTTTTTAATTTTATAGTAAAGTTTGGTTTTTCACCATTAACTTAAACTGCTTAGAATAACCAAAAACTTCGTCTTTGTTTTTTTTTAATGAAATAAATAAACGGCATGCGGCCAAAATTATCTTCCAAAATGAGAAAATGCCAGGGCCTCCAATGGACGGTACCTGCATAGAACCTCCATGAACCACTTCTAATGGGAAAGTAGCTCTACTTCTCTTATTGGAGAGAAGAAGTCGGGACTGCTCCGCCTCACAACTAACGAAATTAGTCATATCTGGTTAACTTTCGTATCCAGTTCATGGATACGGTTATAAATTTTGTAACAACCCACTTCAAGAACTACCTTGTGTTGCCACATCAGTGTTGCCGTTGACGTAAGATCTGGTCTGCGAGCCTTTGCTGTGTTGCCACGTTTCCAAACAAAAGCGGTCCCTTCCTCAGATATACCGGTGTCATATGACATGAACAGGTTTAATTTAATGGAATCTGCGATTATGGATATTCCCGAGTGTTCTAGAGCCATAATCTGTCTGGAAGCCCCGCCACAAAAGCGACTTGATCCACTTTCGCTCAAGGTTTACATCCGACGCCATGTTGTCGTAATTTTACCTAACCGCGCACAAATTAACGTTTTCAAATGTCAAAATTTTCTGGCGAATCCGGAGTTATCGTAAAGGGTTTTTAACTTACATAAATATTTGGTTCTTCTAGCACTTTTTATGTGCAGGAAAAGCAACGAATCTATTGTTAATATAAATTAGCCTTTCTCGAGCACCCTTATTATCTAGATCTGCTTCTTGTGTTGATTTAATGGAATCCCCAGGGCCGTGTAGAATAAGAAAATTATCTGCGGCGAATGTTCAATCCCCGTAATTTTCTCTTCCGCATAAAATTAGTGGCGATTGCTTAAATCACAATCCAAAACCGTATTGTAATCCAAACGTTAGAAAGTTTTTTTTTTTTTTTTGAAAACCTACAAATACATCAACCACGCGAACCATGGAAAAACGTGGGTCCATAACCTGTTAAAAGAAAATCATGATGCGTACAGTTTATAAGGATTTATTTCAACAAGTTTAACTAAAAATGAATTACAAAACTAATTAAAATTTAACAAAAAAATGACATACCAACCAGTGGAAAGTACAATAGATGGCGCTAGTCACATGTTTCCATATTAAATTGTTTTATATTAGAAGCAAATATCATATAGTTTGATTCAAATAAAGTTTGGTTTGATTCATGCTTAAAATTACACACAAGATTTAGGCGACGAAAATCTTCATTAAACCAGAAAAATATTTTTTGGCTAATATTTTTATCAGCAGATGTCTCCGCATAGATTTCCATAAAATGTCAAAGAAAGTTGCAAATTATTGAATGTTTTTCATATTTTAAACTAGAAAAATTATCCATTATATCCACTTAATTTATTGATAGAGTCAAAAATATTTCGCTGCGGCGGTGAATTGTTATAATTTAGAACATGGTTTGATTATAATTACATACCATCATAATACATAACACATATTTGTAAGTAAACAAATCCTTTTTTATTCAGACGTCAATAAAAGATGACATTTTAAACTTCACCTGACAACGTTAAAGTTTGACATTTTCACCGGAGGCTGCAAGTCTTTTGCATCCCCTCGCAGCGGATGGAAAAGTAATGTAAGTTAATAGCTCAAACATCCAATTTGGAAAACAACGAAAACAAATTTATTGTTTAGAGTTATAAAGACTAAAAGTACAGTGATTAAAACTAACATTTTCTCCAAAATAAAATCCGCCAGAGGTCTCGCCGCATTCTAAGGAAGTGGTCTTTAACTCTGCCTCTTCTACATGAACTTCTGTACTTGTAGCGCTTGCACTAGGTGCAAACATTTTCAAGGCTGCCTCTTTTTTGTTGCTAGAGTCTTTAATGTAGAGCACAGCTACAGTGCTAGATTTCCAGCCACCATGGCGCTTCAAGCACATTAAATCTGCGCCGCCGTCCGCCAACAGTGTAGCTGAGGTTCTTCTTAGACAATGCCCTGTGTATTCTGTATAGTTCGCTAATTTTAAGAAAAAAGCTACCTCCTAGGAACACTACTTATTTATGGATTCCCATCACCGCTCTTGAGCATTTTCCATTTCCATATTTCAAAAAAAATCGGCGATCATTCATATCTCGTGGGCGCAAAGCAACATATTTGTTATATAAATTTAGGAAAGATTCCCCTACAACTGTAAATGATTTAATTTGTTTGTTTTGCTATCTGGAATTTTAATATGTAGCAGAGTTTTCAGGTTCTCAATCTACCTTCATCTTCACCAATTCATCGCAACGACATGCCCCTGAGATACCAATAATCAAAACTATCTAAAAAAAAACACAAAATATAAAGACTTGCTTTCATTCTATTGCCAAGTATTTTTCGTCCGACGCTTCCGATAAAAATTTGTTAAATTGGTCTTTTGTAAATACTTTGGCCTACTTTCGGGTGCATCCTTCTGCATGCTTCTCTAGACATGCACGAAGCTTCAAGTATTTGCTTATATCTACGCCATGTCGTGTTACACGTCCAAACCGCACTAGGCGTCGTGTATGCTTACTAATGTAAGCGGGTTGCCAAGCCAGCTAACAGGGAGATAGGCGTGGTCGAAATAAGAAGTAAAATGAATGATTAATACGCACAAACACCTTACACCGATATTCAAACAGCTCAGTCCAGGAAAATATGTCTCCAGGCGCCACCACAATCGAAACTTTGCTAAAATAATTGCCTTAAGCTGGGTGTTAATTAACCCTACTTGATTGTGGAAAGTAGGATTGTGCTTACTCAGTAAACTCTTACACGAGGGTTCTAAAACAAACACTCGTCCCAAACAATTCAACTCAAACTCAAATATATTTAGTACTACCCAGGTTATTAGAAACTTTTTGAATACACCTCGTATACCAAAGTTTCCACAACAAAATTTATCACTCAAATTTAACTGCATTCACGTAACCAACAGTTATACAAAACAAAAAAAAACTGAAATACACGGGTCGTCACAAACTTCCTGATTGTACCCTGTACATCTAGAATACCAAACTTATAACACGTTAACTGAATATTTTCTACGTATCCCTCGTATACATATAAAATTAAATTTCTACTTATTAATGAATAAAATAGCTCTTCATCCAATGATCGATAATTAATTTTTTTAAATTCTAATCAAAAGAAAATCAATGTCATCGGCTTAATAATTGTTACTCCAATATAATAGTGATAAAGTGCTGCAAAACAGTCAAACGAGAATAATCCTTGAAGGTTTAATATTCCTAACATGAACGATATCTTTTAGATTTAATTTAATTTTTATAATACTTCTGAATCGTATTGGACATTCGTAAATATGTAAGTTCTCAAAACTCATCTCTTAGTTATCCTTAATGAAATTTTTAAAACAACAGCTGATCCGTCATTAGTGTACTGCGTTAATGAAACTAACATGAAAATTTTTGCAATCAACCTGGCAAATATAACCTTTCAGGTTGTTCATTAATCTTAAAACCAAAATATGCAAAGTCTACATTTAGATTGTCGAAAACTAGGTCACCAATTAAGTAAACGTCACAAATGTATCTCATAACTGGCTAAATAAACAACAGAATAAAAGTTAACGATAAATATATATTGTCCTGCATAAAATAATAAACAAATGTTTACATACACAAAACAGCGTGGTTGAAAAACCACTGTCAATACAAATTTGCGTTTCTGCAAAAATTCTTACTACTAAACAGCCAATACAACATAACTCGAGATCGATTATCTTTTTCCTTCAACACTAATTAATTAAAATAAACATTTACACAACAATCGTTCTCAACTGAATTGTCAAGGTTCTTAAATGTAATTCTTACTTAAAAAATTTTCCATTAATCCTTCGCTCTTCTTTCTTCTCTCTTCCCGTAAACCAATTATTTGTAGTCCATTTGTATTCCTTAGATTGCCCGACGGCACATAACAAATACTTCACAATTCCACAAACACTTATTCCTTTCGGTACTCGCGATTAGTCCAACTATGCGAGGTTATTACTCCAATAACGTAATAGCTGTACACGTTTGGTTGCCTCTTAAAAGTTTCTTGCAATCTTTAGGACAATTAAGCCCTTCCTTAACACAAATAAACTTTTAATGTCATACAAAGTTACTTTAACATTGGCTCAATTTACTATGAAAATTTCGTTCACTTAAAGGTGGTCCCATAAATAATTTATACTAAAGATCATTACAAGCTCACGCACCGCACTCAACACTTTAACGTAACAACTGTTATGTTTCTATAAATCTGCATACGCACTTTTTCTTGAAGAAAAATAAACTGATTTTATATTCAATCTCAATGTTATTAATTGTTTTATTTATGAATGTCTTATACGATTCATCCCCTTTCGGGTTACGCAGTTGTTTAAACAATGACTGCTTTCAATATTATTCACAAATATAACTCCGACTCAACCCATTCTGATTTCACACTTCACCTCGCGCGCGTGTCTCTCACCGGGCTGTCACCAAAAAGCAACAACCAACAACCTACCTTACGTCAATCTCTGACTTTCCTATTTATACCTTAAGCCATCCATCTTTAAACATGTCCGACTTCCTCGCTATATTCACCAATGGTATTCACTCAAACTTTCTTAGTGTCGACATATGCTACCCTCTGGACAAACACGCTTATAACTACCATACATCGCCATGTTTGTTTTTACCTGCAAATTTTACAATTACTTTATGGAGAAGCCATTTCTCGTCATCACATTCATTCAGTGGCCACTCTGGACCATTACACAACTTACAACGTTTATCTCTCACATGCGCTCAATCTCCTTCCGCAACATTTGCAAAAATAAGTACAGTCTACGGTCTCAAATCCCATATACTTACACGTATTCTCAAAACTGATTGCACAACATTACGAGAACTTTCTATAATTAACAATTAAACATACCAAATCTTTCGCTACATATTTTCTAAAACATTGTACACTTATACCTTCACATCTTCCGGCCAAGATTACTCCTTTATCCTCCAACATTCCATTTCTTATTAAGTAGTCAACAGTAGCAACCATTATCGTCCCATCGACAAATTTCTCTTCACATTTACATTCATCAGAATCTATTTATTCCAACCCCAATGTCTCTATAACATTCAAATACACGTATCTACATACTGAATGATATTTCTCCTAAATTTCCAGTGGCGTATCACCCAACCACATACATTATGCATATACACAAAAAAAATTTTTTGTTCTCGTTCAAACTCAATACACCCGTACTCAAAACACGTAATACACGTCATTATAACATCTTACATACAGGTGCGTCAACACAACCTTACAGTCGAATGCTTAATAGTGATTTTATCATCATTGGGACCACATTGTCGAGCTTTTCATTTTCATTTTTGTTGCTAATTCGGCAAAATAAGCTAACATTACGGTTTCAGAGTAGCTTTTAATATTTTTTTCATCGCACCATTTTATAAATTCCTGAAAAGCGCGTTCATAGATTTTGCTCGATCTTATAGGTAATAGATCATTTATTGCTGTATTAGCCGCTTCAGTAATTTCTGACGACGTGTAGTTCTCAAAATCCATCATACTCCTAACAATGTAATATTTAAATTTACACAAATAGGAACAAAAAGTTTAATAAAATACTTACAATAACACGGATAATCTTCGCAATTTTCAACTTGTTTAATGCTTTGGTTTCAACGAAACCTAGCAACGTCTACTGCTGCTTGCCGGAGCACGCTAAGTAAATCTAACTATTCCTCATTTTCACAACCTAATTATTTTTCCTTATTTCACATTTAAGCGTAAAAAACGTCTGAAGAAAAAATAGTATATTTTATGCGGAGCAAAATGACTTTTTATGGCTCATCTGTATTTGCCGGACTCACTACGTTCGTCCGTCAAACCTGCAGATTCGCCACAAAAAGTGTCACTTTAGCTCTTTATAAAATAATGTACTATTTTTCACGATTGAGCTTTTTCGTTTATTTACCATATCTGTTCCCAAGACAGTAGGAGATGTTTACTGGTTGCGAGACCCAACTCGTCGGTAATATTTTACTTACCAACGTAAAATTATATATAGGTACTATATTTCACAACAATAAGAACAAAAATGTAGACATTTCTATTTAAAAAGTCGCTTTTGACTTTTCGTTTATTTAGTAGAAATTGAATAATTTCAGTTGTGATAAATTTAATACAATCGTGCAAAAAAAAGTATGAGCATCACGAACATTAAGGGTTGTACCGATCTCCGGCCGTCGACCGGTAAATGTCCGTTAATGTTCTTGATACCCAATATTCTTGTTTATTATAAATTAAATCATTTCAGGTGGAAGAATTGATCACAGTTGCAAATGGTTTATTATTCTCAAGATTTATAACAACCCTGCTAGAAGCATAATTATTACTTTGTAATCGACATAATTCTTGTAGATACATTACGATAACATAAATGTCGATACATATGTGATTATTTCATTCTTGTAGAAGAAAGTGTGTACAGTTCAATGAAGTTCGAAATTCAACGAAATTATAGATGTTTAATATTTTAATTTAGCACATAGTTTAAATAGATTTCATGTTGCTCCAAGTTAAATGAAAAGCAATTTACATAAATCAGTACATTTATTCAGTCCACCTATTGTAAAGTTGTCAATATGTTATGTAAAAATTAGCATGTTTATGTTACATTGGAATTAAAACATTTAAATTAAAAAAAAATTATTCACTATTAGTGTGACTCTCAGAAGTCAAATGGTTAACAGATATAATTAATGGCTGCACAACCTCAAAATGTTTTTCAGTTTCCCACCACTCGAACATAGACACTTCGGCATGTTTAATACATTTCTGCCAATATATCCCATCAGTTCGTTGCAAGGATTTCATCCCTATTTCTTTTACATGGTCATCGATAAATTTGGAATTATGTCTTCCTATATTTTTGTTGTAGTGTTCTTTGCAGTTTGTCCACACCAGTTTAATTGATTAAATTGTCAATGATATGATTGTGACCGTAATACTCTTGTGTCCACACTTATGTGTTTTTTCACCTATTTCGTACACTTTTGGTATCACATTATCTGTAACTAATTGCAGTCATTCTTTTTTAAACATGCTAGGTTCATAAGCTACGTTGTGCTTTAATAGAAAATTACATATTTCTTCCTTCTTAGATGAATTATTTGCAATTTTTTCTAGAAGTTTGGAATGATAACTAGCATTGTCCATTATAATTAAAAATGGTTCTTTTTGTATAATTTTTCTTCTTTATTTTTTTATATTCTTTTAAGAATTGTACATGATTGGCAGCAATATGTGATTGTTCCAATAAACCTCTCCTACCATCATCTGCTTTAGATGAAAAGCCAATGGAAGAGACGTCTTAAAATTGATCTACTCAAATCGAAAACTTAACTATTGCTTAATTATTTTTGTAATGGTGAAAGCGTAACATGTATACCTATAAAATCAGGTATAGTACTAGACATGTCTTACATGTTTGTATTTACATTTTGAATGCATTTCATAAATTTTTCTTTTTACAGCGTCCTTCACTTAGTCATCAACTTCGGTGGACTTAGATTTCGTGCGTTATCTACGCTTAGCTGGTGACAGCGAGAGCAGGTTTATTTACTTTTAGGGCTTCTGTAACCCTTTTTTGTAGCATTAACTGTATTTATACTAACCCCACGTGCTTCAGACGTACGCTAAAAGTAGTCCTTCCAAGTATCATATTTTACACAATAATCACTACTACATACCTGTATAACAGATTCAAATAGAACGAGTACTAAAAAGTAAAGCAAAAACGCATAAACAATAATTTCAAAAAATGACAGGAGTGACAGATGCTGCTTCTTAATCACGACATATGTTTTAGTAATGTTTTACTAATATGAATTGTACAGCAAATTTACGTTTTTGTGGCGATATTTCTCTAATATATGTAGTTGAGAGAGAGAGAGAGAGAGAGAGAGAGAGAGAGAGATATGTAATGTTATTATAGAGTTTTACGTCGATGAGTCATACCCAACTTTATTTGAGTCAAACTTTACTTACAAGAGTTTCCTGTTTTCATTATGAACGTTACAATTGACGCACAATTATCTTATAGAAATGCTTTTCATTTAATTTCCATTTTGTAGATTGGAAGATACTTTGTGTTGTTCCACACCAAATAATTTCAAAGGAAATTAAGAAATGACCGCACAACTGGATGAAAATATAGTACCTTTCGTAGTCAATAAATCAAATTAAAGATGGTTAAACTAAAAACTAAAATACAGTACGAATTAACGAAGACCTTGGAAATTATTTTAGTATAAGGAAAAGCTTTCAACAAGCGTGTTGCCAATACCCAACCTTTAAAACTGTGGTATATAAAACTTATAAATCACGTTCGCGTCGGTACGATTTTTATGATGTACAAGCTTCTTGCTATAAATAAAGAATGGTAACATTTTGTTTAAAAATACATTTAATCCGTATATATTTTCATATCCTACGATAAATTTTCAAGTTAAAACAAAGGGTGTAAAACTGGTGCGGGTTCGGGTTGCCAAGCGTTCAAATTAGGGGCGAAACTAACACATACTATAGAAGGGAGAAACCTAAAACTTATTACATTCTTATTTGAAAACATGAAATTTTTAGTACGTCGTATAAACGAGCGACATTATTATTAGTTGACAAAGACTAATGTTCATATTTCTAGGTATAAAAAATACGTGTTATTTCACGGTGGTTATTTTTGCAGCAAACATGCCTTTAAGGAAATTACCTTAAAGTATGCCTTAACCCATTGCTTTCTACATTTAGTGTTGAACTATCTGAAATACGTTGTAAACTACTTAGTCTCCTGTCGATCATTCGATATTGATGGTTAGCAGGTATTAAAAATTAGGCTTCTTGAGTAAGTGCAACTGGATTGTAATTAAGTTAAGAAAATTTTGAGATAATTACCTTTCAACCTACATATACATATGTAGGTGTAGAAGATTAAGCAATCGACTTTTTTTTTCACTATCGGTAAATGGACTTATTAGCTCATTTTACAGCTTTTGGCCAAGTTTCGCCAAAAATCGGCCATCATGTCTGGATGTCTGTGTGTGTGTGTGTGTGTGTGTGCGTGCCTGCGTGCGTGCGTGTGTGCGTGTGCGTGTGCGTGTGGGTGTGCGTGTGCGTGTGCGTGTGCGTGTGCGTTTGGGTGTGCGTGCGCGTGTGCGTGTGCGTGTGCGTGTGCGTGTGCGTGTGCGTGTGCGTGTGCGTGTGCGTGTGCGTGTTCGTGTGCTGTGCGTGTGCGTGTGCGTGTGCGTGTGCGTGTGCGTGTGCGTGTGCGTGTGCGTGTGCGTGTGCGTGTGCGTGTGCGTGTGCGTGTGCGTGTCGTGTCGTGGTGTGCGTGTGCTGTGCGTGTGCGTGTGCGTGTGCGTGTGCGTGTGCGTGTGCGTGGGTGTCGTGTGCGTGTGCTGTGCGTGTGTGTGTGTATGTGCACGCGCGCGAGTGTGTGTGTGTGTGCCTGTGTGTCTGTATGCGTGGTTGTATGTTGTATCCACAATAACTCCAGAAAAAAATACCTACGTACTTAAAGTTTTGTATTTAAGCTCGTTTTCATTTGGCTTAGAGCTAATTAGGTTTTGGGAGAACTTAAGCGACGGAGGAGGGTTTGTTAGGGTTAGTTTTTGTTTTTTATCAAATAATTCTAAAGCAGCTGCGTATTTCAAAGATATAAAAATACCTAGATGTAGATCTTAAACACATCGATTAATTATTATGTTCTATGATTGACGCGTAATTTAGCGGCAAAAAAATTCCTAAGCTATAATATATGTGTTAGTTCAAATTTTTTCATTATCTGAATAACGATTAATTTTATAGAAAAAAGAGTAGACGTATTTTTTAAAGAAAATTTAATTTTACAAAAATTTTTTTTGTAATTTTTTTTAATGTAAAGCGAAATAAATGTAGAAATTCAATAAATATGATTGAAAATGCTGATGCTATATTATCGATATTTTTACAGATGCGGGCGGTTTTGGAATTTTTCTTTACGTTAACATATATTTATGTCTATAAAACCCCATCTGACATTAAGTTTTAAACGTCATTCTTACATAAATTATTTTTTTGTTTTTACAAAGTGTAAAAAAGAGGTTGAATAGTTATGCTTAATTTAAGTTAGCATCCAGATGTCTGTTAACCTCCGTCTGTCATGAAGTTTTAAACGTTTGATTGACATGGATTATTGTTTTTTCGTTTACAATGTTGCCTATTTTCATAATGAACTTCTTATATAAGATTTTGCATAATTTTCCTTAAAAAACGTTATTATAATTATTTCATTTCTTTTAATTGTGTGGTGTGGTGTTCCACACCAGATATTTTTAACTAGTAGTGGTATTGCCAAAAAGTCTGATATTCTCAATTCTTAGTTCTTCTCAATTTACATTCTTTAATCTTACTTCGTGGGATTATACAATTAATAGCGCTAATGTTTCTAATATAAGCCCACAATCTTTTATATAAATATTTATTTCTCAACACATGTGTCATTATCAAGGGAAAATACATAAGTAAAATAGTAACAAGTAGCAAGTACCATTAAGATAAAACAGCAAACTTGATGTAAATTATAATTCTAATGGTTCTGAAAGGTATTCTATAAGATCAACCTGTTCGTTCATTGAAAGTACTTTTTGTTTGTGTTTATAAATTTCAAATGCTCGAAAAACATCTAGTTTAACATTTTTATTACGAAAATGTAGGCTTATGTTCGTAACATCTAATGTGTTCTTTTTATCTACTATGAAAGGTTCTAAGTTTTGTCCAATATAAACAAGATGTGCAGTTCAATTTATGAATACCTGACTTCGAAATGTCCTTAGTTAAATCTTTGGAATTAAATAAACATTTAAAAATATTGGTACTAGTTTTGAAAGCTAATTTATACTTCTTGTTCTTTTGTGAGAGGTGAGTTACTATTTCTGATATCTTTCCACATTGTGTCATTGGAACGTATGTATAGATTTCTTTCTTCTTTCTTTTGATAGATACTTTGTACTCTTTATTTGTAACTAAAGTGTCGATTATATTAGAAATGTAACTACGTAATTGTGCCATTTGTTTTATAATCGATTTTTTTATTGAAATCTGTTTGCTTTAATGGTAACGACATGGCTTTATATACTAATGATCTATATGCGCTAACTTATGTGTTGTATGGTGATAAGGATCATGTGTAATTGTAATGTCTGTATCTGTAGGTTTTGTTAATATGGGAAACTTAAACTTTGTAACAGGTGCCTAACAATTTTTAAATTTAGCGCTAGGTTATATGGTATTTTACAGTTATGGAGCAGTTTATAGAAGAAGAAATGATTACTTGTTGTTTATTTTATAAGTGTAATTAATACTGATATGAGAATCTTGAATTTACTTCAAAATGTTATGTACACACTTATTAAAAAGATTTAAAGTTCGCGGCAATTTACGAAGGCATAAATGAGTTGTAATGAGTTGGAAGGGGCAGATGTGGTTTGAATGACTTATAGTTTTTGGTAGATGATAATGAATTGATATCTGCAGTTGGTAAAAGAGAGGCTCAGGTACTGTTTTAATATAGTGACACTGCCCTCTACAATTAGAAAATAAAGTAAAGGTTAGTTTGTAGTAGGGAAGAAATAAGAATACTGTCCTTATTAAAACATAAAAGGTTAAAGTGAGTAAGAGTGCGAATATTGTTAAATCAGCAATAAAACGAAAGGTGACGCAATAATCTAAAATAACGTGTTTGTGCATATTGGACGTCACCAACGCTTATCTTTAAATAGTGAAGGAACGATACAAAATACGATAACCGAACAAGTGTAAATAAATTAGTAAAATAAGTAATTAGTAACAATAGGCATAAATATTACGGATTAAATTAAGTAAATCATTGTAACCTAAAGATTGCATAGCCGAGTGTGCCACATCTAGGGAACTGCATTTATTATTAATGAAATATTACAGAATCAGCATCGGATTTCCAAAGAATATACTTGGTAAACAAAGAAACTACAGTTCCAGGGTCAGAAACCTGTCAGCGCATTTATTCAGTCAACGATATATAAAATAAGAAGTAAGTTTGCTGAATTTGTGTAAAAAAGAAAACGTTTGTGTGTTTTATTTTTCCTTAATTAACTTTTTAACAATCAATACTGAATGAATCAATTTTCATTCACTTCTGATATAGAATTTATATGTGTATGTTAGATGATAAGAAATATAATAAATTATAATAATCAGTAGGGGTTAGTATAAGGGATTGTTTGTTTGTCATTGCAAGAAAAGCATTTGTGCATTTTTGTGTTTAGTTGAATTAAATAAGCGTAACGTTTGTAACATGTAAAAATCGAAATCGGATCTTCTCGTATTGACTGCAAAATTTTCTTTGTTTACTGTTCAAAAAACAAAACTAAATAGGTATCTGTGAATTAAATATTTAGGATTGTTACTTAATGGTTACTCGTTACTTATTTCTCTACCATAATGGTCTAAAGTTTCTGTATTTACTGCCTTTACCATTTACGTTACAAACCACATTTAAATTATTTCTTTTACCGCATGTATTTTTCTACTTTATAAAAGTTCTAAATAAACCTACTAGTGCCATCTATCGGATGTACGTGGTTTCTGGTTAGTTCAAATTCATCCTTTTTTCAGATATCTGTTACTTTACTGAATAACTACTAGATGGTGGTACCATTAAATAATTTTCATATTATTAAAAATTCTTTATTGAAATACATATGGGTAACATTTTTATTGTAACCAAATTTAATAAGAAAAGTTTGTTGAATACCTTTTCCTAAGGTGTGGTCCATCTAAAACGGCCATTTTGTGCGACGTGAATACATTTTAAAAACTATTTCTTTACTTTGTAAAGTAATATAATCGCTCTTGATGCGGATGTAAAAAATGTTACTTGCACAAAGAGTGACTTAAAATACGAAAATTCAATACTGTTTCTTAAAAGGATTATAATTTAACCAGATCGTGTTACATCATCACATACAGCTCGTCTTCGATCTACAGAGCTCTTTTTCTTCATTGGTGTGTTGTGATTATACGTCATGCACCTTTTCGTCTCGCTTTTGGTTTTGCTACGATGTTCTCTTAACTAGGACTACTACTAAATGACTACGAGCTGTGCTTTACTTACTTTTGTCACGTTATTGTTCATTTTACATTGTCACTGGAGATTACGACTATGGAATTAAAATTGTACTAACTAAGGCTCAAGTATTCGTTCAACACCAGGTCAGATTATTCTATTAGCCCATGTACTAATAAACATTGTATTGCTGAGTTTACTTTCGAACTTATCATGCGTTATACGCTGCCTTCAGCAGGGATCACTACAGCATCTACACAAAAGTAAATTTAAATTAACCATATTACAAAGAATTTTAATAAATTGTTTACCTTTGTTACAATATGAGTGTCATATTGATATCCGAATTCATTTAACTTTCGTAAAGATTTCACTAAAGTAGAACTGTTATAATTTGATCAAACCATTAGCTAATATTTTGTGTAAACATTTTAACCAAATTTAGAGTAATTATTACTGAACTTTTACATAAAACACCCAGTGCTGTGTTAGCATTTAGCGTCCATCTTTGATGTTATTTTATTAGCTACAGTTTACGCTACCGTACGCAGTAGCAGAAACTCAAAACATTGTGTCTGTACCGGTTGTACATTTCGTATTATTTATATATTTAGCTCAAACGTTAGCACGGGACACCGTGGTATTTTAAATTACGGTTGTTAGTTTTAAGGACAAATTTTCTTTCATTATGCATAAGAGTGTTCAGATCATTGGTATCTAATTGGAATTTATCTACTTATATATGCATGTTAGGATTAATGTATTGAACTGAACAAGCTTCTCCGATTATTTAGATAATTGAACCTATAATTACTAATGGGGGTTTGTGTTTGGCTATTGTGAAATGAAATGCAAGTTGGATTGTTACCTTTCTGAATTAAAATATTATTACGTTCTTTGGTTATTTATAAATTTGAAAGTTGATGTTAGTACAAGTAAAATCTCGCGACTTGCCTTCGTCAGTATTAATATTGAAAATATATGTTTAATTACGAAGTTCAACCGTTTCATGTCGTGACATCAGGATAAGGTTATCCTTAGCTTTGTTTTCGGGGAAAATAAACGCATTGTTAAGTACATGTTAATTACGAAGTTTTACTATTTCATAGCATTCATTGGTGGGAAATTTACTAATATATTACGCTTGCCGAGGGAACTGTCGTTTATTTGCTATTCCTGTTGCTTCCCTGGTTCAAGCTTTACAGGGTCTCTCTCTCTCTCAAGAAATAATAATTTGTCTTTTCTGTCTTTAAAGCTTGTGGCGCCTGTTTTCTTGTCTGGTCTCCCTATCTTTCTGTCTAAAATTTTTGTTCTTCCTTTCTAACTAACCTAACCATCTATCTATTCTTTATCAACGCTTCCAAACACCCACGCTATCTAAATGCTCTGTGGTCTCAGGAAAATTTGACTGAGTTACTATTCGAGCTAGCTAGCTTCTTCCAATTTTATGTGACGTGGTAGGTTAGAGACGTGGCACGTTTGATTTAATTTTATTATTTACCAGTAGGAACATTCAAAGATTTAATGCTAAATGAAGTAATTTCAGGGAAAGTTACAAATTCCATATACATTTGATAGTATAGTTTTGAATGTATGTTTAATAATTGATAAACAACAATCATTGCATTTAATAAGTAAGCTATCCGGCGTAGCCAGATAAGAAAGTAAATTATAAAGCAACTATTAGATTTCATTTATGCAGATTGAAACTTTATAGCAAGCTATGTAAAAATAAATTACTGCATGTTATATTTGCGAGTTGCAACTTATTCTGTGTATTAATGTTTATGTCTAGAAAATTAGTGACTCTATTTTGTTCTTTCTCTAGTCCAAATTCTATCTTAGAGTGTAACTGTTAATATTAATTAAGAATTTATCAATGCAAACTGATGAACTATCAAAACATACGCATACACGTATGAACACCCAAACACATTTTTTACTTTTTTTTGGACTCAGGGATCCTCAAAACGGATATTTCGGGTCTCAGTCCAATTCCGAATTTTTGACTCATTGTAATAACTTTCCATTCATGTGGAAAAGAAACAAATTGTAGGCAATCTGTATTCCATTTTCATGATAATTGCTTTTATTTAATTAATTACACTGTGATGACCTATTTTTTAAACTTTTATGTGGTGGATAAAAGAGCAAAACATCTTATTACGAAATGACAGATAAGGGTTAGTTTTTAACAGAAACGGGAAGTTAAGACGTCAGGAAAACGGAAGTGCATTTCTTTGTCAGTTACTAAAACAGGTTAGCTGGCCAAACTTATGTGTTCTTAAACTATCTCCTTTTCTTATCTATTCTTATATCTTTATCTACTTGATCTACCTTGGGCAAATATTGTGAAAATAGTGTAATGTTTCTAATGATTATAGTTCCGGAAGGTTCCTCTCAAGTGATATAACAATTTATAATAAAATTTGCAGGAAAGTTTATTATCACAAAGTGGGATATTTGAAGCTAACATATGCCACTGGTTTTTTAGTTGATTTATAGAGAAGCTGTTAGAATAACTTATAGAGAACTTTAGAACTCCCTCCCCATAATTTACAAAATTAATTTGGAGGGCGCCCGAACTTCAATTATCTTTATGAAATGTCGAAAATGGGGAGCAAAGTTCACATTAGTTACTAGTTCAGACAATTTAAACTATATTTATTAGTATGTATGAAGTTAAGCTGATTTTAAAATCATAGATCTCAAAAGTAAAATATTTTTTAAACCAGATGATTAGCTTTCGGGAAGCTAGTAAACTATCTGCTGCATATTCGTTAGATTTGAGCAACGACATTTTAGAACAACTGGAATTTCTTAGAAAATTATTAAGAACACAATTACACTCAGGAAACTCACTATACGGTCGAAAGATGAAGTTATCGATTTAATTAGCAGTTATAAAGAAAAGCCGTTGTTTTGGGACAACAAAAGTAAAGATTTCAAACTCAGAGACAAAAGAAATGAAATATTAAGCGAAATCGGGAATGTGTTTGATTGTACAGCGGACGAAATCAAACGAAAAATTCATAATTTGAGGAATCAGGTGAGTAGGTATACAGTTATTATTTATACAGGGTATTTCATAACGTACGGAGGAGACTAAAGGGGCAGTTAGAGGGAACCAAAATAAAGTTGTTTTCTTAATAGTAAATTTATGAATATAAAAAATCCAACAACAAGAAAATTACTTTACGTTAAAGTTGAATAAAAGTAACGAGTGTACTTTGAAAATTGAGGTAGTAATGTTCATTTTAAGTTTGAGCACGGTATGTTTGAGGGCTAACTAACCAATGCTGAATTAAAAACATAATATAAAGTATATAACATAAAAATTACAGTTATCTAATTTGCTAAGAAATTGGTATTCACTGATGGGGAACGCTGAGTATTTAATAATAACTAAAAACAAGTAGCAATAGAAAGTTTGTGTTTCTAATTCATATAAACGTCCAAATTGAGATACATCAGTTACTCTTAAGACATTCTAATTATTAGATTTTTATATTTGAAAGTAAATATAGAGAAATTGTCTCCCAAAAATAATTAGAATGTCTTAACCTTAGAAAAAAATAAAAACATCAGCTAATGTTTCCTGATAAATACCAGTGGTATTCAATAAGTGGAATTAATTTACATGAACTTTAATTTGCTGTTATTTTTGTTATTGGGTTTTGGTCAAAAGTTTATTAAAGAAATAACTTTATTTTGGTCCCCTCTGGCTGCCCTTTTAGTCTACTCCGTACGTTATGAAAAAGCCTGTATACAATAAAAAACAATGTGTGGTATATTACTACTTTATTATTACTATTATTATGCCATATATTACTATTAGTATTTGTACATTTGTCACAAGAGTTAAAAAAGGTAAAGGAGTTAAAGAGCGTAATGAGCAGCGATGAAAAGTAAATGGCCATTTATTGAAGCGCTCAACTTCTTGATACCGGCCCTCACTGCCAATCAGACGAAGTCGTCAATGAATGTGGCGGACACATCGTAATAGTTTCCTTTTTTATGGTTCTTGGACTCTATATATGTCTATATTGCCATGGCACCTCTCCAGCTGGCGTCATAAAAAACTCTTTAAGTTCATTTCGAACTTCTTTTTGAGAAGCTCCGGCATTATGGTGATGTCCATTCTCGAATGGAAAAAATACGTTTTCATGTAAGCTTTCCTCACGCCATCTACATGGTATAACGTCATGGGTTTCACCGTCTTCGTAATCGACTAATCCAGATGGCATAGTTTGAAATAGTAGCTTCTACAGTCAACAAATAATTATGAAGGGTACAGTGTACATATTGTAAATACTATGCTCTCCGAGCATAAAAGAATATGTACCCGAAATTTGTTTGCCAATATGCCAAACGTGTTTTCTACAATTCGACGAGCTCGTGATAATCTATAGTTCGGAGCAGGTTGATTACAGAATGGATAACGCTTTAAAATACGACTTTTCATCGCAAATGCATCATCAATAGCAAATTGTACGGTACAGTCATAGTTCGGCCAGGAAAGGACTCAACTTCTGGTAAATGCAGGGTATCTCGCTCTAGTCTATCATTTAATGTACAATTATGAAAAACTCCCCCATTTGAAATTGTCCCATTGCAGCCCACATCGATGTACGTAAATTTATAGTTTGCATCTGTGACCGATAACAAAACAATGCTAAATGTTTCTTTGTAATTATGATATTGACTACCGCTGTGTTTTGGAGCTTGCATGACTATGTGCTTACCGTCGATAGTACCAAGACAGTGCCGAAAATTCCATCGATTGCAGAATGCTTCTAACAAATCTTCTGAGCAGCTTGGGAACTGAAAAAATGAATAGGTGTAACATTACTACAATATTAGTTTTGTTGCAGGCAGATGATATAAGCGAGACAGTTGACGTAACTACTGGGAATATTAATGAAGCCCAAAAAGCATCTCAACTATAAAAAAAAAAACGGAAATGCGAAGATGACAAGGATACACTTTTCAGAAGTGCAATCGAAACTCTGTCAATACATTTAATAGTGTTTATTCTGACCTTTAGTACCTAAGTATGTTTGTGCTTTTAATTGAATAAAGAAAATATAAATACATGCACTACATATACGAGTATATGATAAGTTACCTACCCTTATAAACTGCTCTTTCAATACATTGTAAGATGGCACACGTTATTTCTTTGACTATTCTTCCAATGGTACATTTGGAGATGCGAAATAAATACCGCAAACTGGAGTACGAGTCACGTAAATTTATTTCCATACGAAATGTTTTCCACTTAGTATTTGACAGTAGTACTATGATACAATGTGATTTTTTAAAAAATCAAATGCAGAAGGCCAAGACGGTCAGTCTATCTCATGCTATTGCATTGTTATATTAAAAGATAGAAACACAATATGGCCTTCTGCAGTTGACTTTTTAAAAATCACATGTTATTTACTTACCCGATGCTAGGAAACGTAATGTTACTATTATTCGGTCATGAACAGAAATTGCATCTCTCAGTTTTGTGTCCATTTTGGAAACCGATGGTCCAATAGAGTCGATGATATATTGAAGTTGTACTGCACTCATTCGTACAAAATTTCGGAATTTCTGAGCATCTTCAAGATTTAGTTCGATTGACAATGCCGAGCATGCTCTTAATTGCGCCCTTCGCTGAATCCACGGCTTCACACAACAACTACGTTTTCGTGGAGTTTTCTTTCCTTTTAATATAGAAAAAGCAATAATAACCGCTCGCAGTTTTTCCCGATTCATTTTTATTATTAATTATATCATTTTTCACCACGCCTATTTACACAATTGTCTAAAACTCACGGAAACTGATCGTTGGTAGTGGATACACTTTGGGGAGTATCTCTCAGCGAGAACTTCAACGGCGAGGCTTTTGTGTCTATCGAGAGTAAAAACTTTCTAAAACCGTCTCTCAAATAGAAACTCATTTTCTAGTGCTCTGGAGGAGTAACTCGTGCAAGTTACTCTCAAATGGACACCTACCTTAAAGCTTGTGTGCGGATTTTGGTTAGTACTCTATTACTACTCTACTGAATGTGAACAAAGGTTAAACGTAAAAAAAGAACAATAGAACAATATGGTAACTGTCTTACCACGTTAATCTTTTATTGATTCTAAACTTGATATGATGTAGGAACTTATTATTTAATTGCAGCAAGTGTATAAGGTTACATTAATATCTAAATATAAACCTAAACAAGAATAAACACAAGAACAATTAGTTAACTGTCTTCTCATGTTAATTTTTATTAATTCTAAACTTATTCTTATGTAGGAACTTATTACTTATTTGCACATGAACATTAAAAATATTTTTCTATACAAGCACATAGGGAATTATTATCAATTTGTGTAATCCACTTCCTTAGTTTAGTCTTAAAAGCTATAACACGTTAGAACTATTTCTAATATATATGTATATATATATATATATATATATATATATATATATATATATATATATATATATATTTCGAAATCCAATATACATTTTAAATTTCTGAATTTAGATACCTCTTGCTTTGCAAATTAGTTTCTCAATATGAACATTCCATTTCATATGTTTAATCAATATATACGCCTAAGTATTTTATAGATCCAACTGGTTCCGGAATTACGACCGTAGCGATACGAATACTGTTAAACGTTGAGAGGTTGTAATTGTGACAAATAAAAGTGATATATGTAAATTACAGTTAAAAGTTTGTAATGAAACCAGTTATTGATTAATTGAAGATCTTTTTCAACCTTTTCTTTGAGATCTGTGCATGTTGTGCCTTTGTAGAAAATGGCGTTGTCATCGGCAAAGGAAATAATTTCACCTTTAGAAGGTAGATTAAATATTTAATTGACATATACGGTAATACGGTAGTGGGCCAAGTATCGTTCCTTGTGGAACTCCAGATTCTACTACCGTCTCTTCGCTCAATATATCTCCAATTTTGACACACTGTTTGCTATTCTCTGGGTAGCTTTTAAATAATTTATTTGCTATTCCCCTTATACCTATGCCCTCAAGGCACTGTAATAACTGTTCATGGTTTACGGTGTCGAAATCTTTGGCTAAATCTATAAATATACATAATGATCGATTATTGGTATCTAAAAAATTTTGTATTTTGTTTATTAAATATGTTAATGCATCTTGTGTTGATTTATGTTCTTGAAAACCATACTGACTTAAGGATATTAATTTATACTTACTAAAGGATTTAGTTAACCGAACCTTTAGTATTTTTTCGAAAATTTTAGAAAGACTTGAATTTAATGAGATTGGCCTGTAATTTTCGGGAAGACTACTGTCGCCTTTTTTATATAATAGTTCAATCATTGCCGTTTTAAATTCCCTGGGACAGATTCCGGATACTTGTTAATTACTATGGTTAGAGCCAGTGCTATGATATCCTTATTGTTTTTGATTATATCTGATGTAATTCCATCAATGCCGGGTGCTTTTTTTGCCTTCTAATTCATTTATGTATTTTTTTAACTTCGCTCTCATCAGTAGGAGATAAGAACATTGTGTTTGGTTTTTGTTCCATGTTTAAAATCTGTCTGTGCCTTGGTAATTTTCCTAGCTAATTGTTATTAGCTATTTCTTTATTTAAAGATGTTTGTGATGCCTTTAATGTCTTTATTTCTTTAATATCTCTATTTCACTTCCTCTTTGGTGTTATTTTATTTACGATGTTTCATAAATTTTTTCTATCAAGATTTTTGTTTTTTTTTGTAATAACTCTTATAAGTGTATTTAGGGTATTTCTATATGTTAGATAACTATTTTAGGCGACAACATCATTTATATTCCTTTTCCAGATATTAAATAAGTTTTGTTTAGAGTTAGTGGATTTAACACATAAGTGTGGTTGACTGTGTGATTACAGATTGCATTTGATCTATAAGAAGGCTTGCTGTTGCTTCAGTTTCCATATTTGACAAGTTTTCTAGTAAAATATTATTTATTAGGTTTTGTTCAAACTTTCTTTGATTAAATCTCTATAAATTTTGCGCCATGTGTTGGATCTGAATTATCATTTATGCTATAAATCGAATTTATGATAGTATAATGGTCTGTTATATTGATCTCTAACATGACTGGATCAAAGTTTTCTAGAATTTCTTTACATTTTACAAACATGTGATCTATGCAAGCTTCGTATTGTTTATGGATTCTTTTGTATTCGTTTATAAGAGACTCATACCCTAGTTCACTAAGAATATTTGAGTATTCATGACTGTAGTCATGATTGCGTAAGATATCTATATTAATATCACCTACTATAAAATTATAATTAGAATTTTTCCTGGTTGTTATATATTGTCGTAGATCATTATTAAACTTATTGGAACAGGTTGATGGAGGTCTGTATATAGCAGAAACACTTATAGTCATTTAAGTAAATTTCTTATCTAGTCCAGTTGTTACCAATTTGGGGTTTCTTATTTTTGTTAGTGTTATGAAACATTTATCACCTAGGTTTGGATGACTCTCGGCTTAATTAAAATAGAAGTTGAACTTGTTTTTTGCAATTGTGTAGAGTTTGTTGCTGAATTCTGTATTGTTATTTCTGCATAAGACTTACCAGTGAAATTGTTCTGTATAACACTTGTTTCTCTATAAATTTTGTCCAGCTTGTCGTTGATATTTTGTACGTTGCTAGCAATGTCCACGACTGCAATTGCTTCTGCGTTTGTAATATCACATTTTTAATAACTTTTTTGCACTTCGTACAAAACCATTTCACAATATCGCCCAGGGACATGATCGAGTTATAACTTTCTTCACTTAGATTAACGCACTGTATATGATATCGGTCCTTACGAATCCCGTCACGTTTGAGCACTTTGTCATCCAGTAATACCTTTTTCTTGCACTTAATTGCGGCACGCCTTTCCAGGTGTTCCGCCATTTTTTTGAGATTATTGTAATATGTTAGTTGTAATAAATGTACAAGGTGATTCAGTAAGGGTGGCGATCATCCGTATCTCGGAAACCGTATGTCCTAGAATTTAGGGGAAAAAAATTTTATAACCAAATCGGCCCTAAAAGAATGATTAAAAATGTTTTTGAGTCCATAGTTTTCCGTTAAGTGGCGCAATCTATCACTTACAAAATATAATTGCATTTTTTACAAAAAAATATTAATTTTATAATCTACTGTCCTTATTCTACAGCTTTTGTTGAAGTCATTTTTCTGTATCTCCTATTTTGAAGTGGTGGGGGAAGTGTTCTTTCGTTGATACAAAAAGACTGTGACTTCCGTACGCCTGAATCGATTTCCTGAAACGTAGACTCCTTGTAAAGAGAATTAAAGGTAGATTCCAGCAACAAATAACAACACTTTTAATTTTTTAATTTTTAGAGGGCGGTATCTAACACTTAGTTCTAATTATGATTTTTTCTGATAAATACGGTTTTAGATTTTTACTTATGGGGAAGAATCAAAGGTTTAGTTTTTAAAACACGTCCAACTACACGTGAGGATATGGAAGATAGGATTCGGGCAGCAGTTCGAGGTATTTCCCTTGCTGAAATTGAGACCAGTGTTAACTCCACTATAGAAAGGCTGCATTTCTGCATAGCAAACGATGGCAAGCATTTTGAGTATTTAAAATAATTAAGTAGTAGGTGCGTTTTGTAAAAATCTGTTATGAGTAGCTCCCTTAGTTTTGTTTGATTATTTATCTTTGGAATTACGAGAAAGATCAGTTCGCGGTTTTGATTTTGACAGGCCAATAAGTCATTTATTTGCCTTTTTATGGACTCAAAAACATTTTTAATCATTCTTTACGACAGATTTTGTTATAAGAATTTTTTTTTCCCCAAATTCTAGGGCATACGGTTTCCGAGATACGCCGGTCGCCACCCTTAATTACACATTCTGTATAATTACGAATACATTTAAAAACTTAGCAAATTTCAATTTGTTCTAACATCAAACAATTCTTGAACATATTACCACTATTGAGGACGATACCTGTAATTGTTATCGAAACGTATAGATTTATGTAAAATATAAATATAAACATACACCATTTAAAAAACCAAAAGCTAAGTATTTTTATTATGAGTGATGAACGTTAGTTGAGAATGGTTAAATATATTAAGAAAGCAATCGCACATAGGAGCTCATACAGCAGGGGTGGCCAACTAAAGGATCTAGCGGGCCACTTGGGAAATGCATCTTAATTCCGCGGGCCGCTTATAAATTTATATATCCCCATATTAGATTTAGACCTACTATAGACATTTTTTTGGAGTGAAAAATGGAAACATAATGAGTTATTATTATTGTGTTAACTATTATTCATACATGTTAACATAGATAATATAATAATAATGATACTAAACGCACACATTGTAAAGAAATATACTGTGCTCCTCAACCTATTATGTGAACCATAAAACGGAAATTAATAAAATTTTGGGAAACCAAATTACGACACATATATAACGTTTTTGATGGTATTAAGTGACGTAATCATTAAAAATAGAGGACAGCCGCCATTTTGTAATGGGATTTTAAATGAGATCATATGGCAAGTGATACCTCATTTGAAAGTTCGTTTCAAGTCCTGTTTAATGACATCAACAGTATTAAAATATTGCTACTCATTTATGAGTTTCAACCTAAAAACCTCAAAACATTAATTGGTGTTTTTGGACTGAAACTCGTGAATCAGTAGTAATATTTTAATGTTGTTATTCTAATGTTGATGTCGTTGAAAAGGACAACAAGCTTCCAAATTAGGTATTACTTACCATATGATCCCATTTAAAATGACGGCTGTCCGCTATTTTTAATGATTACGTCACTGAATACCATCAAAAACGTTGTATATGTGCCTTACTTCGGTTTCCCAAAATTTTATTAATTTCCGTTTCATGATTCACATAATAGGTGGGGGAAGGGAGGGGAGGGGACTTTAGACGGGCATTGTATAACACTAATAATGAAATATAAAAAATGTATAGGTAATATAAATGAAATGAAAAAAGTGAAATCATTAAAAATACTTATTTTACTAGTGCGATATTTGTTTCGTTTCACCACTTTTTCACTTGGGTTTTGCAAATCAAGCTCAATTTGGGTATTTGCACATAATAGTTGGTGTTGCAGGTTAGTGTCCCTTATGTTTGAGCGTGTTTTGTGTTGAGCCATTTCATTTTCGAAAAAATGATTCGCAGGTGTAAGTTGAATCATAAGTGGTAACAACTTTTTGTGCCAGATTTCTCAAATTGGAAAATTTCTCTTTTGTGATGTAAGTGTTATAAAAATTTATTTTTGACCCTGATGTTAAAAAATGTGTTTTAATTCAATATAGCACTATAAGTCAACCAGTTCCATTTGGAGATTTGGGGCCGACTCGATTTCAACATAAAAGGGATATATTTCAAAAATTTTGTTGTACCTACTTGTCTAACGCTAAATTACGGAATCGGCCTTCAAAAGCAGCTGTAAGTTTTCTTATTTCTTTTACATATTTAATGTAATTGTTACATTTTGATTTCTTAAATTCTTTCAACAATGGAAATTAGTGAGTGTATTGCTTTTAAATTCAAATAACAACAATTTCTTTTAAAATGTTTTGGTGTGATTAAATGTATCGATTATAAGGTAATCTTTTCCTTGCAATGATATATTTAATTGATTGAGTTTTTCAACAATATCCACTAAAACGCATCTCATTTCTTAATTCTGGTACAGGTCTTTGCTTGTCACTCATAAAAAGTCAATTTCTTCTCGTAACTCATAAAACCGCTGTAAACATCTTCCACGACTTAACCATCTAACTTGGCTGAAGTATACAACGTCACCATGGGTATTCGGAATCTAATTCTTTCGGAAACTCCTTAAATTGCCGATGCAGAAGTGCATGTGATTTTTTTTTTATGATTGTGGACCTGAACAGGCTAAATTAGACCTATCGTGCTAAAGTACTCAGTAACACTTAGGAGGATGGATAGAGGGATAATGAATTGCCAATAGTGAGAGGAAACAGGAAAACAGGAACTAGGGAGATCATTCCAAAGTTTAGAATCCGTGTAGAAAAATGTGTATTGTGCCCGTTTGGTACGACAAGTGGAGATTTGTACTGCATACTGATGATGTGAATGAGCGAACCGAGTGTTTCTCGCACAGATAGCCCGAGATGGTATCAAAGAATATAATTCAGCAGCACAATAGCCGTTGTAATAACGATAATACAAAGAAAGAACTGAAACCATCCTTTTATGCTCAAGGGGCTGTATGTGAGAAGTTAAGGACGGGTCATTTATAAGCCTAATCGCTCTCTTTTGAATACGATCAACGGTATCGAGAGCGTATTGGGGAGCACTAACCCAAAGGTGAGAATTATAATCCAGATGAGGCCGAATTTGGGCCTTATACAGCAGAAGGAGTTGTCGAGAGGTAAAATACTGCTTAGATCTGTACAAAAAGCCTATTTTACGAGCAGCTGTTTTGGTGGCTGACAGAAGATGGTCAACCCATGAGAGATTTGAAGATACAGTCATACCCATCAGAGTAATAGAGTCTGAAAACTTAAGAACTGACCCATTCATACTTACAACAGGAAATGATCGATCTTTTTTGGTGGATATAAGGCAACACTGAGTTTTGTTAGTATTAAATTTAACTAGATTATTGCTTCCCCATTCAAGAATACGTTGAATGTCTTTGTTGATTGAATTTGCCATTTCAGCTTTAATTTCTTGATTTGACATAGAAGGTGGATTATCACTATGAGTAGACTGAGATGAACTACAGTGAAGAGTGCTATCGCCAGCAAAGCAATGTATGGGGTTAGTTGTTGAAGAAATAAGGTCATTTATGTACAGTAGAAAAAGTGAAGGCTCTATAACGGATCCCTGTAGTACGCCCACGTTAATGCCAACCTCTTTTGAAAAAAAGCCATCAACTACGACACGTATTCGTCTTTTATCAGGGAAAATAGAAACCCAGTTGATGAGCGTATCATTTAACCCAAACGAGGTGAGTTTGGCAAGTAAACACTTATGCCAAACCTGGTCAAATGCCTTTGAGATATCTAAAGCGACTACAACTGTTTCACCGGACTGCTATACTGTATTGTTCCAAACTTGGGTCACATATGAAAGAAGATCACCTGTTGAACGACTTTGCCTAAACCCATATTGGTGGTCACTAAGGAGTTTGTTAGTTTCGAGGAACGTGAGCAGTTGCTAATTGATGGCTTTTTCCATGATTTTAGACAAAATGAAGTGTTGGCAATTGGTTGGTAATTTGAGGGATCGGTCTTATCACCTTTTTTGGGAATAGGTTGAACGTTTGCTAAACTTCCATGATGAAGGGAATTCTCCAAAAGACATAGAGATCGTATAGAGCTTAGATAGGACTGGTACTAGGTCCGGGGAACATTTCTTTAAGACAATAGCTGGGATACCGTCTGGGCCAGTCGCCTTATTGAGATCAAGCCTACTGATGATCGATTCCAAGAGCTTGTGATTGAATGTAATTCCCTGTTTTTACAACTACTTGCATAACCTGATCCATCGATATCAATATCTATCGTTTCTGTGAAATCAAAGTTAATTTTTCTCATAATTTCGACAGTTAATTTTTGAATATATGGATGCACAAATAATGTATTTTTTTAATGCATTGGTTTTCATTACTTTATATATTTTGTAAAAGTGTGATGAATATCGTTGGCCGGAAAAGTGCTCAAAGGCGGGTTGGCCACCTCTGTCATACAGCATCTTGAGGTTGGAATTGGCGGTAGTAAATCTACAACTTGTAAAGGACGACCTAGAAGTTCGACAAAGTTGGACATTTCTTGACGAAATAACCGTAATGTAACAGTTCGAGGTATAAAAGATCCTCATATTTATGAATCAACGGTAATAAAACAAAAATGTTGCTCTCAAAGCTGTCTTAAAATCCCGAATTTTATGAAATAGAATCTATATTTTTTCAAAGCATTATTACGGAAGTAGAATTTACTGTACATACAAATCAGCAATTATTCAACTAAAAGATTTTTTATTGAAAACGATTTATGGTAATTTTCATCGCATAACAAAATGCATAAGTAAACAATTGTGATTCATAAGATTCCGTTTTACCCATGTTTAAAATATAATATATATCTTGAAAAAAGTTAAATTGTGTAAAAATGATTTATGTAATTATCTATCTGGCAATGGCAGCATTTTTATATCACTTAAAAACTGTTTGATTAATTAATTGTCATATAGAATTAACTGGAGATACAGGTCATGGTAAAAATTTAACGCGAAGAGCCTTGATGTGGTACGTGATAAAAAATAATGAAACATAACATTGTTGGGAAGGACTCGGGATTACGTGTTAGGGTAAAGACAAATATTAAATCTACATAAACAGAAACATATTCAATACACACTATTTGCGTACAGAAATACAAAAGTTTAGTTTTACAATTTTTGCAAGGAAATACTTTTCAATATTTCCTCTCTGAAAAATCTGTAACGTAAACCAACAAAAATGTCAACATTGATGGTTATTTATTACTGAAAATTGTTATATTAATATGTTTACATCAACACACTAAACCTTTATGAATTTAATTTATCCCCACAGTATACATTTTTAACGTTAGACAACTATGACAATCATTTTTGAATAAATCATTTTCATTAGCGTGTATTATCTATTCAGCTCCGCGTATTAAATGAAATACTGTGCATTTAAATGAGTAGCTACATTTTCAAATTCATTATTAACATTAATAAATTTTCGCAATAGTTCCATAGATTAAATATTAAATAAAACAAGAGTACATGATAAAAAATAATTATCGATTACCTACCAAAAAAAGAAATAATCAGATTACTGATGTGTTCTGGTGTTATTTTGATACTAATTTATAACATTATTTTATTTTAGACAGTCACCCATTGGACGATTCAGATTATAGAAGTAAAAACACTGATGGCTTACAGCTTTGGAGCAGTACTATTCGAATTTTGTTACCTGTAGCAGCTTTAGCATTACTATGGGGAAGACGTGGATTACTTATGAGATTCTTGTTACAGTTTGACAAAAACTGTATTTCAGGTAAATATTGTAAGCTTCATTGCTTATTGCAGTTCATTCAACAAAGAGTCACGTCATCGGCAAATGTAATGTATATTAATAAAAAAATAATAATAAAATCTGATGTTATTGTTGAATTACGTTAGATCATTATAAAAAGTCATACAGAATAATAAAATAAAAATATGTATTCTTGTTATAAGCTATAAACATGTAGATATTGCAGCATTGTGTGAGAGCGCTTTATTTTACAAACAAATGCAAATTCATTATATTTAAACTACAATTGCGACAAATCTTATGTTAACTTATTCATTAATAATGATTTGTGCGGAAAGGATAAGTCCACAGCAAGGACCGGTCGGCTCGATCGTTTAGGCGTATGCAGCAATATCACAACTGTTTGTTTATCTGTTAATGACGAACAAAGCACTCACCAGGGGGCAAGTGCCCCAGATTACTTCCGTACATCCCTCATCCGCTGCGGTAGTAATTGTGTCATCAAGGGCCTTTGTCTCGTTGGAGTTTACTTTAAATACCTGTTAATTAATTAATACGCCAGTATGTAGTTTAAGATACAAGCCCGCTCCAGCCCCGCCGCGGGACTACAAAGTCAATGGACCATTAACTAGTCCCTGTTTCTTATTGGCCTGTCTGAACATCTAGACCGGGCTCACCCCCAAACTGGTTCACTGGCAGTAAGGCCTTGGTTTCGTATTAGGTCGACTCCTTGAGCTATCCAGAAGGCAACGCCTTTCAATGGATCGCGATCGCTATCCGCTATCGTGACATCAACACATGCTACTTAAGCATAAACTGATACAATAAGGGATCAGGAATATATCAGGGGTACCAAAACACAAAAGAAGCTCCAAACAAATACGACAATAAATCAGTAGTTAGCAAATAATACTAAACATATTCACTTCAGTAAACACTTTCAACTTAAAATAAACACGTTGCAAGAACGTGAGACCAACCCTTGGCAATCGTTAAACCGTATTATAGATATTGTATTTTTAGATGACTGTTAACCTTTATCTGACAAGAAGGTCTAAACGTCCATCTGGCATAAATTATTGTTTTTGATTTTTTTGTATATTGTTGCCTATCTTCATGATATGTTATATTACATTTCCACTGTAGGTTGGAAGGTCTTGTATTCTTCCGCGCCATATGTTTCAATGAGATATAACTAAATCATTGTTGTTTTTATGACGTTGCTATAGCAAATTAGATCATTTTGTTGCCTTTAAAAACCGAATATGTATCGACGACATCGCATTCGCATCTTGTCTTTTATTCAATTCACTGTTGCTGTACGATGTATGTAACTTTCTATTACTAACTTTTGTGTGAATCTTAATTGTATTAGCATTTCGGTTTTTTCTATTCCTAAACTTTATTGAGTGCCGAGAACTAATTTCGTGTCGCTGGCAGCGTGCTTCGTATCGTCTAGTAGCCAACCAAAGCTGAACACATCCGTTCCTTCAAATTACCAGAACCAGAATTTTCAAACATAATACTCTCAGAAAGCTTAAATTGATTTAGATAATCTAAAACACTGCAAAAAAAAGATGCATCAAAAGTAGAACGATTTATCATTTGATACTATTACTATTTTAGGATTTCTTGTTATTTCGGTCTAATCTGTTACAATATTTATAATATACCTATAGTAGTATAGATAATGACTAGGGTGTGTTTAAATGTGGTGACAACCTTCAGGAAAACACAAAAGTCAATCCCCGTTGGGAAACATTTTAAGTGTAAAAAATACTATAATCTGTATTAATAATGAAAGTAAGAAGTACTTCAAATTCCAGAAATTCCGAAATGCAATTTCTCTTACATATGATATTTTGCATGCCAATTTTTATTTTAACATAATGAGCATAGAGAACGCTTGCTCACATCATCATAAAATTTACATTGTAATAAAAGTTAACTAAACGTAGTGGTCGTAGCGCTTTGAAAACAAAAGTTTATTCACAAAACTGTAAATCAAATTCGCCTGCAATAAAATGAAAATGACCAAATAACAATCCGTAACTAAATACAACTCTCTGGCTTGCAATTATCATTCGAGTAGTATTTTAACCAAGAACGTACTTAACGTAATAGCATTACGGGTCATTACTTGTGAATGCACTAGCACAGTTCGTAAAATTTATTTTAATGCATTTTCCAGTACTTTTTCTAATTTTTTATTTGAAAAATACTGAATTGCACTGTTATAAAATGTTCGTATATTTATTTAAATGTTCATTTAATATAAAACACATGGAAATGAAACATGAGACAATTTGTATCACAAATGAACTACGTACGTCAAAATTCAAAATTATGTTCATATTGTGGTGAAAAATTTTTGGAACAACGCCAGTTGCACCTTTTTATACGTGACACGTTTAAATAATTAATTTGTCCTGTATAGATATGTTATATAAATTATTCACTTTTAATTCTCAACATCCATTCCAAATTGACAATTTTAGTTTTAAAAACTTCTTCGAACATAGCTGCTTTAATTTTATTTAGACATGTTTACTGTGAAACAATCGCTAGTGATTTAAATTGCTTATAATTTTAACTACTAAGTGGTACAAGTAGAACATTTTAGAGTTACTTAGCGAAATCAGTTTTCCTTAATTGCCTTTTCCTTCCTTTCATTATAGAGGATTTAATTAAAAACATTGAAAGTTAATTTGTGTTCATTAATCATGTTTTTTCTTATTATACACATGAAGGTGCATTTGGTTGCAATTTCATCTTAATTTGCAATTGCAATACAGTAATTAACCAAGGCGAAGAGTTTTAATCTAATTCTATTTAAAATTGACATTTGCGTAAATTCCTAAATAAAATTCTTGTAAGTACGTATCAATTATATAATGCTTTCTAATCATTTCATTATTATATAAAACTAAATACAAGTTAGCTATTACATTTAGAGCGTAAGTGAAATGAAAACCCGTTCTTACACTGTGTAGCTTCAACAAAACCGTCATTTTTGTATTCACTGCGGAAAAATACTTTTAATATTAACGTCAATATGCTTCTCTTCTTCTTCTTCTTCGCATGACTAGGATATTTCCTGTTTGTCTGACCCTTATTCTATTTCTGTTGTTGTTGACTGTATGTTGTCTTTCCATCTTTTCTGGACTCATCCTATCTACATGGTCGTTCCACTTTTTCTTTCTGAGTTTTATCCATTTGTTAACTTCTTGTATGTCACATTTCTCGTATGGTGCTATTTCTTTGTCTATCTCTTAGTGTTATGCCTTTTATCGATCTTAATACCTTCATCTCTACGTTGTTTATTTTCTGTTTTGTATTTTTGGTGCCGGCTCTTGTCTCTGATGCATAAGTTAATACCGGTCGCGCCGTTGTCTTATATATTTTCATTTTGCTATCGACGTTCATGTATTTGTTTCTCCATATGGTTTCTCTTAAACAGCTGCTCACTTTTGTTGCTTTTATCGTTTGTTTTGGCGCTTCTGTGTTCAAGTTTCTTTCGCTGGTAATTTCCGTTTCCAGGTAGTTATATTTCATTACATGTTCTATGATTTCCCCTTCTACTTCCAGCTTACATCTACGTGGTTCCTTACCTATAGCCACGCACTTTGCCTTTTATGTCGAGATTTGCATATTGCATTCTTTTGCCTTGATGTTGAATGAGTGGAGTTGCCTTTGTAGGTCGTCTTCATTATCTGCTATCAGTACCGCGTCATCAGCATAACATACTATGTTGATTTTGTATGCGCCCACTCTGTATCTTTCTCTCTTCTTTACTTCTTTAATGATTTGATTCATTATCAGGTTAAACAGTAGCGGGCTAAGAGAGTCCCCTGGTCTTATTCCTCCGTTTATAGTTATATATTCTGTTTCTCCTCTAGTCATTCGTACTTTCATTTTATTGTTCGTATTTATGTCTTTAATAATTTTTATTATCCTGCTTTCTATTTCTTTTGCATCTAGTGGTTTTATAATGTCTTTCCGTTTTACTTTATCAAATGCACTTTTTAGGTCTACGAAGCACATATATGCTTATTATATTCAATTGATTTTTCTATTATCTGACGAATGATAAAAGTGGCGTCTATGGTACTGCGATTATTTCTGAAGCCTTGTTGTTCTTCGGCTACGTTTAGTCTTCCTTCTATTTTACCTTTTATTGTTGCTGTTAGCAGCTTGAGCGTACTATTCATTAGGCTGATGCCTCGGTAGTTTTCTGTGTCGCCGCCCCCCCGTATTTTATGAGCTCGTTGTGTATTCCATCCGGGCCTCAATATGCTAAAAACATTTATTTTGCCACCACATACAAATATGATATTAGAAAATCAACTCCATTATATCTTATATTTCTGGCATAATAGACCACGCCCACTTTTATTTCCTCGCCCCGCCCCTTCTACATGAGCTCCATTGCAGTGCTCCCACGTCAGGCACCACTTCCGACATTTGGAGTTCGTAGCTCGTAGCTCCATCTAGTGGCAAATATTTTAAATGCATTGGAGGTTGTTGTGGCAGGAAAAATGTAAAACTGTAAGTAGCATACCATCTCATAGGACTCCGCTGGGGCTTAGCAGGTGTTCCACAATCTAAACCCCATTACAGGCCCCATCTCGGGTACCACTTAGGATAGTAAGTCTCAGCGATCGTAGCTCCATCTAGTGGTATATTTTAAATGTATTGGGAGATCTGGAAATTTGTGATGTTTAAGGAATGTTACAAAAATGTACATCACACGTATCAAATCAAAAGATTGATCTAAACAATGAAATATGTCACAGTAGACACCGTGCAAAACCTATAAATAAATAATAGCCACACCCATTGACAAAACAAAATCTACTAGTCGACAAGCCACTACAAGTACCCCAAACAAGCACAAAAGTAGCGAAGAGCCATCTAGCGGAGTATATTTATAACTAGATGAACAATGCTGGGATTATTACGGAAGAGAGATGTTAATTTGAAATGACACTGTATTATTTGTCGTAGTTTCCGAATTTTCGCGGATGTTCGTTTGAAATATAATAAAAATGAGCGTTATATAATATATATATATATATATATATATATATATATATATATATATATATATATATAATATTAATCAATACAATGTAATCGAAGCAAATAATCTATTGGGTAAGATATTAATTAAAATCATTATCTTCGATTAAATATCTGTCAAATGTTTCGTATGGCTGATCAGCATCAAAAATAACAATATGTGTTTATAACCATAAGGCAATTGCTATATTTCTCCATACCGCATTACATAACCTACATTCTGCGTGCATACATATGTATGTATGTACGTATGTATGTATGTATGTATGTATGTATGTATGTATGTATGTATGTATGTATGTATGTATGTATGTATGTATGTATGTATGTATGTATGTATATATGTATGTATGTATGTATGTACGTATGCATGTATGTATGTATGTATGCATGTATTTATGTAGGTATGTATGTATGTGTGTATGTATGTATGTATGTACGCATGTATGTATGTATGTATGCATGTATGTATGTATGTATGCATCTATGTATGTATGTATGTATGTATGTATGTATGTATGTATATATGTATGTATGTATGTATGTATGTATGTATGTATGTATGTATGTATGTATGTATGTATGTATGTATGTATGTATGTATGTATCTGTGTCTGTGTCTGTGTCTGTGCCTGTGCCTGTGTCTGTGTCGGTGTCTGTGTCTGTGTCTGTGTCTGTGTCTGTGTCTGTGTCTATGTCTGTGTCTGTGTCCGTGTCCGTGTCCGTGTCCGTGTCCGTGTCCGTGTCCGTGTCCGTGTCCGTGCCCGTGTCCGTGTCCGTGTCCTTGTCCGTGTCCGTCTCCGTCTCCGTCTCCGTGTCCGTGTCAGTCTCCATCTCCGTCTCCGTCTCCGTCTCCGTGTCCGTGCCCGTGTCCGTGTCCGTGTCCGTGTCCGTGTCCGTGTCCGTGTCCGTGTCCGTGTCCGTGTCCGTGTCCGTGTCCCTGTGGGTGTGCGTGTCCGTGTCCGTGTACGTGTCCGTGTCCGTGTCCGTGTCCGTGTCTGTGTCTGTGTCCGTGTCGTGTCCGTTTCCGTGTCCGTATCCGTGTTTGTGTTTGTATGTGTGTATGTGCTAGGATGCCTTTGTGGCTGCTTGCGTGCGTCTGCGTGAGGGCCCGTGCGTGCGCGTGGATGTAAGTCTGTGTCTGTCTGCCTGCATACGTGAGAGTGCGTGTGTGCGTGTGTGTGTGTGTGTGTGTGTGTGTGTGTGTGTGTGTGTGTGTGTGTGTGTGTTAGTAAGTGGCCGAGGGAGTAAGTGAGTAAGTAACTCCATGCGTGCGTAGATTTGTGCATAAGCAAAGGTGTTAGTAAATTAATTTA
The DNA here is from genome assembly GCA_036346205.1 of Vesta saturnalis. Classification (NCBI taxonomy): domain Eukaryota; kingdom Metazoa; phylum Arthropoda; class Insecta; order Coleoptera; family Lampyridae; genus Vesta; species Vesta saturnalis. Next base: position 696,761 of record JARFJB010001950.1, on the reverse strand, counting down.
AAATTTCAGTTATCACGAAATCTGAGAAAAGTTTTACGTTTTCAGATCGTAATAAAGCTATTATCTTTTCGATATTATGTTAAAGCGTATATGACATGCATGATATGCAGGAATGTCTAACTTGCATTTACTTTAATTCTATTAAATTATCAAACATGGTATAATAACCCTTGGCTTATGATGGGTGTTTTTTGATGAATATTGCTTTATCGTTTAATGATAAAGTTAAACTCTAATCAAGCGAGTTATGGTCAGCCACTTGGTGTCGTTTAGTATGGTACTAGTCTTTGGGTATACTGCTTTAAATGACTGTGGATTTCTAGATAACGGTGGTTCAAAAACCGCAGCCGGTTTTAAATCGTTTGCCATTTTATTTATTTTTTTGTATTTTAGCAACACTGTTTCTTACAAAGTGCTCACATTTCGATGGCATTCTGTATGTCATGATGTAATACATTTCCAATGAGTGATATGTGTTAATTGTAAAAAAGTTTATCAGAACGTGAAAAGTGTTTTGCGGAAACTGTCCGATGACCTCCTGTGATTCTTGTGCATAACGCTCATTGCCACTCCTATAATATTCAATTAACTCAGGAACAGAAAGTGTCCGATCACCAGAAGAGACGAGATTTTGTTTGCTATTTTCTGAGAAGGAAATAGGGGGACGACGGATTTGCAAAGAGAATCACAAACAATTTGATACTTGAGGGTATAATAGTTTTTTTTAAGCAAGAAATATCGCTCGTAGTGTAATGCCGCCAAATACTGGGGGTGCGGTTGAAATGTGAGTTGCATTGGGTCTAGGACATTCCGCCAAATTCCAAAAACGCCGATTCTGTGGTTTAATGGTCAAAACACCGAACTTTAACAAAACTCTCATGACCATTTTGTCAATTACGCATATTGCGCCGAATTATAGAATTGGGGCATTACTCCGTCAAAGACCCAAACGCATAACGGGATTTAGGACATTTTGATCAATGCCCAAAACTCCGACACTAGTTTAAATGTCCAAAACGTCAAACGAAACCAACACGCCGAGGCCATTTTGTCGATTTCGCCCCTTCTGCCAAATTTCAACATAACATTACGCTAACGCCAACGTCTATTCCGCCGAACACGCCCATTCTGCCTAATGTTACTGTTGAACATTATGCCGACAATGACCAAGGGTCAAATCACCAAAATTCCAAATGTCCAAATGCTGACACGATATTTTGTAGGTTCAAAGCGCCGAAGCTTAATAATGTATACAGTTCAACCAAGCAAACAAAAGCCCTGAGAGGGCGTACCTGAGGGAGCTGTTTTTCAACATTCCATACAAAAAGTATTAAGGTGGCAAATTTAAATGAAATGTATGGATTGCTTATTCAAAATTCTGTGAACAAATTTATTTATTTTATGTTAGGTACATCAAATGTTATTGAATTAATTACCAAAAAATTTTAAGTATTTATTGTTTAAGTACAAATAAGATGGTTTTGAATTTTTAGTTTTGTAAACATTTGTAAAATACTTGAAAAAACATCATTCTGATTTCATTTGAACATAAATTGACTAATAAATTACTTGTATTTACTTGAAATGACAACCTTCCTACAGTTTCATTATAAGTGTAAATAATATAATAGCATTTAAAACATTCACATAAATAAAGTGTAATGTTATTCACAATAGAAACAAAACACATATGCATAATTTAAATTTAAAATAATGTCCAAGATTTTATGGAAAAATAAGCACATATCGTTTATTATTATTGATTTATAACTTGTAATTAGAAAATTAAAAATTCAAAATATTGAAAATCAACATGATTTGATATTTTAAAACTTGTCATGGTCATTTAATTTAAGTGCAGCTACGTATTTCAAAATCGTACACTACTCTAAATATTGAAAAATCGATGTAAATCGATATTTAAAGAAGCATGCTTGCTGTTTTAAGGTTATGAACTCTATAATCGTTTTATTATTTAAAGCTTTATACTAAAAGATACATGTGCACAATACATACCGTTTCTCTCACAAATCAGTAAAATGAGTCTTGAAAAAGACTTTTTATAGAGACTAATCGACAATAAATACTCAATAAACACGAAAATAACCTGCCAATGCAAAATGCGTATGACAAATGTCAATTGTTTGCGTTTGGGAATGTACGGTCGGATACTTTTTAATGGTAATTGGACGAACGTTTTACCGCTATAAATTTTTAAATTTAGTTCACATATTTTCCGGGGTTTTTGTTTGCTTGGTAGAGCTGTAAATATGTGACTTCACTAGTTTTTTTTATAGATTGAAGTTAGGTAACTTTTAAAAAAATCGATGGCAAGCCATTTTACTTTTTATTATACCTTAAACATAGATCTCATTTTAACACAAGATCACTTGATATTTCCGAAATTCTAACTTTTAATTTAAAATTAAATTTATATTTCTGTTCCGTTGTACATTGTAATTTTAATTTACATTTGTTTTTATTATAACATTCTTTTAATTTTATTTTTCTGCAATGCGAAATTAATTTAAATTATTCTTTAAGCAGAGGTTCTATTTACGAAACATATTATGTATATTCAATTTCCTTACGGTTATGAATTATTACATCCAATATATTTAATTCAAAAACTATTGTCAAACAATGAAGATAAAGTTATTTCGTCTACGACTATCGCATTTAAATAGAAAAAGTTCATTCGTTTAACTTATCCCGATGACGTCATGTATGCATTAAATCACGAAATGACCGTCGTCTGTAATTTAAAACAAAAATATGAGCACTGATACCAACCTTTCCACAGAACAACTTTCCTTGATTTGATTGAGGTTACGTACGCGCGCCGGTTGGTTTGTTTCTTCGTTTATTCATTCCTTCTTGAGTTAATACTGTAAAAGATCGGTTCTTTTCAGAACCACATTACTTTCTAGTGTTCATTCAAGGTAAAGATTAATTCGTTTTACAGAAAGAGATAACATTTATGTTTTCATTTGTAGCACATCAACATGCCTCGTAGGTCAATTACCGTAGATGAATTGATCCATAACTTAGTCGAATACTTTAATAAAGAAAATAAGAACAACGGGCCCTTATCACCATTAACAACAGTGCATGCAAGGGTTAGCGATGCTTTGAAAATTGACACGAAAACTATTTCTAATGCTTTACGACGACATCAAAATCAAGAAGAAAACAAGGAAAATGAACCTCAACGAAAAAGTCTAAAGACAAAAGACATGGATCAACGACAAAAAAGTGAAATCCGTACTACAATTTACAACATGTATATTAACCATGAACATGTTACATTAGATACGCTCTTAACAAAAATTAAAGAAAGAGGTATCGTTAAGTGTAAAAGGACTAGCCTCCATCACGTTTTGTTGGACATTGGATTTCATTTCAAGCAAACTAACAATAGAAAAGCTCTTTGCGAAAAAACTTCAATAGCATCGATGAGGTTAACATTTTTGAGAAGTTACATCACTTGTATGAAACAAGATATCTACACGCAGTTCGTTTATCTCGACGAAACATGGATATTTGCAAAAGGAAGCAACAAAAGAATATGGCAAGATTCCAGTTCAAAATGCTTTAAGAATCTTAGTGGAGAAGGCAAAAGTTATATAGTTCTACATGCTGGAACAGAAGATGGCTTTGTGGAAGGAGCAGAACTTATATTCTCTACCACAAATAAAAGCAGCAATTATCACGATTGTATGAATTCGGAAAACTTTGTTAAATGGTTAACAAATCAACTTTTGCCAAACTTAACAAAGCCATCTATAATCATTATGGATAACTCTCCGTACCATTCACAAATTGTCAATCGCCAACCAACTACAAATTGGAAAAAAGAAAAAATTACAGAGTGGCTTAGGGAAAAATATTACACATGAAAAAGAAGCATTTAAAACGGAATTACTACATACAGCAAAGCTACAAGAGAAACAATATTTGGTCGATAATATTATTAGAGAACATGGACACGAAATTTTACGCTTGCCTCCTTACCACTGTCAATTTAACCCAATAGAAATGGTATGGGGAATAAGAAAACTTATTATGATAAACACATTGGAAGAGATGGTTATGGGGATGGTAATGTCAAACAGATGTGGAAAGAAGCGTTAGAAACAGTTTCACCTTCAGTTTGGTTAAAAACGATTAAACATGCGGAAGCTGAAATTCTAAAGTCTTGGGAACAAGAAAAAGTGTATGATGTCCAAGTAAATCCAATTATTATAAATCCAAACGATAACACAGATACAGAAGATGAAGTGTAGTGAACATTTAATTTCTTGTTTTTAACAGAATTGTTAACGCAAACAGTTTTCTCCAAAAACTTAATAATAATCTATAATAATTATAATAATAACATATAATGTATGTTATTGTACACTAAAACATTATAATTTATAACAATAAATTATTTTCAACACAGTCATGCTTAAATGTCAAATTTACGTTTTATTACATTATGGTGTATTTTTTATGTACTCAATAAGTAAGAAACACTTGGTTATAATGTATTTGACACGATACTTTGAATAAGTTTAAAAAGTGCTATAATTCAATTACATTAAATACACCAATAATTTTGAATTGCAGTATAATAATCCTACACAAACAAGTGTATAAACACCGATGATTGAAATTATCATTCCGTATCTAGCAATTCAAATATTTTCTCAAAGCATAATGATTAGTAGCATTCCTAAAAATTCAATCTTTATGAATAAATCAAATAAATAACATTAACTCACAAATTTGCAAATAGAATATATTGCAGAAGCTGAAATTCTAAAGCCTTGAGAACAAGAAAAAGTTTATGGTGTCCAAGTCAATCTAATTATACATCCAAACGATAACACAGATACAGAAAATGAAGTGTAGTGAACATTTAATTTCTTGTTTTTAATTGAATTCTTAACGCAAACAGTTTTCTCCAAAAACTTAATAATAATCTATAATAATTATAATAATAACATATAATGTATGTTATTGTACATTAACATTATAATTTATAACAATAAATTATTTTCAACACAGTCATGTTTAAATGTGAATGGACAAATTTACGTTTTATTACATTATTGGTTATATTGTGTTTGAAACGATACTTTGAATAAGTTTAAAAAAGTACTATAATTCAATTACATTAAATACACCAATAATTTTGAATTGCAGTATAATAATCTTCTACACAAACAAGTGTATAAATAAACACCGATGACTGAAATTATCATTACGTATTTTGCAATTCGAATGTTTTCTCAAAGCAGAATGATTAGTAGCGTTCCTAAAAAAATCAATCTTTATGAATAAATCAAATAAATAACCATTAACTCACAAATGTATTGCCGTCAAAGATATATAATCACCACTTTTATGTAGAAAAGTATTGGAACAATTACTTCCTTTCTTTGGAAGAGTTCATTGGTCCTACAAATACCTATTTTACAAAATTTTTGCAACATTTTAGAATATATAATAACTTACCAAAATTCATCTGCTACGTTTTAAGTGTTATTGAAAATAATATGCTTTTATGTGCGTACATCTACGATACGTAAATAAAACTTTTATCTTTTATTTGCAAACATTATGACATTTATATTTATGTGAAGTAGTTAAGTTAAAGTTGGTAATGTTGGTATCAAAACTGTTCGTATAAAGAAAACTTAATTTGTTGTTAACGTTATCCTTGTTAGTTACTTGAGTTAATAAGAGCCATACAAAACGACACTCTTGGCATAATACGTTAGCTAATAGTGTACATTGTATTCAATATGTAGAAAAGGATAGTCATACACAAGTGCGCGTTTGATTCATCGATCAATCGGGATAAGTTAAACGAATGTCCTATAACATTAATTTTCATTTTAATATCACCATAAACATCAATCACGTTTTTAATATAATATTAAAATAAAAATCATTTTCCTTAACAGAAATTATTTCTGTTAAGAAAGCTGACGTCACTAATTTTGTTTATAGTGACCTCTACTGTTCAATAGTGATAGCATATCATTTGATAGCCTGCCTGATTCTTGATTTAAATTCCAACATAACCACGACATAACCTCCATTACAAAATCGTAGTCTTTGTATTTTATAATTGTATAATTATTAATTATTAAGTTAGTGTTATAAAATATTACAGGTTTCTGTAACCGCTATTCCACAATAGATAGTGCAGAAAAGTAGATTTGTAACAAATAATTTTTGTTAAGGGAGATGATTTGTATTTTAATATTCAAATAAAAATGTTGTATTATGCTCGATATTGTCCAGTGAATTACTACTAATGAATAATTTTCACTTTGCCCTTTTAGCTCAGTCGGATTTTGTACTTGCAAAATAAGGATCGGGGTTCATTATTCCGGCTCTCAACATTTTGAACAAATAGATTACAAGGTTTATATACATTTATTCCCTATTATTCCTGTTATAAATCTAATTCTGTTAATTTAAACTACTTAACTATGATATAAATAAAAATATATTCTCCTTTTGTCGGACAGGATCGTCCAGTTTATATACTACTTCCTGGTTGGTCCTGGGACAGAGGGTTAGGTGGTCCTCTGGAGTTTCTGCAATATAACATTAATAGAAGGGTTGGGTTTTGACTTTTAATGTACGTCCTTTGACTAGTTTCAATTTATACTGTTTAACTGCGGAAATAAAATAGATAATTTTACCTGAATGCGTCCCTGTAGAAACTACAGAAGTTGGTAGCAAGATAACCCTGTTATAAACACGTGTGCGACAAAACACCGAGTTCAACACTCTGCCTTTAAATAAACAATCGATATTTTAAAGCGGTTGGTTTTCAAATGTATAAAAGTAATCTAGTTTTATACCTGCTTTTCTTATGAAAATAAACTCATTCACGTTTAAATTCAATTTTGCTCTTTTAAATAAATGAAAGCTTTTCGTTTTGAAGGTAGCTTCTATACGGTAGCTGAGGATTATTTGTTTCTTTTCCTATATTAATTATTTTAGTACACAGGTTTTTATTTAAATAAAAATACTTTTGTTATGTTGGCCGATTTTAAAATAAAAAACCTGCGTTTTCTATTAAATTGAATCTTTCGCGTCTAACAATAATGATTTTAATTATTTAACACGAAATATATTATCGGATAGTTTCTGGTTTACAGGTAACAATCTTATTAATTGCAAACGGTGTAACTTACGTTTCTCGGTGGTGGCGGGGGCGGTTTTATTACAGGCGATAATTTAATACTGACGAACACGTCTAGTTTTTACGGTTATGTTTCTATATTACTGGATTAACGGCGTTAACTAGGTGTTCGGCTTAATCTTCCGACGAGGTTTTAATTACAGGTACTCTGCGGTTACGGGTACGTTTGTCGAGGTGTTTTTAGTGTTAGTGTTAGTGTAAATTTGTATAGGTGGGCCTCCTTTGCTAGCAATCTGGGCAACCACCCGTTAAACTAAACAGAGGATCTCCGGCGGTCAATGAATGTCGGGCAACTACCCTCCAAACTCCACTGTGTAAGTGTGTGTGTGTGTGTGTGTGGGTCTCCTTTGCTAGCAATCTGGGCAACCACCCGTTAAACTAAACAAGACGGTTTTCTCGGCGGGCAATGGAATGTCGGGCTTACAACCTTGCATATCCCTATCACCAGGTGTATAGGGCTGTAGGTATCTCACTTACGTACGTTCAACGTTAGATCTCTGCAACTCTAACCCTTTGACTTCGGTGATGCTATCAAGTCGCGGAGTCGCGATTTCTACTTCGGACGGCGGTTACAGGCTGGCGGTTTTAAACGGTAGTAGTCGGCAGGAACGCGACGGTAGAGCATACGATTTCTATTCGGATTCTACTGGTAGCGAGCTTCTGGTAGCGAGAGATGATTCTAGACCGATTCATCATCATCTTCTCCCTTATCAACGCGTGCCGCGTTTTATAAAGAATTCGCGAGGGTGGTTACGAAACTTTGTTGGTGAGATTCCGTAGGCCAGTATTGGCGGAAGGTGTTCTGACGTATACAAACTTTTAAACGTTTTTGGGATTTACTTCTGGAGGGAGAATGCATGATTAATTATTGTGCAATTTTCTGCAACGTTATAAAATATGTTTAACTTTTACTAGAACTTCTACGAATTTTTATAATTGCTTGCACCTGTGCATTTAGCGAGTCACTTTATCTTAATAAATTCCGTGAATATTATATCAGTACTAATATTTTACTTAGCAAATAATTAATCATGACAGGAAAATTTTGATAAAGGACGGCGTCTTGCTAATAAACTTTAGGAAACTAATTAATAATAGTAAAAAATTGGGATATCTGACGGCGTCCCTTTACATACAAAAAGGTTTTCATTTTAATATTTGAATAAAAATCATTGTTAGTTTTATGGTAGAATCATTTTAAGCGCATTAACAATTACATTTCAATTTAAAATATGAATACGGCATGACAATTGAACTTAAATATGACTTAATAATATCTCAAAAGACTATTTTATGTTTTATTTTAAAGTTCTGTTAACATCTTCCATAAGTCAGAATATATCAAATAAATTTTTTTTAGATGTATCCACTTAGGAAATAAAACTGCAAACAGGTTTGACTAACAACTACGAATTATTCCAAAACATAGTCCCTTCATTTTAGTTTTAATTTGAAACATAAATGAGCAGACATATTTCAGGAGGAGATATAACAATATTCAATTACATTTGAAATATGTATGAAATTTCAAGATATATACAGGGTGTATTTTAAAATCACCGACAAACGAAAACTGGAGATTCTATGATTCAAAATAAGACAAAAATGATCATAAACGCTTTTCCGAAAATGCTTCCTAACCGAGATGCAGGTTGATTAAAAAATATTTTTTTTTAGATTCTTTTAAGTTCCTCAAAAACTACAAAAGATGTTACACTGAGATTTTGTACTAATTAAGTACAATTAATCAGGTGAGCTTGAGTCAACTGGCTCCATCCAGTGGCGTATAATATGTTAAGTTAATCACTTTAAGTAAGAAAAAACGCACGTCCCTGCTTTTTTGAAGAAATATTTTTTTGTTAAATTCAACATTGAATTCTGCAAATAAAATCATACTTAGTATTTTTTCAATTCGGCACCCGTTTTTGAAATATTTTTCATTAACATAAACAACTACATTATTCAGTAATAACCAAATTAAATAAATCAGAGATTGCTTAGCATTTAACAGTTACGTATCTTATGTTTGCTAAAATAGTTGCATTTACGCGTGTTTTGTAATTCATTGTTTGTGTCTAATTACTGTGAAAAAAATGAATTATTCCAAACGAGAACTGGTCGATATGCATTTATGTTTTGGTAATACTAATTGCAATGCTCGTGCACCTGATCGACTTTATGAACAAAGATTTCCAAATAGAAGACATCCACATCATACTACGTTTAGAACCGTTCATCGTAACTTGTTAGAGTATGGAAGTTTAAAAGGAAAGAAAAATTCCGGACGAAATGCTCGTGTACCAGTTAAAATTGAGGAACAAATTTTAGATAGAGTTTATGAAAATTCATCAATAAGTACGCGTGAGTTAGGTTTAGAATTTGATGTGTCGCATAGCAAGTCTTGGAAAGTTTTACGAGAACAAAATTTACACCCCTTTCACCTACAAAAAGTGCATGCATTATTGCCTGCACCATCCTCGTCGAATGAATTTTTGCGAATGGTTTTTAAATAAAATGCTGAAGATGTACAATTTGTTAGAAACTTATTGACCACTGGTGAGTACATTTTTTCCCGAAATGGAATAATAAACTTGCATAATTCCCACAAATGGTTAGATGAAAATCAGCATCCAACTGTAGTTACAGCTCACCAACATAGATTTAGCGAAAATATTTGGATAGGTATACTAAACGATCACCTAGTCGGATCTATCCGTTTTCCTCAAAGACTTACTGGCGAATTCTATTTAAATTTTTTGAGAGCGGATTTGCCAAAATTGTTTGACGACGTACCCTTAGATGTTAGAATGAACATGTATTTCATGCATGATGGTGCACCACCACATTCTACACGAAACGTCAGAGAATTTTTAAATGCATGGTTCCCTGGACGCTGGATTGGACGAGGAAGTGAAGTACCATGGCCGGTATCTGAAAACTCGTGTCTATTCTGTTCAAATTGATAATCGAGAGCAACTTTGGAATCGCATACAGATGACATGCGATGAGATTAGGGCTATGCCACAAATTTTTCAGCGTGTTAGGTTTCATTTGCTAAGAAGAATACAAGCTTGCATTCAAAAGGAAGTAGGACATTTTGAACAATATGTATAAAAATTATTATTATTTTGTTCTTGATGCCTTTAATATCTCATTAATAATGTACCTAATAGTTAACTGCGTTATTTTTTTGTAAAATAAAACAAATTTTGATTTTTATTGGATAATCTGGTCGTTTATGTTAATGCAAAATATTTCAAAAACGAGGTGCCGAATCGAAAAAATACTAAGTATGATTTTATTTGCAGAATTAAATGTTGAATCTATCAAAAAAATATTTCTTCAAAAGAAACAGGGGCGTGCGTTTTTTTTTACTTAAATTGATTAACTTAAAATATTCTACGCCACTGCATGGAGTCAGTTGACTCAAACTCACCTGATTAATTGTACTTAATTAAACATTTAGGTGTACCTAATCTCAGTGTAATATCGTTTGTAGTTTTTGAGGAATCTTAAAAAACCTTAAAAAAAGTATTTTTTAATCAACCTTTATCTCGGTTAGGAAGCATTTTCGGAAAAGTGTTTATTATCATTTTTGTCTTCTTTGAATCATAGAATCTCCACTTTTCGTTTGTCGGTGATTTTAAAATACACCCTATATATAGTAGTATACTTAGTTTTAAAGATTGTATTTAATAAAAAAAATTGTAATTTATACTCATTATTTAAAATTAAAACTAAATACTTGTAATGGCAAGAAGAAGAAGATGAATTGCATTTACGTACCTTTCGGCATGTCATTAGGATGTGTATTTAAAACATATTTATATGACCGTTGTGTTTTAATTTCAATTTTGAATAGATACTCCCGGAAAAATATTAAATTTCAACTTTGAAGAAACTTCATCGAGTATAAAAATTCGCATAAGCAAAAATTCATTAGACGTGTTAAACAATTTTCGTGGAATTATTGGTTATTATTAGCAAAATATATTAATGAGTACGGCGATAGTCTTTTTATAGAAAATTGTTCTAATTGTAAATATAGCAGGACAAACAAAGCTATAGCGGCAATTAACACGAATTAGAGATATTCCTTTGTTTTTCTTTGGCTTTCTTTTGTGAGAGCATGGCTATGAGCTTCAACAAGGTACTTTTCTTTTGAGTCACAATATTATCAGTCAGTTTACTACATTTATGTTCAGTAGACGGTATGAAATATTACTTGGTGGTCTTAACTATACAACTGGTCAAGACAGTGAAGATAGGCTTAGGAAAGTTGTTGAAGGTTTTTCAAAAAAGTATTACCCAGGTAAACAACTTTATTTTCAAATGATTCATTGTTAATATATCAAAAATAAGAAGATAGATAATATAAGGCTGAAGTTGTATGAATATAAGAACATACAGCTCTTTCAAAAATTAGTGCCCTGGTTTTAAGCCTTACCTTGGCAATAGACACCACGTGGTGAAGTATAATTATTACAACAGCTTGCCGTTATCAAACATTTCATTAGATTGCATGACACTTTCCACCGGCACATGGTATTCAAATCGGATGGGTAATCCATTTGGCATCGCAATGAACAACTCTACGTAATAAAATGGAGGGATAGGAAAGACATGTTATGCGTTACTACAAGGTATAACCGTGCTATGTAACGTATGGGGTCAGAAAAAACAGAAGCCAATAGAAATCGCAAAATTTATAGATCGACCCAATCATTTTTTTTTCCTACTCGCCAAAGACAATAAAAAAAGAGACTGTTTATAAGGCCTACTAAAGGTTAACACACAGGGGCGCATGGGGGCGCTAGTTTTTTAAGAACTAATCCTGTCAAATGTCTAATGTCATAATTCATTTTAAATTCCCACATCGTCAATGCAAAACGTCATAAATACAACGCTGAATGCTTTATTGTTTCCGTTTTTTATAATAGCAATTTTTTTCAATTGGAAAAATGAACCATATATTCAATATTCCGGCCTACTATAGGGAGCTGCATTACCGTCATATTTAAGTACATTCGCTCTCAAATGTGTCGCCACTAGAAACATTTTGTCTTCTTTTAATGTGAATCTTATTTCTCTCTATTTTTTATTCGTTCATGCTACTCGCGCCCTCGAGAACCAGTAGGATGGTACAAGAAAGTTATGTTTCATTTATGGATATAGACATCGTAAATTCCTAAATTATTTAAACTAAACATATCTCATCAAAGATCAGTCTTCAGTCTTTTAGGGTTTCGGAGGAAAACTGATTAGGGGATCAAAAACGAAGACAGATATCAAACATGGAAGAAGCTTTATAAAATCAAAACGTTGCATTATTTTTAGCCGAGATAGTCAAATCAGAAGCTACTTTTTTGGAAACAAATCCTGTCTACTAACGACGTTTTCTTGTATACAAAATATGCATGTATGAACCGTATAAATTACTATTGAGGTCCTTATATCAGGTACGGAGTAATCTAATTAGCAACATGACGTCAAACAATCTAAATTATTAAATATGAAATATAAGTATGAAGAAAATAAATTGCATAACCCACACACTCCTATCCCGCTTGTCAAACATAAATCAAATAGTTTTTTATAGTTTTACTGTGTACACCCACACCGCACGCGCAAGACACACGCGTTAGCTTCCAAAAAACCACGGGGTGCTTTAAAATTACTTCCGGTCCCAACTCCAATTATACTCATTTTTTAAGCAATGAAAATAACTTTGCCTTCAGGCGGTAGGGTTTCTTAATGATTTCCCTACTTCCATTCGTATAGTATTGATACTATTATGCACATTATATAATGAAATACACCTACATAAAGCACAATTATACAGTTTTTATTTCAGTAGATTAATGTTAAACTTCATTAACATTTATAAGTTATTATAAAAAAATTTGAACTGATAAAATTATCGTATTTTGGGATTTCGGTTGTATGGACATTCGCCTTTTTGGCCATTCGACGCTTTAGTCATTGTCGGCGTAATTGTCAAATACTAAAATTCGGCAGAATGCATGCATTGGGCGGATTGGTCGTGGCGTTTTGACCACATTCGGAGTAATAGTTCAAAATTGAAACTCAGCGAAATAGACGCAATCGGCGAAATGATCGTCCGCCATTTGGTCACGTTCGGCGTTTTGGTTATAGTGTCGAACTTTTGCGAATCCGACGAAATCATGTTCAACATTTTGGTGTTTGTCGGCATAATGGTCCAACTCTAAATTCGGCAGAATGGGAATACTCGGCGAAATGTTCGGGGGCGTTATGGACAAAAAGACATAGAATCGATGTTTTGGAAATTTAGCAGAATGTCTAGGTCCCGTTTGATCTATAACTCCTACGATACCAGTAAAATCACACTTTTCAAAAAATCTATTTTCACTGCGGTAGCTTTGTCTAATGTTTTGGAAAATTAATGAGTCGTCCACATAAATCATAAACAACAGCGTTAATACCACTTCCAATGCAGCTGCTTACAGAAGATTGGGACATTGAGCAACAACTGTTTGCTCCTACAGAGCAGGGCATGTGGGTTGGGGGTGGGTGGGTGGTGTGTGTGTGTGTGTGTGTGTGTGCGTGCGCACGCGCGTGCATCCGTGCGTGCGTGGGTGCGTGCGTGCGTGTGGGTGTGGGTGTGGGTGTGCGTGAGCGTGTGCGTGTGCGTGTTCGTGTGCGTGTGCGCGTGCGCGTGCGCGTGCGCGTGCGAGTGCGCGTGAGCGTGCGCGTGCGCGTGCGTGTGCGTGTGCGTGTGCGTGTGCGTTTGCGTGTACGTGTGTGTGTGTGTGTGTGTGTGTGTGTGTGTGTGTGTGTGTGTGTGTATGTCTGTGTATGTGTGTGTGCGTGTGTGGGTGTGGGGAGATGCTTGCGTACGTGCGTGCGTGTGGGTGCGTGCGTGCGCGCGCGTGCGTGTGGGTGTGGCTGTGCGTGTGCGTGTGTGTGTACGTGTTCGTGTGCGTGTGCCTGTGCGTGTGCGTGTGCGTGTGCGTGTGCGTGTGCGTGTGCGTGTGAGTGTGCGTATACGTGTGCGCGTGTGCGTGTGCGTGCGTGTGCTTGTGGGTGGAAGTGTGGGTGGGTGCGTGCGTGCGTACGCATGCGTGTGTGTGTGTGTTTGTGTGTGTGTTTATAGGTGTGTGCCGACGTATGTTAGTACCTACGATAACTCATGAACTACAACACGTCCGTTCTTTAAATTTCGTATTTATCAAAATTTCTGGAACAGATGTATATTTTCAAGATATAAAAATGCCAATACATATATGGCCCTTAAACATATCCATTAATTAATATGCAATTTTTTGATACGACGCGTAATTTAGCGGTGAAAAAATTCCTAAGGGAGAATTTAAATGTTAGTTCAAACCTAAAATAATGATTAATTTTACAAGAATATGTGTAACCATATTTTTTAAAGAAAATTTAATTTTACGTAGCTTTTATTTATAAAGCTTCTTAATATAAACCAAACTAGGTCTAAAAATTAATTACATAGGATTGAAAATACTGAAATTGTATTATCGGTGCTTTATAAAAGCGGGTGGCTTTGGAATTTTGTTTTAAGTTAGCATCGATATGAATATTAACGTCTATCAGACAAGAAGTTTTAAACGTCCGTCTAACATAGATTATGGTTTTTGTTTTTACCCTACTTGCATATAGTTGGTATAAAATGCCATACTTAATACAGTTAAGTCGAATAAGGTATGTGTGTTTGTACTTATTTTATACAGTATCTCGGTTAAAAGAGTGTAGCACCTTCTACCAATGTAATACAAAGTTTTCACTTTCAAAACTACTATTATGAATCAAATCTGACCAGTCCTGTTATGTTATATTTGTGGTCGTATTTGTTATACTAGTTATGGCCATTGATATATGACATATAGATAAGTATAATGAATATCACCGTTGACTGAAAACTTACATTTTACTCAATATGACTGAGTGTATGAAAGAGACACATTCGTACTAATTTTAATTTTACATAAGTAACTATCAATTCAGACATAACACTATCTTTTCTGTAGAATAAACATAAACCATCTTGGGTTATGGTTATATGCAAAAAATTATTGTTATTTTTATTATTTTGGCTATTGTAAGATTTTATTGATCTGTTTCCAATAAATTTAGTTTTACAACAGATTGCTCCTTTTATCTTTCCAAAAAATTCAGTATTAGAAGCGATTTGATAAAAAGAGTTTACTAGTAAAGTATTTTAATTCTTTCGTTTTATTTCGTCTACTCTTATCAGTTAAGTAAGCTGAGTTTTTTACTACCTAAAGCTATGGAAATTTTAGATTGTGTTTAGTAGTTCCACGATATTCTACATTATGGAAACGCTGCTCTATTTATGTAGGTATGTGATAATATAAACGAGGTATTGAATTGGTATAGGTGGTATATTAGTTTCACTGAATATGAAAGGTTATTGTAGGTATATTTTAAGTAAAATATCGTCAGAAATGGTTTGTATGTGTACACTTAAATCCGCGGAAATGTAGGACAATATTACCGTACCCAAATTAACGTCGGAATAGTTATAAAAGTTAGAATGAAAATAACTTAGTGGTCCATTCTCGTGTAAATATTATTCGGCACCAACGTCGCAGGCACGTAGGTTACCAATTTTGGGTCGAAATGCCGACGTGGACTGGATGTTGACGCGGCTCTGTAGAAATCTGCTCTACACGAATGAACGAATCCGTTACGGCTCTTTACATTGCCTAGTAGAATTAAAGTTATACCATTGATATACTTAATGGTTATATATATTATGAAAAAAATATTTATGTGTAAATGCGAATCTGGGAAATATGGAGGGTAAGGAAAATTCTACTCCTCCACCCTTGCAATGTCGATGTAACCATTTATATGTGAGTATGTTTATTTTTTATCACGTTTTAGTTATTAGTGTTAATTGTGTTCGGTATATTTAATGCCAAATTTTATTTTAAGCTGAAAAGAAACACTATATGAGGCATAAAGTAGTAGTTTCTGTATAACTTATATAGTCACATTCATATTTTAAATCCTACGATAATTTATACGAAGGCCGTTGAATATAAAAAAAGCTTAAGATTGATAAAATTAGGAATAGTTTCAATGATTGGAATCGTTCCACTTACAGTTTCAAATTACCCTTAGTATCTCAAAATCTACTCTAATTGAAAGAAATATAATTTCGGAATAGCGATACATTTGGTACATTGACTGATCTGAACATGAAATATATAGAAAATTCGTTTAGTGTTACTGTTGAGAGCTTATCCGATCAACTGACTGGACGCACAAGACAAAAGATTCGCTTTTATTGTAACTAATGTCCGGAAAGAGATCAAAAAGATATATCCTGAACTATTGAGGCAAGAGAAATGCACAGAAGTTGCGCAATCAACCTAAAATAATCCGATACCGAGCTGTCTAAATTTCTATCTACTCTATAAGGATTCTTTTTCTGATTATTTCATGCTTTATTTCAAAAGGTTTATAAATTTTCAAAATAACAAATAATCACGTTTATTTTTTTAATTAAAATTTTTTAAAAGTGTTTTATTGATAAGCTAGTTATTATAACATACAAATATATTATCTACTAGATTTATTGAAGATTCATAAAAAAATAAGTGGAACTTAGTAAATTTGGTTTATAATATTTCAGACCAACACTAGCCTTTTTATCCTATACCACAATTTCGATAAACTAATTTTTATCTTCCGAACATATCAGGTTGCCTCTGCGTAAGCATATACACCGACTCTCATAAAAAACGCACCACACAGAAGTTGATCGATTTTAATAAAATTTTCACAAAATGCTTATTGTGATTAAACATGGTAATTATTAAAATTTGAAAAAACAACAGAAATAAAAAGAGTACAAGAATGAGTTACTCAACCACGATTTGATGCAAGTCGTTTGGTGAGTCTGGTAAATTAGTCAACCCTCTGTGGACCTTATCACGATTACGCGGCCAGCAATATATCTTACATGTAAGTACGGCCTTTCTCATAACAACAATACGACGGCCGCGTTCAAAATCATTTAGTATCCTATAACTTCCAGATTGCTGAAATCTTGGCATTCCTAAATTTTTACTGAGAAACTGAATAAAAGCATACTAAATTTGACAGATATAACACACCAATAGCTTGTTTAATAACATATCGTTACACACTAGTGACAAGGAATTGACAAACGAACAATAAAAGACTTTATAGACTTTCTTCACACTTTAATTATTTTATAATCTTCGTTTCAACAAAATACGCATGTTTTGAAAATTTCATTAAAATTCATCAACAATTCCCATTCGTTTCAATTTTTACGGATATAAGAAAGGAATTTTGCCAGGTCTGAAAAGAAATTTACCCAGATTTTTTAAGACTTTTGAGACTAGATTGAGTGTGCGTGTGTGCGTGTTTGCGTCTGTGCGTTACTGTGTGTCTGCGTGACTGGTTGTATGCATGCCTGCGTGTCTACGTGTCAGCGTGGGTGCGTGTGTGCGTGTGTGCATGTGTGCGTGTGTGCCTGTGTGGGTGTGAACGTGTGTGCGTGTGTTTTTTGTCTGTGTGTGCGTTAGTGCGTGTGGTGTGTGTGTGTGTGTGTGTGTGTGTGTGTGTGCATGTGTGCGTGTGTGCCTGTGTGGGTGTGAAAGTGTGTGTGTGTTTTGCGTCTGTGTGTGTGCGTGTGTGCGTGCGTGCGTGTGTGCGTGTGTGCGTGTGTCCTTGTGTGCGTGTGTGCGTATGTGCGTGTGTGCGTATGTGTATGCGCGTGTTTGTGTGTGTGTGTGTGTGTCCGCGCATACGTGTATGCGTGTGCGTGTGGGTTGTGTTTTGAATCTTGTGTGTTGTGTATGTATGTGTGTGTACGTGAGTGTGTGTGTGTGTGTGTGTGTGTGTGTGTGTGTGTGTGTGTGTGTTGTCTGTAGGAGTGCGTGTGTGTACATGTGCATTTGCGATTGTGTGTGCGTGCGCATGTGCGTGTGCCTTGAGTGTGCATGAGTGTGTGTGTGTGTGTGTTGTGTGTGTGTGTGTGCGTGTGCGCGCGCGCGCGTGTGTGTGTGTACCTGTAGACACAATAACTGAAATAATACGTCACCGATTTCAATAAAACTCTTTATTTAGTATTACTTTTAGAATAACTTGGTTCTATCAGATTTTGGTTAAAATCCATTTGCAAGTAAGGGTGCTAAAGAACATTTTGGAAATATCTAGAAACCTGCTAACTTTATTGAAAAATTGATGAAATCTTGATCTAAGGGAATTAAATTTTTAATAATTTTTCTTGATCCAAAGTTTTTGTAGGGTAATAAGTTGGCTCTAAAAATCAAAGAATCTTCTAAAATAATTCTTATTTGTACCTAAAATCAACATTAACTCTGCATTAGACACATTTTCAATATGAAACTTATTAAGCATGGAAGATTAATTTGCACATCTTATGTAAGCAGTCACACATGTGTATATATATAATTTATAAATTGATTAATTTTTTTTTCATTTAATGCAGGATGAAATAGGAAAAAGTTAAAACTACTACTACTGAGACCAGTTTCTTTTCTAGGGCCATTTTCAACCCTTAGGCAGAATTGAGCCCCTAATTTGGTTGTATTAAGAGCCTTTTTGGCTGTATACCCCTTGGAGGAAATTGCACGCGCATGCTGTGTTACCCCTGGTTGGAAATGGTATTTGTTTTTGTAGGTTATGATTGGTAATTTGAAGTTGTATTCTAATAAGGAGACCCTATTGCTATCTTGTAAGACAGGTGTATGGACTTGCGTTAAGATTTAATCTTGCGTGGGGGAATTGGAATGACAGTAAAATTTAATTATAGAACACTTATTTTTATTGTAAATATCATAATTAAAAAAGCCTCAGTGAGTTATAAAAAAAATTACTGACATTCAGGTAATTCTCTAGTGAAACAAATTTTTTTTATTAAATTAATTAATTACATAACAGTTATTACAATATTGTTTTCTAAACGAATATTAAAACTGCTTTGATTGCATTGAAATATGTTTAATATCCATCCGCTCGTTAAATTGTTGTATATTGTACACCTTAATATTTTTAAAGAAACTTGTTGTTACGTATAACTTAGATGTGTTTTATAACTGTAATTAAAAATCTGTAATAAATAAAAGGTTAACAGCACACTTACCAGCTCTGTATTGAAAGAACATTTTTGAGGGACTGATTCACGAGTGATAGCCACTGCTTTGTGTTACTCGTCTAATCAAACTAAAGCACTTTCTATGTTTTACGTTTATGTACAGTTGATGTATACTAGCTATTTATTTCCCAATAATTAATTTTTAGAGTGTAAATATACAAACAATCTTATTATCTTTGTCAAACTTACTGCAACTCGTATTTACCTTTCCCTTAAAGTAATTAATAACTAAGCGGTTTGAACAAAATATTAGATGTTGGCCTTACATACATACACACGCAAATTGTTTTTATAAAAACCGCATTAAAAGTTTGGAATGTAATAATTACGTTTTAAATTCCACAACAACAAAATGTGGTTAGAAACTACTGTTCATGTTTACTTTTAGCTAATTACTGTGTAATTATATGATCCTGTTAAATTCAATAGTCTAAAAAATTGATTACCAATATCGAATGGGTAACATAATTTCTTTTAAAAAAACGCTAGTCATAAATATGTAACACGATTTTTAAAAACACATGTGCTGAATTAAAAAGAAAGAAAAACAATAGGCTCATCTGATATTACGCAACTCTTAATTAAAAAAAGTAAGGTACTAGAAAATCTCTTTACTTATCAGAATAGAATGGTTGGGTAACAGGCGTTAAACAATGAAACATGTACTAAAAAAGTGTTTTACAAAATCAATCATTGATAAACTATGTAATCTAAAATATAGAAACATTAACGTATAAAGTCTAACACTTTCGAATGGTAATCTTGCAGTATTGTTTTATTGTATGGGAAGCATCTGGAATTTTTCTCTAGGAAACGTAAATGATATTCTTGCGGTGCTCGTCCAAAGGAGTCAAAATATTTCCCATCACCATTCTCATCAATGTAGATAGCGGTCCAATGCTGACCTGGTTTGTTTGCAGGATCCGTGTTTACGATAATTGCACACGGTCTAGATGCGTGTCTCGATAGTTGATTAGAAGCACATACAAGCCGAAACACACTCTTCTTGTGGCTGGGGATCGATTTCAAGCATCTCAACATTTGTACCGCATATATCTTTGGAATTGGTGTGCACCTAGGATTTATTATAAACAGGTTGCATAATTATCCTCTGTCATAAAAATTGTATTCTAATAAAGGACAAAGACATGTAAAGATACTGAGAAGTGTTTTATAATAAAAGATTTTATTTAATTAATTTAACCTGTTAACATGTGTCAAGATTATATTTATTTTATAGAAGCGGTCGGTCTTGGATTTTTTAAGTTAACATGTATCATATACCTAAAATTTCGCCACACGAGGATTTCGGTGAAGGTTGTTTCGGCAATCTCACTCTAACCCTCCCCGAGCATAATCGAGATTGTAAGACAGGTGTAGGGTGTCGCAACTTGTTCTCGGGCCTTTACGCCTTGTCGTGATCGCAACTTGTTCGTAGGCCTTCGTGTATTGTCGTGGTACCGTTGCCGAAAAATTTGAATTTCTATTATAATAATAAGGAGCCTAATGCTAACTTGTAAGATGGGTGTAGGGCTGCGCAAATTGCTCTCGGGGCTCTGTCCCTTGTCGTGGCCCCAATGGCGGAAAATTTGAATTTGTATTTGTATTTAAGTCTGCAGGTTATGGCTGGAAATATTAATCTGTATTATAATAAGGGGTGTGATGCTAACTTGTAAGACAGATGTAGGGCTTAGAAACTTACTTTTAGGCCCTCGCCCCTCGACCAAAAGTCTGAATTTGTTTGTGACGCCATCTATGAAGGGAAATCTGAACTTGTATTATAATAATGAAGAGGCCTAATGCTAACTTATAAGACAGACGTTGGGCTTCGCAACTTAGTTACTTTCGGGTCTTAGCCCATGGCCCCTTGGCAGGGTATTCAAATTTGGATTTGTATTTAAGTGTTTACTTTCTGATTACTTACTGCGAGAAATTTGAACTTGTATTTTAATAAGGGGCCTATTGCTAGCTTATAAGGCAAAGCATAGGAACCTGTGTTAGGGCCTGCGCCCCCCTATCGTGGCGCTTGTTAGGAAATTTGAATTTGTATCGTCATTTAGTTGTGTATGGCCTAATGAATATTTTCTGTAATATGCGAGCGCAGCCATCTTAGAAGAAAATACCTCAGCCATAAAAAAGGAGTTTAGATTTATAAACATGCCCCTAGGGAAGATGTTAGAGTGTGGTTAGGTCAATACTTCAAACTTCCCCCGAAGATAACCGATTCTACTCGAACATTGATGTGCGCGCCAGCGCACAAGACTCAAGACTAGCAGTATTCTCAGCCGTCTTAGGAGAAAATACCTCAGCCATAGAAAGGAGTTTACATTTATAAACATGTTCCTAGGGAGGATGTTAGAGTGTGGTTAGGTCAATGCCTCAAACCTCCCCCGAAGATAACCGATTCTATCCGAACATTGACAAGCGTGCCAGTGCACAAGACTTAAGGCTAGCAGCATTCTCGTTTCTCGTGCGTTTCGCTCGGGCATTAGAGATTTTACTGACTTGTTAATAAAATATTACAACATAACCGTTCAATATGATGATGGAAACGATGACGTGGATGAGCTGAATGTATCTCACATCCAAGGTGATGGTGATGAGGAGGAAGAGCGGTGAGGTACAGGAGAAAGACCATGATGAGAATAACGACGAATCACGGTTCAAGAAGAAGAAGACCGATAAAGGATGTGATTAAATAAAAATGATGTATTGTTGTTTATAATAATAATAATAATATATTTTCAAACGCTAGGCTTTCCTTCAATTTTGTTAATAAACTTGTTTTTCCTAACGGTGCGTTCAATCATACTGCTATTTTTTGAGTTGTGAGCTGATTTTGTATGATTAAGTTAAATCAGTTTGGTATTTAATTTAATTGATTTGATTAATTTTATTTGTATGTTTGAGAAAGAGACGAACACGATCAACCCCTATTACAGAAAACATTCATTAGCCTTTACACCACTATACTGCACCACAAGTAACCCTAATTAGTCCTAGAAATATACCGCTAGGTGGCGCCGTCTCTATTATATAAAACATTCGCTAGTTTAAAAATATACCACTAGATGGGGCCACAAGTAAAACCCTGATTAATTCTAGAAATATAATACTAGATGGTGGCACCTTCATTACAGAAAATATTAATTAGGCCATACACAACTAGATGACTGTACAACTTCAAATTTCCCAACAAGCGCCACCATAGGAGGGCGCAGGTCCTAACACAGGTTCCTATCTTTTGTCTTATCAGCTAGCAATAGGCCCCTTATTAGAATACAAGTTCAAATTTCTCACAATAAGTAATCAGAATGTAAACACTTAAATACAAACCCAAATTCAAATATCCTGCCAAGGGGCCAGGGGTTAAGACCCGAAAGTAAGTAAGTTGCGAAGCCCTACGTGTGTCTTATAAGTTAGCATTAGGCCTCCTTATTATTATAATACAAGTTCAGATTTCCCTTCACAGATGGCGTCACAAACAAATTCAAACCTTTGGTCGAGGGGCGAGGGCCTGAAAGTAAGTTGCTAAGCCCTACATCTGTCTTGCAAGTTAGCATTATACCCCTTATTATAATACAGATTCATATTTCCAGCCATAACCTACAAACTTAAATACAAATTCAAATTTTCCGCATTGGGGCCACGACAAGGGACAAAGCCCCGAGAGCAAGTTGCGCAGCCCTACACCTGTTTTACAAGTTAGCATTAGACTCATTATTATAATAGAAATTAAAATTTTTCGGCAAGGGACAATACACGAAGGCCTACGAACAAGTTGCGATCACGACAAGGGGCAAAGGCCTAAGCACAAGTTGCGACAACCTACATCTGTCTACAATCTCGATTATGCTCGGGGAGGATTGGAGTGGGATCGCCGAAACAACCTTCACCAAAATCCTCGCGTCGCGAAATTTTAGGTATATGATACATGTTAACTTAAAAAATCCAAGGCCGACCGCTTCTATAAAATTAAAATAATCTTGACACATGTTAACAGGTTAAATTAATTAAATAAAGTCTTTTATTATAAAACACTTATCAGTATCTTTACATGTCTTTGTCCTTTATTAGAATACAATTTTTATGACAGAGGATAATTATGCAACCTGTTTATAATAAATCCTAGGTGCATAGCGATTCCAAAGATATATGCGGTACAAATGTTGAGATGCTTGAAATCGATCGCCAGCCACAAGAAGAGTGTGTTTCGGCTTGTATGTGCTTCTAATCAACTACCGAGACACGCACCCAGATCGTGTGCAATTATCGTAAACACGGATCCTGCAAACAAACCAGGTCAGCATTGGACCGCTATCTACATTGATGAGAATGGTAATGGGGAATATTTTGATTACTTTGGACGGATACCGCAAGGATATCATTTACGTTTCCTAAAGAAAAATTCGAGATGCTTCCTATACAATAAAACAATACTGCAAGATTACCATTCGAATGTGTTAGACTTTATACGTTAATGTTTCTATATTTTAGATTACAGAGTTTATCAATGATTGATTTTGTAAAACACATTTTTAGTACATGTTGAATTGTAAATGACGAGATAATTAAATTATTGTTTAACGCCTGTTACCCAACCATTCTATTCTGATAAGTAAAGAGATTTTTTAGTACCTTACTTTTTTTAATTAAGAGTTGCGTAATATCAGATGAGTCTATTGTTTTTCTTTCTTTTTAATTCAGCACGTGTTTTAAAAAATCGTGTTATATAATTTATGACTAGCGTTTTTTTAAAAGAAATTATGTTACCCATTCGATATTGGTAATCAATTTTTTAGACTTAAATTTAACAGGATTATATAATTACACAGTAATTAGCTAAAAGTAAACATGGACAGTAGTTTCTAACTACATTTTGTTGTTGTGGAATTTAAAATTTGTAATTATTACATTCCAAACTTTTAATGCGGTTTTTATAAAAACAATTTGCGTGTGTATGTATGTAAGGCCAACATATAATATTTTGTTCAAACCGCTTTGTTATTAATTACTTTAAGGGAAAGGTAAATACGAGTTGCAGTAAGTTTGATAAAGATAATTAGGTTGTTTGTATATTTACACTCTAAAAATTAATTATGGGGAAATAAATAGCTAGTATACATCAACTGTAAATAAACGTAAAACATAGTGCTTTAGTTTGATTGGACGAGTAACACAAAGCAGTGGCTATCACTCCTGAATCAGTCGCCCAAAAATGTTCTTTCAGTGCAGAGCTGGTAAGTGTGCTGTTAACCTTTTATTTATTACAGATTTTTAATTACAGTTATAAAACACATCTAAGTCATACGTAACAACAAGTTTCTTTAAAAATATTAAGGTGTACAATATACAACAATTTAACGAGCGGATGGATATTAAACATATATCAATGCAATCAAAGCAGGCAAAACAATCAGTTTTAATATTCGTTTAGAAAACAATATTGTAATAACTGTTATGTAATGAATTAATTTAATAAAAAAAATTTGTTTCATTAGAGAATTATCTGAATGTCAGTAATTTTTTTTATAACTCAGAGGCTTTTTTAATTATGATTTTTAAATAAAAATAAGTGTTCTATAATTAAATTTTGCTGTCATTCAAATTCCCCCACGCAAGATCAAACCTTAACACAAGTTCATACGCCTGTCTTACAAGATAGCAATAGGGTCTCCTATTAGAATACAACTTCAAATTACCAATCATAACCTACAAAAACAAATACCATTTCCAACCAGGCGTAACGACAGGGGCCAAGCCCCAAGAGCTAGTTTCTCCACTAATATATAAGGTTAGGGCCCCATATCATTTCCAACCAGGGGCCGCAATAGGGGGCGAAGGCCCTAGAACAAGTTTTGAAAACTTACATGGTAGTTCCTATACTTGTCTTACAAGAACCTCTTTATTATTAAAGACAATTTCAAATTTCCCGCGTAGGACCAGGTCCCAGTTCATACACCTGTCTTACAAGAACCTCTTTATTACCAAAAAAACCATTTCAAAATCCCCGCCATAACCAATCAGAATACATAAACTTAATCCTTCAGTCAGAGCACAGCGGCTCAGTGGTGGGGCTAAGGACCAATCAAAAGCCAGAGAGGCTGGTGCACGCATGACCAATCAGTTAAAAGGTAGGGCGTGGCCTAGTTTTAATCCCTCCAATAAAACACAGCATGCATGTGCAATTGCATAACCTCCAAGGGTATACAGCCATAAAGGCTCTTAATACAACCAAATTAGGGGTTCAATTCTGCCCTAGGGTTGAAAATGGACCCCGAAAGAAACTGATCCCACCCTCGAAATATACGCCTCTCACGGGCGCGAGTAAAAGTAGTGGGGAAGGTGCCCCAGTGGGCGGGGCTTATGACGTAAAAAAAGTGGAGGGAAGGGTGTCTCGGTACTTCTACTCTTGGTCCTATTTGGTAATATAACACGTCATAGACATAAGAAAGTTATGTGTTAGCCACATCCGGTTTTTTAGTAGCATTCCCACATTTGAGCTATGGGTTATAAATTATTATGTATACTTTTTTTCTAATAAAATATTCCCGTTACGAAAAGAAAAAGGTATTATGCAATTGTTGGTCTACAATTAATACTGCTTTATATCGCTATTTTGTTAACAAACATTTAGGGAAATCTTACAACAAGGGGTGTCATTACGAGTCAATTCCAAAACATTAATAATGGGTACATAAATAATGGGAGTATGACATGTGCTAGAAGAACAAAACAAAAGCAGAACACCTAATAAACGTTCCTAGGCGTATAATGAGAAAAGCACAAATTATCAAAGAAAGCTTAACGATACAAATTAACAAATATCGTTTATCATTAACGAATTGTACTTTGCAACATCGCAAACCAATTTGAGTAGATGCTCATATACCATGTACATATAACACAAATGCCCATGGAATAATTATAGGACAGTGCATTAATTTCCAATAATGCGAAGTCATTGATTATGTCTTTTATCCGCCCTAATTATTTACACCCATACACTAATTCCATCACATTAACTTTCACTAACTAATTATACCTGCATACATGAATTAGGACTGCGATAGTTAATCATCATGCTTACTTACATTCATTTATTCAAACTCTTTGATCAATGTTTACATGCAGTGTCCGTTTTTTAAGTTTTTTTAACAATAACTCATTTGTATAAAGTTGCTTGAAGAACCTAACGTGTTGATTTTCTTTCCATGGTTTTATTTTTATAATTTTTTTTTCCAGAGGTTTATTTTCGGTGGGCGTTTTTTCCGGAGTATTATTACCGGGATTTTATTTCCAGGAGTTTTTCTTCCTAAACTCAGTTTCCATACACTTTTCAAGAGGGAAAGCTTGCAAATTTTAAAGAATTCGTTTTTTTTTCTAACAAATTATATTTTTATTTTAAATGCTGGTATTAAAATTAAAACCTGGATTCACCATTATCACGTAACTTTTATCGTTCTTTTTACACAGACGTAATTCTAAACTTAATATTAACTGACCGTTAACAGTTTCTCTCTAGCTAGTAAAATACTGACCCTTTTTTACAGAAAAACTCATAAGATACGGGAACACTAATTTTTCAATACTATGTTTGTTGATTCAAGGCATAAAAAGAAGTTTCATTAGTTATACAGCACAAATAAGTTATCTAAATTATCAAGTCCGAAAATGTTTCTTCATGTACGTTTGGATACCAATTTATTTACTTTATTCTGTCTTTGAATAAAACATTCCAAACTCTTAGTTTAGTTGAAGAATAATGAAAAAAATTGAAATAGTTTACGTTAATAGCGTATGTAAATAATACAGAACACTTTTATTGCACCTCGTTAATGCCAGAACCTTTTTTATTACAGTTATTTGCCCTTCATTTAAGGAGAAACAACGACTTTTACAATGGATTAACTGCTACTTGCCTACAACATGGTTATATAACAGGCAATCTCCGATTAATTTTTGGAAAGATGGATCTTTATTGTGCACCCTACTTAATTCCATTATTCCAGGAGCTTGTTCAAATCCGCACCGACACTATCGCCTTCCGCCATCTCACGGTATAGCTCTCGCTTACAAACATCTAGGAATTACACCGGTAAGACTTTCTACTTTTACAGTTTCAAAGTTTGTTTACAGATATCCTGTTTTTTCAGGTATTTACTGATCAAGATTTAACAAAGAATACTTTATCTGCACAAGAAGAACAAATATGGAGCGATTATATACAAAGAATTCGATTGGCTGGTGAAAAAGCATCAAAGTTTCAATTAAAATATTCATCAATCTATCTCGCTAAAGGAATGGGATTAGTTTCGGGAGAAGAAAATCGAAAAATGTACTTTTATGTTTATTTAAACTCCTCTCATTCGTTTACTACAAATGATATCATTATTAACATTCGTTCACCTCTAAATATTTACGAAACGTTACACATTCCTTCACAATGCATTACAAAAAATATTTTTCGGAGTTTACTTACAAACAAATTTACGTATTATTCATACAGCCAACGTTTATTATTAAAACCAATTTCGAATCCTGCACCTTTTACAAAGCCAAATCAAAACGCAGACGTGAACAAAAAAATACCAATAACTTTTATAATAGAGAAGGAAAGAATTAAAGTTGTCTATATACCACAAGAAACCGGTATTTACGAAGTATCAATTATTGCAAATGGATTCCACCTTGTCGGATCACCTTTTGCAGTAAGTGTATCAGAAAATACATCTGGCGTTACTGAGCATATAGAAGAATTAAATTCACTTCCAATGGTAACTATTAAAAAAACAATTAAAAGAAGAATTCTTTCACAAGTCATAGATTTCCTTGATAATCAATTACTACATGAATCCGAAAAAATCTCCGAAACATTTGATGAAACAGAAAAAAATATTAAAGTAGATTATCACGATAGAAACAAGAAAACCAGTGAAACACAATCTACTAAAACTTCCCCAATATGCGAAGATCATATTGAGTACGAAGTCACCGGTTACCTTGAATCTTCCGTAATTCCGCAAAGAAATTCTGAGAAGATGCCACAAAATGTATTTAATTTAGATAAATTAGTAGATAAACAGTGTATGAAAACAAATAATTATGAAAACATTAAAAAAGGATTATATTCAGAAAACTGTTCCAAAACAATAATCGATGAAGGTGATAATCGTAATCAATCGCACACAAACAAGTTTGAAGTTAATGACTATGAATCAATCCCAGAAAGTGACAGACAGGAAAATGATCGCTACACAAATGATATTGATTTGCATATTTTAAACTATCTACCTCAACTGAAATACGAAAAATCCATCTCTTGTAATGAGCTAAACAAAGACAGTAGAGAATTTACTCCACTCTCCCAATCGTATCAATCATTAAATGACAGGGATTACTGTTTTCATTTCCAAGAGAAATTGTCATTTTGGGAAAGTAAATCCAATTTAAAAGATCTCAAACCAGAATTGAAATTTTTAAGGTCTAGGAGAAGTCTGCCCAACATATTTTTAGATCAGCATGATAGACATTTTACGCCAGATACTGAAGGTTTTTTCAACAGGACAGAGTTTAGATCTAAACAAGAATATTGGAGCTTCTTGAGTTCTCAATCTATTAACTGTGTTGAAAGTACATCTCCCTCTCTACCAAACATTTGTTACAAACCAGAAAATAAGCGCAATGTAAAAGCTAAAATGAAAAAATTTTACGAAAATGGTGATTTTAAACTTAGATTTAAGGAATGTAGGGAGTTTTGGGAAAAGTTAAGTTCGCAAGATTGTTTACATGAATACTTATATATTATACCGAAATCACTAGACGATTTGTACTGTAGTATTGAAAGAAATCCTGAAATAACAGATAAAAGTGATTTTGATATGAATACAAAAACTTTTGACCATTCGGTATTTGAAGAAAGAAAAAAATACTGGGAAACAATAGGCAAACAAAGTGCACATAATAAGGGTCCATATAAAACGCGCTCTGAATTAGGAAACGAAAGGTATGAAGGCTCAAATAACTTGTTCCAAAACAATATTAATAATAAGATCAGAAACAATTCTGAAAATGAATTTAGAAATTCTATCAAAAGCAGACCGTACTCCTTTGACCAGGTAGTACTGAAAAATGAATACAGATTAAATTTGACCGACGATTTTAAGCGTATTAATAGTGTACGAGAGAACATGAAGATTAGATTTCATAAAAATAGGGATTTCTTTAGATCTAGAGAAAGCAGTTTTACGTAAACAGTAATAATTATATTTATACTTGACAAATTATTACTGCTAATTATACAGCTACACAATCAATTGATGTTATTCCTACAAGTATAAATAAACATATCTATATTACATTAGTATTACAACGTATTTTTTGTGAAAACGTGTTCTTTTTCGTAACTATGCAGAATTGTGTCCTACATTGCGTAAGAAAGTAAAGTATGAAACTGATGCCCTTAGTATCTGAAACAAAATAAAGTTTGTAATTCCTTGTTATAATTTGGGTTAAATATTTATAAAATAAATAATAATTTTGTATTAAACTTCTTAATTTTTCAATATTTGTTCACACTGTAAGAAGTTAAGAACATAAACATTGTGCGCCTATACCTCATAACTAGATTTATTCATTTTGGTAACAAAGAATTTAGTGTTAGATAAAAACATTCAGTTTTCTGAGGTATTTTTTCTATAAACTCTGATTAGAATCCTTCTTGTAAGTCTCACATTGTTGGGTCATTCGGAATTGGAATCTGTAAACTTTGTATTGTAATCGGGGTTTTAATTACAAGAATTATAAGTAATTGGAAATTCCACTGGTAATAGATCCCATACAATTATACTTTTTAAATTGTAAACCATCTCATAGGGTTACTTACCTTATAAACATAATTAAGTAGTCAATTCTAGGTTATACTAAGGTATTCACATTTATTACTTTTAAACAAAGCAATTTAGTATTAAGCAAAATATAAAATGCTTCAGCTACCAATGTCTGTGTGAATATTTATTTTTCTCTGCAACTTGCATTAATATTGTTCCTTGTAATGATAATTGAATATACACATTTGTTGAAATGTTTTTGTAGGTATTCTGTTTCAGGATGAATATGTCCATAACTTGATTTAGCTCAGTAACAGAATTGAATACTTAAACTATATAACATTTATAACAAAATATTATTAATTTAAAAATGGTACAAGCAAAACAATTTCCTTTTCAAAATATTCTTATGCACTAACAACCTATGCTAACATACATACAGATGTAAATGAGAAACAGTTTTTTCTTTATTTCGATTAAAGTCAAATTTCTTACGCTTTATTGCTGGGCCTCTCTGTATTTAGGTTTATCATTCAACCACACCTTATTATTCTTCGTAAGCTGCAATATTATTTTCCAGATTTTGCTGTTATCTCGCCAACTAAGACTTTTTGTTTGTTCTATAAATGTGGACCATCGAAAACCAAAGTGATATCTTTTCACAAACGCAGAGCGGACTGTTACTTGCAATCGACACTATTAGGTCAATATAAATTCGTACCAATTAAACAATGCATTCAAGTGTTACTTAAATAAATTCTTTTGCTAACTACTTTACTACCACAGCTCTAAACAAATTAAATTTGCACATAAGTACATCGTCCAATTCTTGTACCAGAACGTGTAGTCGAATGAATTACGTACAGGAGTTCCTAATTCATTCTA
Source organism: Vesta saturnalis (assembly GCA_036346205.1). Classification (NCBI taxonomy): domain Eukaryota; kingdom Metazoa; phylum Arthropoda; class Insecta; order Coleoptera; family Lampyridae; genus Vesta; species Vesta saturnalis. Next base: position 665,653 of record JARFJB010001950.1, on the reverse strand, counting down.
AATGAAGCAAGTTACGGTACAGTAAGTTATGGATGAGATTGTAAACTTATGAATGATCATTCATGCGTCATAGACAATGTATCCGCCAAAGTTTTGAAACATGTGGGTGAAATAATTGCAAAACATCTATCTCAATTTTTTATTCAGTCGTTCAATGCTGGATGTTTTCTAAAACAACTTAAAGTAGCTCGGTGATCCACTAAATGTTGAAAACTAAGGACCAATTAGCACATTAAATGTTTTTTCGCAAGTTCTTGAAAAGCTTACCATAAAACGATTAAAAGCTCCTTGTGTAAGAATAACATAATAAGTAACGATAGTTCAGATTTCAAGCAAATTTAGGCACTCAGGACGCTACTTTTCACTTTGTCCAGTCATTTCATGATAGTCTAGAAATGCGCGTGGAAGCTGCTGGACTTTTTTATCTTAGCTGTGTTTTTGATACTGTCAATCCGGGATTTGTTTTAAATAAACTTAGTACAGTCGAAACTAGAGTCGTAATGTCACATGGGATACAATCTTATTTATCTAACAGAACACTTATTGTTGGTACAAATAGAGCTAAGCCAAACAAAAATGAATTTAAATTAGGTGTGCCACAAAGTTTAATGCTGGTATCGCTGATATTTGTTTATGACCTCTCACAACATATTTCAGCTAAGCACCTTCTAACCATATGCATTAGAACTATATGTTTCCAAGTAGAAGACAAATTCTACCAACAAGAGTTTGGGATGGCGATCGGTTCCCCACCATCACTCATAGTGAGAAACATATATATGGAAGACTTTGAAGACCAAGCGATATCCGAATTTACGGAAAATCAAGCATTTGGCTTAGATACGTCCACGATACCTTCGTAGTTTGGCAACACGGCAAGCATACGCAGGATGAATTCCTAAATCATCTGAGTAGTCGCGCACCCTCCATAAAATTCACAATGGAATTGGAGTCAAAATAAACAAAAACTGCCATTCCTGTATGAATTGTACACAGGAATGACAACACTTTCACGACAAGTGCATACAGGAAACCTACCCACACGGGGAGGTGCCTACACTACTACTCCTATCACCACAAAAACGTAGATTTACACGTGGCAAGATGCTTATACGGTGGAACGAAAACAATACGCTCAAAGCAACAGGATCTGAAAAATAAAAAAAAAATATCGCTAACAAACACATACAGAAAATGGATACCCCGAGCTAACACCTAACCTAAACAGGGAAAGGGTAACTGACAAAGAAGATCCTAAATATACACCATAATACCACATATACCAGGTACTTTAGACAAAATATGAAGGATAGGCAGCAAATATAAGATAGCACTACCTTCAAATCGACCAAAACGCTCAGGGGAATACTAACCGAAACCAAACCACACAATGAATTCCAAGCATCGTGTATAGAACCAACCATGCGAATGCGGCAGAGAATACATAGGAGATAGCAGTATACCACTGAGGAACACAAGAACAAAAACCGCAAGGGTGAAACAGAACAATCAAGAATCGCCAAACATGTGTGTAACGAAGACCACCGCATCCAATGGGATAACGTACAGATAGTGGCAGAAGACGAGAATGCAACTCGCCGGAAAATCAAAGATGCCACATACGTCGCATTAGCAGAAAATCCAATAATCTAAGCGATATATATATATATATATATATATAGATATACTTCCTGCCTTGTTAATTTTCTATTGTCAAAATTAATTTAAAAAGTTGTAAAATTTTATTTAATACTAAAAACAAGTTAAACTTAAATGTTGCCTAAAAGTAAATGCCCGTTTATCAATTTGCAAGTAAAAGATTATTTTATATGGAGGGGAAGTATTACTTTTTATGGCGCGACTGTGTGCTAATAGAAGGCAAACCACGAAAAGTAATTTTTCCTTCAATTGAAATATGCTATTTTTTCTTCAAACTTCCGCAAAACATTTATTTTGAATGATAGCTTTTTAAGGCATACTATTAACGTTCACTAAATTAAACGCCCTTGTCAAGTACGTAGGTTTGTTTTCATGGACATGTAGGTGCTGCTTCCTTGGTAACGCAGTAAATAATTATTGACTGAAGAAATTATATAACTAAGTCGACAGAATACCATAAAATCTTTAAACCCCTATACCAGTTATAACTTACACGTTCGGAATTATTAAGTGGACAATCACAGAAATTGAAGGGAAACAATCGAACAACCATGACAAAATTTTGTATGCGTCATCCAAAATCTGCAATTGAACGAATGAATGTACCAAGAGTCATTAATATAAATTATCTGCAAAAGAAAATGGAGTCAAATCTAAAAAAATACTTTATTGAGAAGTCGGAAGTCTATCGTCAATTTGAGGTTGTGACAAAATCTGATTATTGATATACTCCACTAAATCTATTAATGCTTCAGATAGATGCGATTTTTTCCAAAGAACGCAGTACTCTAGTAAAGTACATGTCGTAGGTTCAAATCCTACTCAAGGTAAACTTTTTATTTATGTGTTTAATAATAATAATAATAATTTTTAATATATTAGTTTACAATTATTTATATTATTATATAAAACTGAAAAAATAAAAGTAACAGAGCCAAACTAAAAAGGTAAAACTCAGTTACCAATACACAACAACAATAGGAAACAAATGCATATATATATATATATATATATATATATATATATATATATATGTATCAAATTATTCATAATGATGAACTTAATACTAATCTAGCTACCAATATTGCCTACGAGTCATTGCTATTTAGGACGGTCTAATATTGTATATTCCATCCCTCGCGTTAATTGTGATAAATAGTATATAGGACAAACTTCTAGCAATTTATCTGGTAGAATAATTATATCATAAAAGTGACGCTAAAAGGAAAATCAGTCTTGTGCTTTAGCTAAACGTGTTATAAACGAACTTCATTGCATGAACTATAATAATGTTAAAATCCTGAAGTAAGAAAATGTTTCATCCAAGAGATTGTTTTTAGAAATGGTGTGTATTAATAACTGTAGGAACGGTTTAAACAAAAAATCAGATATCGATAAACTTAGTAACATCTACAGCTATATTCTTTCGTTTGAAACTGAACCAGTTTAATTAAACTTTTCTTTATTATTTACTGCGTTACCAAGGAAGCAGCACCTACATGTCCATGAAAACAAACCTACGTACTTGACAAAGGCGTTTAATTTAGTGAACGCTAATAGTACCCCTTAAAAACCTACCATTCAAAATAAATGTTTTGCGGAAGTTTGAAGAAAAAATAGCATATTTCATTTGAAGGAAAAATTACTTTTCCTGGTTTTCGTTCTATTTGCACACAGGCACGCCATAAAAAGTAATACTTCCCCTCCACATAAAATAATCTATTACTTGCAAATTGATAAACGGGCATTTACTTTTAGGCAACATTTAAGTTTAACTTGTTTTTAGTATTAAATAAAATTTTACAACTTTTAAATTAACAAACAGAAAATTAACAAGGCAGGAAGTTTTCTGATTTTACACGTATTGTGTAGATACTTTACTTTATTTTGCAAAATAAAAATGTGGTTGATTGTTAAATCGTACATACGTATAATCTTTTAATTTGCAAGCTGTGCGTGGGATAAGTTTTAGTGCTATTTTATGGGAGAGTGGGACATTGCTAATAGTAATTTCAAGTACCGATCGAACCCCTGTACGTTTAAATACTCAACTTTCTCAATTGTGTACGTACCCTTACGTATGTAAGTAGAGACAAGGTAGCAAACTTTCCAATAGTTGGTGTTATTGGTTTCTGGCTACGTTGAATTATTAATATTAAACCTTTCATGAACCTCAAATCCGATTCAATAAAGTTAGATTCAAAACACACATCTGCCACCTTTTCGCTTTCCATCTTGACTTCATTTCCAACATATGAAAGCGCCCCTAGTTGAAAAACTGCAGTAATAATAATTTGTAGGTCTCTTATTGCGTTTAAGTTTAAGCCGGTATTCTATAAACAATAATAATTAGTTCAATGAAATACCTTAACTTCCAAATTTCACCAACGATGCATGGTACATGCTAAAACAGAGGAGTAGTGAAAGGCCAAGGAACACTACCAAAGTAATAATATTAAATATGTTTTCTATTTCAGCCGCTAAATCAACGATCGAGTTGTGGTAAAACACAATTTCTTTCATAGCATAAGTTTCATTTTGTGGTACCAACTCACTAATTTCTTGGTAATTGGAGGACGGATTCTAAAACGCTTTTACAAATGTGTTGAATAAAATATATGTAACTTACATTGTATGTTTGCCTTTCACATTTATTTAGAACTTGTTTTAATGCGTTTTGCAACATTTGTAAGTGAGTGCGTAAGTGAATAAGCATAGTTATGTAAGTGGCATCTCCTGTCATGTAGATCCACACACATATTGTATAGACAATGGTCTGTATTAAAAACTTTATTTTGTAATTAGCATTTTTCCCAATTGCTGGAAACTTTCCAAATGGTAATGAAGGATTTTCATTATTTTCTAACACTGGTATTAAAGTACAAAAAAAAATAGCCAAAAGACCGAGAAGTACACTTGCAATGCACTAAAACATATCTCAGTAATTTCTTGACACTTCCTCATTTGGAATAATAATACTAAAAATAAAGATATTTTGATCTCAAAGAAAAAAGCATTACCAATTTCTTGGAAAATGCTGCAAATTTATTGATCATTCGAATTTCTGACATTCCTCCGCGCTGTATATTAGGTAAAAATACTCCACTTTGTAATCGGTTTAAAACATATTCAATTTTTTTCTTATTCTTATATAACACAATGATTTTGATCGTTACCATGCCACTCGCACATGTAAAAATGGAATTTTGAATAATTGAATCAAAATTCTCGTTTTGAATATATGCTGGTATTAGTGTAATTGAATATGACAACATTACTACTATGATTAGAAAACTGTAACACTTGTAAAAAACATTGTTTGATACGGCTACTCCAGAAACAACCAATAAAAATTTCTGAATTGTAAAAAGCTCATTACTACACTCCCCCATGCTTGGAAGAACTAAGTAATAAATTCTATTCTCGCATTTTATATCTTTCAAGAGGTGCCTTTGTAAATAAATGACACATTTATATATGAAAATGCTACTCACGTTGTGCTACCTATATTAAAATGTCAGACTAAACACAGTTGTTAAACATATCACTGTAGAGTCTGCTTAAAAATTTATCAATCGGTATCAATATTGTTGTGACTAAATAAGCGAATTGAAGTTTTACATTTGTTTACGCTCATTAATCGTATTTCATGTTGTTAATCTATTCTATAGATTGCTCCATACATATTTAAATCTCAACCTCAGTTTTGACTGAAATAAGCAAAATCGTGCAATTTATTAAATATGTACATTTACTTGAAAGACATGTCTCTAGTTCTTTTATTATGCTTAGGATCTTATTACAGTTTAACATGTTAAACGTTTGTTAAACGAAAATGGTTGTAACATTATCTTAAATATAGATTGTGCATGTAGATATCTTGTATGTGAAAACTTGATCTGTGACACAGGTGGAACAAATAATATACAATACATTAATCAAGGTGTAAAATAGAATTGCAGCTTAACAATGTATTAAGAAATAAGAACGGTAACGATAGTTTACTGTTTAAGTTAAACCCTTAACGTTCCTGAAGCTATTTCTATTTTTCGTCCGATGTCCTTTTTTACCCGTTCGGTTGAGTTAAGAAAGCGAAATCATAGAGTAGTCATGGTCTCCATAGATACATAAACGAAACGCACATATTTTTACTTACTACTCTGAAGAGCGGTATTTATAGTGGTAGTGAGATTTCCGGAATTGAGCAGAAATTAGAGCCTCTGTCTGTCTGCAATTGTCAAACCTCAATCGGGGAATTGATCAGATTATTTAATTAAATACGAAATACACGTACACGTACACGTACACGGACACGTAAACGTACACGTACACGTACACGTACACGTACACGTACACGTACACGTACACGTACACGTACACGTACACGTACACGTACACGTACACGTACACGTACACATACACATACACATACACATACACATACACATACACACATACACATACACATACACATACACATACACATACACATACACATACATCACTACACACATACACATACACATACACATACACATACACATACAACATACACATACACATACACATACATACACATACACATACATACACATACACATACACATACACATACACATACACATACACATACATACACATACACACATACACATCATCACATACACACTACACATACATACACATACATACACTACATACACATACACATACTACAATACACATACACATACACAACACATACATACACATACACATACACACACATACACATACACATACACATACACATACACACCATACACATCATACATCACTCACATACATATCACACATACACATACATACACATACACACACATACAACACAACATACAACATACACATACATACACAACACACATAACACACACATACAACACACTACACATACACATACATACACATACTACACTACACATACACAACACATACACAACACAACATAACACATACACATACACAATACACACATACACATACACAACACATACACTACACATACACAACACATACACATACACATACACATACACATACACATACACAATACACATACACATACATACACATACACAACACATACAATACACACCATACACAAACAACACATACACATACACAACACATACAACATACATACACATACACATACACAATACACATACACAATCACATACACATCAACATACAACAATAACATACACATACATACATACACATACATACACACATACACATACACACACACACTACACACACATACACATACACACACACATACACATACACATACACAACACATACATACACATACACACACACACATACACATACACACATCACCAACACACATACACCACAACACATACACATACACACTACACATACACATACACAACACATACACTACACACTACACAACACATACACACACATACACACAACACACATACACAACACACACAACACAACACACACAACACAACACACACACATACACAACACACACAACAACACAACACATACACATACACAACACAACACATACACACATACACATACACAACATACACATACACATACACATACACATACACATACACATACACATCACAACACACACAACACATACACAACACATCACATACACATACACAACAAACATACACACTACACACATACACATACACACATACAACACAACACATCACATACACATACACAACACACACACACACATCACATACACATACACACATACACATACACACACACACATACACACACAACAACACATACATACACATACACATACACAACACACACTACACATACACAACACATACACATACACACACACAACACAACACAACACAACACAACAAACAACACACACACACACATACACATACACACACACACACAACACATACACAACACAACACACACACACACACACACACATCACATCACATCACACACATCACATCACAACACATCACATACACATACACACACACACATACACACATACACATACACACACACATACACATCATACACATACACATCAACATACACATCACATCACACACACATACACACTACACATACACATACACATACACATACAACATACACACATACACATACACATACACAACACACACATACACACACACACAACACATCACATCACATACACATCACATACACATCACATCACATCACAACACATCACATACACACAACACATCACACACTACACACACACACACAACATACACATACACATACACATCACATACACATACACACACACACATCACATACACATACACATACATCACATACACATACACATACACACACACAACACATACACATCACACACATACACACATACACTACACAACACATCATCACACATCACATCACATGCACATGCATACACATACATAACACATACACATACACATAACACATACACATACATAACACATCACATCACATACACACATACACATACACATACACATACACATACACTACATACACATACACATCACATACACATACACATACACATACACATCACACAACACATACACTACACATACACATACACACATACACACATCACATCACACACATCACATACATACACAACTACACATCACATACACATCACATACAACACATCACACACACATACACATACACATACATCACACACTACACATACACATACACATACACATACACATACACATCACACATACACACATCATACACACTACACATACAACACACATACACATACAACATACACATACATACACATCACACACAACACATACACATACACATACACATACAACACATACACATACACATACACATACAACACACATACAACACATACACTACACATACACATACACATACACATACACATACACATACCACATACACTACACACACACAACACATACACATACAACAACAACATACACTACACTACACACACACATACACATACACGTACGTACACGTACACTACATACACAACGTACACTACACGTACACGTACACAGTACACGTACACGTACACGTCACACACGTACACGTACACGTACACGTCACGTACACGTACACGTACACGTACACGTACACGTACACGTACACGTACACGTACGTACAGTACACGTACACGTACACGTACACGTACCGACGTACACGTACACGTACACGTACACGTACACGTACACGTACACGTACACGTCACGCTACACGTACACGTACTACAGTACACGTACGCATACCTACGTCACGTCTACGTACACGTCACGTACACGACGTACACGTACACGGACGTCACGTACACGTAACGACGTACACGTACACGTACACGTACACGTACACGTACACGTACACGTACACGTACACGTACACGTACACGTACACGTACACGTACACGTACACGTACACGTACACATACACATACACACACACATACACATATACATATACACACACAAAAATGTACAACCATACTTACACCTACACCCGCACACCCACGCATACACACACATACCCACACGCATACGCACACACACGCACACGCACACATACACACACAAATATGTAGACCATACTCACACCTACTCCCGCACACGCACCCATAGACACACACCCACACGCACACATATACACACACATACATACACACACACACATACGCACACAAACATGTACACCCATATCCACACCTACACCCGCACATGCACACATACGCACATATACACATATATACACACATACACACACACCACACACACACTCACAGACAAACACACACACACACACACACACACTCACAGACACGCGCACCACGTGTATGTTCAGAAGTATTTGACTGTAGGATCATTCATTTGGTTTTGAGAGTAAAATTCGGGGCCATATTTGAACCCTCCTTTATTATTGAACTGTTTTTAAAAAATGTCTCTGTATTATTTGCTCAAAAGAATATAGTGTTCCATATATACACAATAGGTAATTTAAGACGTGTTTTTAAGAGCTGAAAGGAGAAAACTGGAAAGTGTTTGAAGGTTTTAACGATATTTCAGTAGAAATAACACGTGTCGAATAAAGCGTGGCGAAAGGTTTGGTAATATCTCGGTCACGTACATATAATGCATTTGTATGTCTCAAATCGGCTGCTATAGGATGGTACCGTCGCTGTGTAACAGCATCAAAGCTAAGTTTGTGGAAATTTTAATAAAATACGATTTCTTATATCTGATAATGCAAAACGGAGGTGGGTGAATAATTGTCCCTTAAAATCTTTTTTTTATCGCCATGCACTTAGTAGCATTAGTTTAGATAATAGTGCTTTCATTTTCATTAAAATTATTTAAAAAAAATTTCCTTTAACAATCAGATTCCGTTGCCAAGGTTTTACAGATCAAATGTCGTAGCTAAATATTTTGTCATTCGCACAAAATTCAGTCCGGAAAAGATTTGAATGTATGCGAAGATATTCTAAGAAAAGAAGAAGAAACCGAATCAAGTATTATTCCGAAACGAATTTGATAAGTATACTGAATGGATGTGTAAAAACAATGTACAAGTAGTGTAATGAGCCAGAATTGAGTAAGCCAAATTAATTTTTATTTTATTCTAGTTCTAAATAAATGTAAATAATCAGCACTTTTGCGTGCGCACCGGTACCCCACTTTCACGATGTGCAGAAACGTTGCGACATTTCCTACCTAAAACCCCACTCATTCGCAAGGTTTATAAGCGAAAATTTTAACTTTTACTTTGGATTGTGTTTGTAGAACGCTTCTCTACAAACTCTCTCCTGCCTGTCCGTTTGTAATAATTTATTATTACACTTGAAATTCTATTTGTAGAACGCTTCTCTGCAAATACTCTCCTGCCTGTCCGTTTGTAATAATTTATTATTACACCTGAAATTGTATTTGTAGAACGCCTCTCTGCAAATACTCTCCTGCCTGCCCGTTTGTAATAATTTATTACAGCTGAAATTCTATTTGTAGAACGCTTCTCTGCAAATACACTCTCCTGCCTGCCCGTTTGTAATAATTTATTATTACACCTGAAATTGTATTTGTAGAACGCCTCTCTGCAAATACTCTCCTGCCTGCCCGTTTGTAATAATTTATTACACCTGAAATTCTATTTGTAGAACGCTTCTCTGCAAATACACTCTCCTGCCTGTCCGTTTGTAATAATTTATTATTACACCTGAAATTCTAATTGTAGAACGCTTCTCTACAAATACTCTCCTGCCTGTCCGTTTGTAATAGTTTATTACACCTGAAATTCTCAATTCGAGAACATAACCGCCTGACCGCTCTTAAAGCAATTTCAATTGAATTAAATAGAATTCTAACACTCCGAAGTATAACCAATGTTTACGAAAATAGTCGTAATACCTAGAAATTCCTATTAACAAACCATCCTTAAGAAATTAATTGACTTCAAAGAGGTTTTGCGTATTATACTGATCTTAGGTAGATTGACTGGTTAACACCGGCGGTCACCGGGATTATTATAGGGCTTCTTATAGTTAATGGGGCTCATATAAGCAACGTCTGGTTGCCCGATCACGCGCATTTACCTCAGAAAACGGCAATTTACAAATCCCATCCTGAACTCCTGTATGTAGTTCTATATATTCAAAGTATCCGATACAGCTATGAATAAATAGAATCTCTAAGATTCGTTAATTTAGACTATTGAGCCCATTGGCTTGGCTATTAACGAGATTATAAGCTAACACCAATATATCCTGAACCCCTGTATATAGTTCTATATATTCAAAGTATCCGTTACAGCTTTGAATAAATAGAATCTCTAAGATTCGTTAATTTAGACTATTAAGCCCACTGGCTTGGCTATTAACGAGATTATAAACGAACACTCAATATATCCTGAACCCCTGTATATAATTCTATATATTCCAAGTGTCCGTTACAACTTTGAATAAATGGAATCTCTAGAATTTGTTGATTTAGCTCGAGCTCCCTGCTTGGCTATCAACACTTAATTTACTCCCCCCCCCCCCCGTATATCACGAAAATACACCTGAACATCAAATCCAAATTATTACCGAAAACAAACCTGAATTGTGTAAAACATTAAATTTATACAACAAGAAAGTAAATTTTACGTTTTACTTCAAAGTAAAAGAATTTCTATTTTACAATAAGAAATCCATTTCATTAAATAGATTAAAGCAATTTATTTTTGCTTTAACAATTAAAAACTTTAAGATAATTATTCTTAGAAAATAAAATCCCATTTCGCAAAACAAGTACTCACATTCAATGAAAGTGTAAAGAATCATCCTCTTTATATATATAAATAAAACGAAGGTCAACGTTCTTTTTTAGTAGTGATGAACTCATCAAATTTTCAACAACACATTGTTGAAAATATTCCTGTATCATATGAACCATTACAAACCTTAAATTGCGAATTCCATAACATTGAATAACCCCGTGTACATAATAAATTGTATATATTATTTGTAGTTAATTAGAATTAGTCTTTCCCTTAGTCCGTGTGTACAAACCCTAAAAATTAAACACCTCACATACAACCGTTGCCTAACAAGAATTTGTATTAACACTATTCGTGTAATTATCAAATCTTGTGTAGGTCCTGCTTTTCTTTAACCTGTTCCGTATTTCAAAACGTTACTTAAGAAAATATAAGTAATAAAGAGCCAGTCCCTGATAGCAATTTAAAATACGCCCTAACCTCGAATTAAGACAAACATTATCTTAAATGTAAAATATAATAACCAGAATCAACTTACTTGTCCAAATCACAGTAATCCTCCTTTTTGAGTTGTACACACACCCTTGTATTATTTTCACCTGAACACATTATATTTTTTTACAAAGAAACAAAACCACAATTATTTTAATATTTTGAACACTGCATTATAACGCGCTCGTTTACAGGAAATTTTCAAACCGACCACCGATACACCGGCGACACATGTCCTGAACCATTATAAATCTTAGGATTTATCGCCGACATTTCAACGACACCAGCATTAGTCTGATGTGCGGTGGGCTGCCCAAATACCAGGCGCTGTATTAGAAATTATTTTTTTATTTTCCATCATTTTGTTAAATTTGAATACTTAATTTGTTTTACCAGAATATCATTTTTTTGTTATATTATTATTATAATTCCAGAAGTTTGTTTTAAATATATGTATTAAACCTGGGTACAAACTTGTTTAACAGTTATATAAGTCTACAAACCCACTTCCCAAAAATTCCTGACTAGCCGAGATTAAAAAGAAATCCACATAGTGGTAATTAGTAAGGGTAACTCATAAAAGAAACCTGCTCAAAATTATGGGTCTTTCAGTAGTTACAGAGAAGGTGTTGCTTGCATATTGTCTTGATCAGGTATCTCAATTACAATCACATTTGAGACATTTAATCCCTTCTTTTAGTCGAAAAATTATTCCGATATGCGGAAATTCTATTGTGCCATTAATATTAATATTAATAAATAAAATTCCCGTTTCATTTCGTTGCCAGGGCGACTTCATTGCACAAAATTATGGCAAAACTATGCGTTTTCCGCCCAAGGCCGGCAAAAATAATACTAAAATAAAGTTGGTATTCGTTGTAGTGATAGAACTAATATAATATTCGACATAATCGACATTTGCCGTAACAAAAAGCCTAATCGCGTAACCGTGTACGTGTACGCATCCGTTATTATGTCCGTATTAGTTACTTATAAACTACAAAATACATTTATAAATTATCATAAAGTTAAAAAATTGGTAACGTACCTACAAAGTTCATGTAATGAATAATTTCGCAATTGTATTTTTTAGGTTATATTGGTTACTGCCAGATGTCAGTATTGGCAATTAATTTCAACAGGTATGAAATTTTAAAAAGTACAATTTTCTTATTGATTTTAATAACAACTGTTGTTGTCGGCACAAAAAATCTTGTGTATCATTCAGTCATAGAATGGGTCGCGAGTACTCGGCCTGCAAAGTTTACTCGTACTCGCAAACATCTATTTTCTGGCCTTGTAATAGAAATAACAGTTACGAATGAATAACAAATTAAATATATTATATTATACGCAAGGTAATGATTTTTAATGGCTCTAAGATATTACACGCTCGCAAACAAACTTCCTTCATCCGTGAAAAACTTATATAATCATGTTAGTAAGGTAAACTGCTATTATTAGATTTGAGTTATTATTATTTTGCTGTTAAATATTTTCTAAGCTTTGAGATATTGCATGTAAATCCAATTCTAGGCTTTTAAATAAATAATTTTACTAAGAATTTGCATCATTGCAAATAAGTACAATATTATGGCCAAACTTTGATCTATATGAATCAAACTTTTAAAGACAGGATCCTTACGGACACTTCGACGGACCAACCAACAAATTTGGTGGTAATAAATCTTATGACGGGATATTCAATTATATTTTTGAAATTTTCGAACTCAGTTCAATCAATTTACTGTTAGGTACGGATAAACAACGTCTGTTATTCAAAACCTTGTAAAAGGTCAGACAGAAGTGGGAGTGTTTACTTAATTTTTTAAGTACGATTAGATATTTATAGTTTTTAGAAAAAAATATCCCTACATTTTTTTATCTATTTAATATATTATATATAAAGTGCAATACAGTAAAATAGAAGGTAACGTTGAATGGCGAAACAAATATTGATGTAACTAATAAGAAATAAAAATGTAAATATGGTATAAGGAACAAGGTATCAGATGTGTAGAAATAAACAGAAAAATGTATTTACCTTTCATAGATTTTATAAGTAATTTTGAAAAACTGCACTTTACTTTTACATATGTTTATATTATTACTTTGCCAAAAAAAATAAGATAAATTAATCAATTTCATTATTTTTTGTTATAAATTCGTATCTAAGTTTTTGTGGGTATTCGGTGTTATGATTAAAACGTGTGTTTATTCATTTTGCAATAATTGGTTGTTGAAATTCTGTACTTTGTTCTTCCTTATAAATTATTCATCTTACAAAGATTATAATGTTCGAACTTACTGTAGGAACATAAAGTCCGTCGACTACCGTTTATTTTTTGAATCACTAGTTACAAAATTTTGGGTATTTATATACGAATAAGTTTTCCATTTTCCGACATGAAAATAACAGTTCTAACCGTCAAAATGACAGAGACAGTTTTTGTGCCCTTTTTCTTATGCAGTAGAAATCATGAGGTACTTTTTATATATAATAACCATTTTCAAAATTGTTATTTTTACAGAATAGGTTAGTTTATTATTAAATAACACCCAATCCAATTTAATGATTCAAACACTAAAATCAAAAATAACAATTAGTTAAAAAGATGTCAAACATGGCCACCTTGCACCTTTTGATAGACTCGCTTCCACACTTTATGTAAGGTTTATAGAGATATCCTTATACGAATTCGGATTGGTTTTATCATCTTGAGATTTAATGTAACGTCAAAAAAAATCTGAAGCCAAAAGCGACTGTTACATTTGATTGGTTTCGATTTTAAAATGGATGATTCCAGAAGAGTTTTATTCGAACAACATCATACAACTGGTGCCAGAGCAACATTTTTAGAAATCATTAAAAAAAAAACAAGTGGCAGCATATGATGGAACTGAAAGCAGTGACAGTGAATGTAGTGATTAAATATATACCTAAATATGACATGTATTTCACATAAAAACTATTATTGAACTTATACTTTTATTTATTGTATGTGATTCAAATGGAAATAAAAGTAACGATTTCAAAATTGTGTTTAAACAAACTAATGATTTAATTAAAGAAGTGCTTGTAAGTTCTTTGCAACTAATTAACAAAGTACGTTTCTAAGTAATTTCTACTTTTTAACGCTTATACAAAATTTTGTATACGTACCGCCATTTTGAAGTGTAAATGTATAATATTAAAATAAAATTTAAAAACTGTTTTAACAAAATAAAATTAATTTCCTAGTCGGGGATTAGCAACTCTCCTTCCTTGCATTACTAGTCTAATCAGGCAGGCAGACAGACAGACAGACAGACAGACAGACAGACAGACAGACAGACAGACAGACAGACAGACAGACAGACAGACAGACAGACAGACAGACAGACAGACAGACAGACAGACAGACAGACAGACAGACAGACAGACAGACAGACACACAGACAGACAGACAGACAGACAGACAGACAACAGACGGACGAGACGAGACAGACGGACAGACGGACAGACGGACAGACGACAGACGGACAGACGGACAGACGACAGACAGACAGACGACAGATCTGGACAGACAGGACAGACGACAGACGGACAGACAGAGAACAGACGAAGACAGACAGACAGACAGACGGACGACGAAGACAGACGGACAGACGGACAGACGGACAACGACGGAGACAGACGGACAGACAGACAGGACAGACGAACAGACGGACAGCGACAGAACGACTGTACATTGACTGCGTCGATCTAGAACGGACGATTCGACGACGAGACGTTATCGAACAGACGAGGACAGACAACGACGACAGACGACGCAGACGATTGAGACGATGACAGAGCGACGAGACAGACGACGGACAGACAAGACGGACAGACGGACAGACGACAGACAGACGACAGGAAGACGGACGACGACGAACAGACAGACGGACAGACGGACAAGACGACATGACGTAGACGAAGACGGAATCAGACGGACAGAGAACAGAACGATTCAAGACATGGTTAACAGGAACAAGATTACAGACGAGACGAGACGGCAGACTTGACAGTACAAAGACGAAGAATTGACAACGACGAACGAACAGATGGACAGACGGACATTTGACAGGACAGACGGACACGACATTGGAGACGAAGACGACAGTACGGACAGACGGTTTAACAGACGGACTAGATTGACAGACGAGAGCAGACACGACGAGACGGACAGACGAGACAGACGAGACAGACAGACAGGACAGACGACAGACGGACAGACGACAGACGGACAGACGAGACAGAGACAGACAGACAGACAGAGACAGACGACAGACTGACAGACGGACAGACAGACAGACGGACAGAGACAGACGGACAGACGGACAGACGGACAGACGAGACAGACGTACAGACGGACAGACGAGACAGAGACAGAGACAGATGGACAGACGACAGACGAAGTTACAGAACAGACAGATATCAGACGAGACAGACAGACAGACAGACAGACGACAGACAGACAGACAGACAGACAGACAGACAGACAGACAGACGAGACGACAGATGACAGACGACAGAGCAGACAGACAGACTGACAGACAGACAGACAGACAGACAGACAGAGACAGACAGACGACAGACAGACAGACGAGACATAGAGACAGAGACAGACGGACAGAAACGGACAGACAGACAGACAGACAGACAGAACGGACAGACGACAGACGGACAGACGAAAGACGACAGACGAACAGACGACAGACGACGAACGACAGACGGAACAGACGACGACAGACGGACAGACGACAGAGCAGACAGAACAGAACGACAGACGGACAGACGGACAGACGGACAGACGGAACGACAGACGGACAGACGGACAGACGGACAGACTGACAGACGGACAGACGACGACGGACAGACGGACAGACGGACAGACGGACGACGAGACAGGACAGACGACAGACGACAACGACAACGACACGCAGACGACAGACGACAGACAACGCGATACAACGACAGACGACGACAGACGACAACGAAGACACGAACGAAGACAGACGACAGACGACAGAGACAGACGAACAAGACAGACAAGACAGACACAGAAAACGACAGAGACAACGCAACGACAGACACAGACGAAGACACAGACGAAGACGAAGACGGCAGAGGAAGAGAAGACAACGAAGAGACAACGGTAAGAAAAAAGACAGAGCGACAGACAGACGAACAGACGGCAGACAGACGACGACGACGACGACGACAGAAGACAGACAGACGACGAAACAACAGACAACAGAGACAGACAACAGACGAGACAGACGACAGACGGCAACAAGAAGACGACAGACGACAGACGGACAGAGAAGACGACAGACGACAGACGGACAGACGGACAGAACAGAACGACGACAGACGGACAACGACAACGAAGACGACAGACGGACAACGACAGATGACAGAGACAGAGACAGACGGACAGACGACAGACGGACGACGGACAGAGACAGACGACAGACGACAGACGACAGACGACGACAGACGAAGACGACGAGACAGAGGACGGACAGGACAGAGACAGACGGACAGACGACGAGACAGAGGACAGACGGACAGAGCAGACGACGACAGACGGACAGACGACAGAGACGAGACGACAGACGACAGACGACAGACGACAGACGGACAGACGACAGACGGACAACGGACAGACGGACAGACGGACAGACGACAGAGACAGACGGACAGACGACGAGGACAGACGGACAGACGAGACGGACAGACGGACAGACGACAACGGACAGATGCGACGACAGACGACAGACGGACGAGACAGACGGACAGACGACGACAGACGGACAGACGGACGAGACGACGGACAGACGAGACAGACAGACAGACGACAGAGACAGACGGACAGACGACAGACGACAGACGGACAGACGACAGACGGACAGACGACGACGGACAGACGGACAGACGGAGACGACAGACGGACGAGACGACGGACGACGGACGACGGACGGAGAGACGACGACGGACGACGGACGATGACGAGAGACGAGGAGACGGAGACGGACGACGAGAGACGGACGACGGACGACGACGACGGACAGACGGAGACGACGACGGACGGACGACGGACAGATTGACGATGACGACGGACAGAGACGACGACAGACGGACAGACGGACAGACGACGACGAGACGGACGAGGACATGACGACAGACGGACGGACGATTTGACAGACGACGGAGGACGGACATGGACGACGGACGGACGAGACGGACGGACGAGACGGACGACGGACAGACGGACGATGACAGACGACGACAGACGGACAGACGGACGACGGACAGACGGACAGAGACAGACGGACAGACTGACGAGACGAAGACGGACAGACGGACAGACGATTTGACAGACGGACAGACGACAGACGGACGAGACAGACGGACAGACGGACAGACGGACAGAGACAGAGGACAGACGGACAGAGGACAGAGACAGACGGACAGACGACAGACGACAGACGGACAGACGGACGAGACGACAGACGGACAGACGGACAGACGGACAGACGGACAGACGGACAGACGGACAGACGGACAGACGGACAGACGGACAGACGGACAGACGGACAGACGGACAGACGACAGACGGACAGACGGACAGACAGACAGACAGACAGACAGACAGACAGACAGACAGACAGACAGACAGACAGACAGACAGACAGACAGACAGACAGACAGACAGACAGACAGACAGACAGACTGACTGACTGACTGACTGACAGACAGACAGACTGACAGACAGACAGACAGACAGACAGACAGACAGACAGACAGACAGACAGACAGACAGACAGACAGACAGACAGACAGACAGACAGACAGACAGACAGACAGACAGACAGACAGACAGACACGCGCACGCGCACGCGCACGCGCACGCGCTCGCGCACGCGGACGCGCACGCTCACGCACACGCACACGCACACGCACACGCACACGCACACGCACACGCACACGCACACGCACACGCACACGCACACGCACACGCACACGCACACGCACACGCACACGCACACGCACACGCACACGCTCACGCACACGCACACGCACACGCACACGCACACGCACACGCACACGCACACGCACACGCACACGCACACGCACACGCACACGCACACGCACACGCACACGCACACGCACACGCACACGCACACGCACACGCACACGCACATGCACACGCACACGCACACACACACACACAGCATTCCAAAAATGGGCAAAATGGATTCAAATGCTCTCGAAACGTGAAGATCGGTCAGAATATTGAGGTCGAGTTTTTTCATGATCGCAATACCTTCCATTTACTATAATGTGTGTAGTACACGGGAATGTAAAAATCAAAGTGTGTGAGATCAGATGATCGAGGTGGCCATTTTTTGCAGCTTGACGACCGATACCGTCGTGGATGAATTGCATCCAAGTAATTTCTCTAAAGTAATAAGGAATCATTTTGTTGAAACGTCATCGAATTTCGGGCAATTTGAAGAGTGATATTCTTTTGCGGCATTTGCAAGTATCTAGATCTATCTAAGTTTTCCTCTAACCACCCACCCATACGCCCCGTTTCGTACGAAACATTGTATTCCGTGAATAAACAAATATGGAGCGTTTTCACTTTATACAGATAAAATTTGCTGATTTTTTTTATTTTTTCAGACCAACGGGAAGCATCACATGTTACAGATCTTTTATGAATAAATGTAAGCTCCGGTGAAGTTGAATATCTTCTTCTGAATTTTATTTCTTCCAGATACTACGACACCGTATAACCTTCCTATTGTCTGGAATTTTGTATCTGCAACTATTTTGCGTATTAGACTGAATTAAAGAAATGAACAGCGGCAATACGAGCCAAAAATGATTAGCGCTTCGATTTGCTCGTCAGTAAAATTATGAGATATGCCAACAATAACAATGATCAACTATTGCGAAGCATGTGATATTAAAAAAGATAATTGTCAGAATAAAATCATTTACCTGTTAAAATGACATATTTGAAGACTGGGGATTGTGTTAAGCATAATCAGACTTTTCTAATAAGCTACCGCATGATCTTGCATTTCATAACATAAGGGCCGATTGCATAAAGTTGGATTAAGTTGGAATTAACTTAATCCCGGGATTGACACCTGTTTACACCTATCATATTTCTTAATCCTTTGAAAATAATCCTATCTTAACCCTCATTTTTGCAATCGACCCAAAGTGTACCAGAATTGTCCCTGCAATTTGATATTTAGAACAGTCATTTTATTATAATGAAATGGATAATTTACAAAAAACCTACATTCGGTAAATGGTCCTCGTCGCATATAAAATATCAACATTTTTTAGACATTCTCGTATTATTGTTACAAAAAATGTGTAAGGAAGAGCATTAAAAAACTAATTAACTCATTATAAGTATTAACTAGGTATAGTGGGTAAAATAGATAAGTTTCAAAAACGGATTAGCGCTTATATTAATACTGCTCATGAGGTTATATACCTTTGTCGTTCTTACACATGGCATTTGGGTTAGAAAATAAGTGTGTATTCAGTCTTCCGACTGAGGGCAGTCAATTCACTTAAAAACGGAAATCAGTGATACTCTGAAGAAGAATGGCATATAACATGCATCTTTAAAAGAGAAGAGTTATTATCTACAAACGCATAAGAAATAGTGATTAATAAAGAAAGCCATCATTTTTATGTCAATTATGTTTGTGAAAATAGGTGACTAATTGTTATAATTAACGCCTTTCTCTGTCTCTTATAGGCGTCTTTATTTATCGTAATTGTTTTTATATTATATACGAGTGCATATACGAATGTCCTTGGACCGCTGAAGAAAGTAATTACGAAATTAGATTGCGAACTTATATTTAAAAAAAAATGATAGTGATGCTCCCCTTGTTTGTAATAATTCTGTAATTTCTTAATTATAAGAAAATGTTTTACCTAACTGCAAATGTAAATCCGATTAATAGGAAGAAACAAGATTTAATATAATTTCAATAAGGTAGCTAGATATGGTTAATAGATACATAGAGGAATTGAATTCTGATGTAGTGTTGGAAACACTAATAAAAATATTACAAATAGGAAATAAACTATTTATTAAATGAAAACAAAACAACGGCATTGTTAATCTAAGGTGTAGATAGAATGTTTTTCATTGTTAACCACTTGAGCTCCTTGGTGACCGGAGTTTTCCATAACAATTAAAGGTTGCTACTGTAGCTTTGGTAATAGTTGATCTTTAAACCACCTTTCATAATTTGTCGTGTCCATGTTTCCAAGCTTATAGAACCTTTATTGCTCAAAGAATATTTCAAGTTTTTTACGCTTTTTGGTATATTGTCTTCCCAAGCGCTTTTTGTGATCCTCTAGCATTCCTTCCAGTAATACAACTGTTAGAGGCGATGACGAGGTCATGTTAATCCCATATTTTTTTAATGCACCCCTACGGATGGAACGTTCGCTTTTTCGGAGTATTTTTAATGTAACCATTTCCTTCCCATCATACTTCAGATCAATTGTACGTCGTATTGTCTGATGTAGGACTTCAGGTATAAACTTTTGACAAGTTTTATATAGGATAATGGAAGGGTTCTTTTCTTACTCTCAATTATTTTCGTTAATGTAGGCACACTGATCTTTAAAGCTACCTCTGCTATTCTAACATTATGAAAAGTTCCGACACTATCTGTTTCTCGGTAAAGTTACTCGTTCATGTTAAACATCAGCTGTTCGAAATGTTTGCCACAATATTTTTCGGTAGTTTTCGGATAAATTAAGAGCGAAATCAGAATTTAATTCTTCAATCATTTATTACGAATTAGATATACCTGTTAATTATATTCTAATTACATTATTGAAATCATATTACATCTTTTTTCCGTTAATCACATTTACATTTGCAGTTAAGTAAGATATTTCCGCATAATTAAAAAAATACCAATTTATTGCAAGCAAAGTGATAATCGCTATTATTTTTTCACAATAATGCACTATTTTCGCAATTACTTTAATTACTTGAAATAATGTACATAATGTAAATAATGTAAAACCAATTACTATAGATAAAGACGTCCATAACTGACAGGACGACGTTAATTATAATTAATAGTCACCTATTTTCACATACAGGATTGAGCTGACATAGAGCCTTAATAATTTGTTTAAATTAACGGTTTTATTACATAAAAGTGGGTTAAGTTAGATTAATCCTTGCATTAAGAAATATGATTAGCATAAACATCTGTCCTTTATGTCAATCTGTCAACAATTAACATATTTCTTAATCCGGGGATTCTAATAACTTTAACTTAATCCAGATTTATACAACCGACCCTAACAGTGTCACTGCTTAGCGCTTTAAGTAGATGTTTCCTATGCCACATTATAACATGCCTTACCCTACTGTTATCTCATTTTGACGCAGGTACCTCAATGTATAACGCCTCTAAAGTAGAACGTACTTATTAATCCTTAAATAAATTATTTAAGACACACATTTGTTTTGGTTAAAAAATTCCTGTTCATTGCCATAATTAACTTTTTTCCCTTTCTCCCATAGTTCGAAATCATTTTTAGATTTCCACGTATCATCTCCATTATCTTATCCAGTCACGAATAGGTTTCTTTCTATATAAGCGTGGGCGCAATGCGAAATTTATAAATTCTTTAATACTCTATCTACTTCTTGATTGACTTCTAACTCCCTTCTGCGTTTCTACCTGCCGGCCCATTCAGGGGTGAATTGCAAATTTTCCCGATCATATTCACCAGACCAGTTTCCGTTAGCATCTTTGTTCTTTCTGCCGTGGCAGATTATTAATCAATCCCATCTGCAAGACATCACAACACTTGTACACTATACAATTACTCAACAAACACCTCGCAGTACACGAAACCATACTATTTGCTTTTAGGTTGCCGCCTGAAAAGTATTGAGAATTCCTCGGGGTATGTCCGTAAGGTGAAACTCCTGTGCAGATAAATTCCTACCTTGCTTGTCTGAAAGGTCTATTCCTGTTCAGTCTAGCAACCTTCTAATTAACCAAAGTGTGCTCCCGCCAGATTAATTAACCTATACCGCGGCCAGTTAACTAATATATACACAAACGAATTGGTAGACCAGCTAAACCTCTGCATACAGACAATCGCGTAATAATCTCCAGAAAGTCCCCTTTCCATAAGGATAATCCTGTTATAAATGATATTCCTGTAACCATAAATAAATCTTGCATTCCAGTCGTTAACACGAAAATTATATTTTCGTAACCAGATAAATAATTAAACCAGTTACGGTCCTTTGTGCAAATCTCCTGCGTTTCGTATCCAGAATATTTAGTAAAGTATTACAACCAGTTTCCTGAAGGGACTACTAAATTCCAATAATTTAAACTATTTTCGATAAGCCCCGAAAATTAGTACTTCATTACCCATTATGCGGCCATAATTTTAGTCACCACCACAAATAACGCCACCAGCCACCATCAGGATTTTTATTTTTAAACAATCTGTGCAGTCTAATTCTCAATAGTATTCCCGTTCATTTATATTTTCTTTGAAGCGATAAAAATATATCGTAATTGTAAATCAAATATAAACCTCTACTATACATTTTAAGAGAGGTAAAATTTGTCTCACTTCTTATAAGTGGTGGATGAAACCTCTATTTTTCCATTTTGGTTACGTTTTTATAATTATAGTCTTGATATTTTATATGGCATACATTTTGCATAATTATAATAATTATAGTAGTTCAGTAAGTTAAATCAATATTCCATAAAAATAGTGCTTTATTCGTAAATACAATCGAGAAAGAACCGTGGACCTAGTGAACCAAATTCGTTTCATACAAAATAAAGAGCCAATGTCCTCGAAAATCACTACTACTACTACTACTATTAATGTTATCAGTCCCTTATTGAGTCCTTCGTGGAATAAATTTATATTTATTTCTTCGTAATTCCGAGATGTTAGCTACTTTGTCTTTAGTGTTAATTTAAAACCTTTAAGAATAAGAAAATATTGTGTTCTTTTGATTTTGATTTCCTGTTGCACTTAACCCCCACTTACATAAATAATTTAATTAGTTAAGTACGTAAAGAGTGTTGAATGACAATAATTTTTGAGTATCACTCGGTTTTCTTTGATTACTAATTATTAAATCCACTGAGGCTAAAACCACGTCAGCGAGCCTAACGCCAGCTGCGGAGGCCGTACTATCCGCCTGAACCAGTGCAGCCAGTGGCTATCTAGTGACCCTTCCTTCGGTTTTTTGTTTGTTTTTTGTTTTGTTTTTCTTTAGAATCTATTTTATTTTTTAATGTGAAACATAATCTATTTTTTATTTGCCCCCTACATTTGGGGTGTTTTATTATTACACCAAAATTATCCTGGTATTAAACAGTACTCACTAACCTCAAATCTGATTATGTATCAAAATTAATTTAACAGTTTCCACATTTAATTGAAATAAATAGTAATCACGGATCGCTGTATATAATAACGGATATTTTAAAAAATGCTCATTTTTAATCAGATTTGACATTAGTGAAAAATATTATACCAACTTTGTAAAAATAATTCCAAATCTAGGGGGCAAATAAAAAGAAATAGATTATTGTTTAAGTTATTTTTATGTAGAAACGTATAAATATTTATAGGAAATAAATAACGATTAAAACGAATTAGTGTGTTTGTCAAGATCCTCTGACTGAGCTATAGCCGGGACAAATTGAAATTAAGTAGAAGTTAAAGGTCTTCTTGACAAATGTGTATTTATGAGCTATTCATAATCACATTTCTAAATATCTCGTCAGCCGTGGTTTAAATTATAAGTTGAATAATTAGGTTTGCAGTACATATAGTTTATTGACATTATTGACATGGGTGCGTTCACCAGAACCAAACGCGTTTGCGCTTTGATTACGTTTCAGAACATAAATAGTTTACATGTTGGTGAACGGTTAAGTTCGAGCTAATTTTGCTTTACTTTCTTTAACCTAACCTTACATTTGAAAACTGCGACGATTACATACTTTTGTTACAGGGTACGTATTTACAATGTAATTGTCACAATTTACATTGAAACAAACGTTTGTAGATGGATCACTTTTTATTCTTTTTGAGCAAGACCCAGTGAGTTAATCCTTGTAGTGGTTGAAAATGGTGCCCCTTAAATTATGAATTACTTGGACAGAATACAGAAAATGATGTTAGAAATGCAAACTATTACGAAGAAACGATAGTGCACTACACGGATGAGCAATTTAAAGAACACTTTCGTGAAATGGCTGATTATGTATCTCGACCACACTTCATCAAAACAAATTTGAAATAACTTCAAATCCCATTTTGTTGCTGGTTTTTATTACTTATTTAAAATCATTATGAATGTTGCAAAACTTGTTATATTATGATAAAGAAATTAGACACGAGTCAATGAATTGTTTTGTCAATTATATTATTTATTATTACATTTTTTTTACTTGTCAACAACTATTGCTAAGTAACTCAAAAACAAAACTACAAAAGTAAAATTTAAATCATACATAGCAACCCCCCTTGAAATCCCTTGAGGATTTCAACAAATACAGAAAAATATAATGTGAGTAACAAATTTAGAAAATGTAAGATTATACATGTTTGAGTCAAAATAGCAAGCAAAAAAATTCTTTTCTTTTTAGTTATTTGGAAGCGCACACAAACGATGCACCGAACGGCGCACTACTGATCCACCGGGCAGTCTTACTGAAGCAGAACGAATCACACTGTCTGCACAGCGATGTATATTAGTTATTAGACCGAGCCGGCAGTGAAGGGGAAGAAGATTGTCGTCCTGTAAGAGCACAATGGAGTTGATGTGGAGGAGATCAGGAAGTTTTCTGCTTCATTTTTATCTTCCTTTCTTTTTCCAGCGTTTCCAAAAATGTTGAGATAACAGTTGTGATCGTTGAAATATAGAAAGTCTATTTTCTCGCATAGACCTATAATTGTTGTCGGACACGGCTACTAATGGCCGATCCACCAAAAAGTGTCCAGGACTAAGACGCACAAGATCGTCAAGGTCAGACGACAAGATTGACAGCGGTCTTGAATTTAATATTGACTCAGTCATAGTTAATGTTGTATAAAAATGCTCAAATGTGAGGTTTGCGTTACTGAGATTACATTTTAAATGTTTTTTTACAGATTTAACGGCACCCTCCCAAATACCACCTTCATGCGGAGAATGAGGATTTAGAAATTGCCGCTTAATTGACCTTGAAGTGAAACATTTAAATATGCGTCCATTAGACTCTTCCTTGTGCAAAACAGTATCAGGAGTTTAAAATTGTTTTAGCTCTACGAAAGTTAGTGGCGTTATCACTAAATATGCAGCTAGGCATACCTCTAGGCGCTATAAATCGTTTCAAGCAATTAAGGAACGCGTTAGTAATTAAGGAAGTGACTAATTCCAAATGTATAGCGCGTGTAACCATACAAAAGAACACGCACATCTGTACTTTTAATAATCGTGAACCACGAGTGCTTCTATCTCTAATACTAATAGGTCCAGCACAATGCAACCAAACTGTGTAAAATGGATATACTTGTTTTAAACGAGTTTCAGGCAAATTACCCATGATCGGATGAGCCAAAGGGTTCTCGAATATGAGCGAGAAGAAGTTGAGCGCCACAGTGAAATAATTCTTTATCACCGTGTAAAATAACCATTTCAGTGAACTTGTGATCTTTTAGGAGAATTAAAGGACGTTTCTTGTCAAAGGAAAAATCTGAATTAGTTAGATTGCCAAAGCTTCTGAATCAAAATTTTCCCTCTAATGATAAGAGGAGGATAAAAACCCAATGGATCCAAAATATTTTTAAATGCTAGATAAAATTTTCCTTTTAGTAGGAACGAAATAGTCATTAGGTATGTCAACCTTACAAAACAAAAAATTATTTTCAGAATCCCAATGAATAACTAGAGTCTTGGAATCAGAACGTTCGATAAGGGGAACAGTGGAAAACTCGTCGCCATCGGAGACAAGTGAAGATAAAACATCCTGATTATTAGATAAAAACTTGCGGATCGTCAGGTCAGCAGAAGATAAGATAGAAGATACTTTTTCCTTTATTTGAATAGCGTTTTGAATACAGCCAGTTGAGAATAAAAGATCATCTATGTAGAAGTTCTTCGAAAAACTGCAGCAGCTTCAGGAAAGGAATCCTTATGTAACTCTGCAATATAGGTCAAACAAAGAGTAGCTAGGTAACTAGCAGAAGCAGTCCCGCAAGTAACAGTGTTCAAACGATAAATATCGAGGGGTTTCTCGGGATGGTCTCTCCAGAGAACATGTTGAAACTTACTTGATGCAGCATCGACATTGATCATACGATACATCTTGGCGATGTTACCACAGTGAGCAACTTCGTTAGCACGAAAACGCAATAAGATATCAAACAGATTGTCCTGAACTTGAGTACCGACGATCTTAGCGTCGTTAACTGAGGTATTAGTAGAAGTTTTTGGGCTAGCATCGCAAACTACACGCAGCTTCGTAGTCAAGGAAGACTGCTTAACAACAGCGTGATAAGGAAAAAACTGTGGAGGTGTCTCAGAGATATTTATAGAACTACCAAGCGTTTCTATGAAATGAGCGTCAGAAGTAAACTGACCCTCCGGATCTGATATCTTGGTCATGTGACCCAGAGACTCGTATTCTAAAATGAATTGTGAGTATTGCATCAGAAGATCGGGATCTCTGTGCAGACGTTTATCTAAATGGACAAAAACGTAACTCAGCGATGTGTTTAGAATCACCTAAAAGTAGTAATTTTGAATTGAAAGGTATCGAAACGGTAAGACGACCGGTTTCGTCCGAGCGGATAGTATTGAGAAAGTGCTTCTCACAAAATCTCTCCTGAGGTGAAAGTAAAGACAACTTCGAAATAGGTTTGGGTCTATCCAAATCCCAACAATTGGTCAAAGCTTGATGAAGATCAATAACCTGAGATGTGGTATGATAGCAAACTGTCGAAATTCCACAACATAAAGAATTCGAGGGCGTAAAAAATCATTAGGTAGATCGCCTGCAACGACCCAACCAAGCAAAGTGTTTTGTAAAGTAGGCATTGAGGATCGTAAAGAAATTTTTCGAGGCCAAGTTGGTTTATGGTACATAGATGAACCAATCAAAATATCAATGTCCCCTGGCTGATTGTAAGAGGGATCAGCAAGCTGTAAATTAGG
The DNA here is from genome assembly GCA_036346205.1 of Vesta saturnalis. Lineage (NCBI taxonomy): Eukaryota > Metazoa > Arthropoda > Insecta > Coleoptera > Lampyridae > Vesta > Vesta saturnalis. The sequence goes on along the minus strand of JARFJB010001950.1, from coordinate 636,854 downwards.
AGGAATATCCAAAAGTTCTTTACTGAACGTAACTCGAGGAAGCGGATCAGTAATTTTGGTAACGACTAACCGTCGATATCAGACTTGAAACGTCCGGTTGTGGAGTGTAATTCCACAGAAGTGTAGTTCGAGCAGCTTGATACTGACCCTTGAAGGTAAGGTTGATTGATTTACAAGAAGAATTTAACCTTTTGTGTAGATTCTCAGATATAAGATTGTTTTGGGAACCTGAACCAAGGAGACCTTTAACAGTAAAAGACTTGTTGTTACTGACGCCGTTAACTTGAACAGTACACAACAAAACCTCAGAGGATCTTGAAAAACCACATACAGAAGAAATGGTGGGAGTCTCAGAGGATTTAACAAGCGGAGTACCTGACTGAGCAGGAGAATCAACAGAATTAGAAGAAGAAAAACTACTAAACTCATTCTGGCAAGGAGTATCAGGCCGAGTAGTTTCGTGCTTTAAATTATTTGAATTAACAGGCTCGAAACAAAGTAAACTATTGTGACGTTGATTATAATTTTTGCAATTCGTAGTAGAAATGCATTTGGACTTAACGTCATGACGAAGACACACAGAGACAAAGTCGCAAGGACTTTGCTTTATGGAAACGATTCCTTAATAGATAAGGCTAAGAAGGATGGGCAATGATTTAAAAAAATGCTGTTCCTTACACAAGGCACAAGAGTGCATAGTTTGGGATAAAGTGTAGGAACTCTTTTGGTTTGATTTTTTCAATAAATTGGAAATAGAATTCCTTGTGACGTTGGAAGTGTCGTCGAAAATATCATATTTGTTAGACAAGAATTTGGATGTTTGTTCAACAGTAGTAGTTTTCCTTGAAAAGTGTTTGGAACACTCTTTAGCAGTGATAGAATCTACTTTATTTTTAACAATGTATGCCAAAACGGCATCTTTGTACTATTGCGGTGGTATATTCTTATTGTCTATAGCGCGCAAATGTTTGACGAAATTATTGTAAAATTCCCGCAATTGTGTATCTTAATTAATTCTTGGCATTTTAAATAATCAAAATTGCTGAAAGTAAGCAACTTTTGATTATCGTATGTTTCCTTTAAAAGATCGATAGAGATAGAATAATTTGTTTCAGAAGGTTTAAATTCGCGTAACGTTTGCAAATCAGGACCTTCCAAACAATTTTTTAAACATAAGAATTTTTTAATTTTCATTAGAGTCTACTAAAGCTTGAAAAGATTCGAAAAAGGCTCTAAAATCCTGATATTCTTCAGAAAAAATCGGAAGGTTTGTGGAAGGAAGCTTAACATTTTCCTTAGATTTATTTGCAATAGAACGCGTGCTAATTAAACTTTCGATTGACAATTATTTAATTTTTTAATCATATTTGTCAAGTAAAGACCGAACTGTCACTGAAATAGACACGAAATCCTTGTAAAATTGCGAAACCGTTGGAAAATTATCAAATTTTCTTTTGCAATATTCGGTCAGCAATAACTTCGTAGTGGGATCGTTCCACATTAGGCTCCTCTTTGAATCTAAGAAGCAAATTATTGATACACATTAACACAAGCGTCCATACAACCTTTGACAATTCCCTGTAGTTTTTTTTTTTTTAGGTTAGTATGCTGGTTAGTATGCTTACATGCTTATTCATAGACTGTTCAGGATTCCTCCTCTTCAGCCCTGGTCATTCCATTATTGTTGGTGTTGCTATGTTTTTTGTGATTGTGTGGTTTACAATCATGAGTTTATTATTTTTGGTTTGTTATTTGGTGTTAAAGAAAAAAAGGTTAAAGGTTTGATTTATTGAGGGGTGTCAGGGTGTTGATCGATTCGTTAGCCGGTATCCTTACGTGGTCGTTATCCAGTAGGCGGTGGGATGCGGAGTGCATATGGGATGTTGTCAAGGGTCTCTTCTACCTCCTCTGGGATGTCGTCTAATAATTGGGTTAAGATCGAAGGAGGGTTTTTAAATTTATGTTTGGGTTTTTCCGTGCGAATTTGGGAGGTTGGTAGGTGTAGGAAGTTGTGATGATTTCTTTGGTTGGGATGGTATCGCCGAAAATCCTTTTGTGTGCAAACTTTTTCTGAAGTGTTCGGATTCTGTTTGTGATTGGTGGTATGTTTGCGTGTTGTGTTGTGAGGTTGCTGGGGTACCTGAAGGGTAGCCCGTATATACGTCTAACTATCCGGCGTTCACAGGATGCTATAGAGGAAAGGTTAATGTTTGTGGCGGATGTAAGTTTTATATGTGTGTTGGAGTGTTTTGGGGTGGCAACCTTTGATTCGACCCCGGAGAGCGCCCAATAGATTTGTACGGTTTCTAATTATGTTAAGTGTTTTCCTAACATCGGGGAGCCAATTAAGTGTTCTGGTGAATAGGATACCTAGGTATGTGATTTGGTCTTGAAGGCGGATTCTCTCTTGGTTAATGGTGAGGGAGACGTTTCTGGAAGATGAGTTTGGGAATTTGTCTTCGGCGTAACTAGGGTGGCTAAAAAGGATTGCTTGGGTTTTGGAGGGGTTAATGGAAATTCTCCACCGGTTGGCCCAGTTGGAAAAGTTCCAAAGGGTTTTGGATATGCGGTTGGAGGCCGATTCGCTTTAACTTCGTGATTAACTGACCAAAAGGCGGTGTCATCTGGAAACTGCGCAACGACTACTCCGGGTTGAGTGACTTGAGGAATATCTGAAGCAAAGATGGTGTAAAGGATGGGGGCTAAGGCAGAACCTTGCGGAACGCCTGCTGTGGGTTGGAAAGGATCTACTTTCACCCTGACCGATCGATTGGTCAGGTACAAAATCAGGAGTTTGGAGAAGGGGTCGGGAATGTTAAGGTTTCGGATTTTTTGTAGGAGACCGGCGTGCCAGACCCTGACAAATGCTTGCTCAATATCCAAGAACACAGCCAGATTGCATCCATGTAGTTCCGTGCTCCTGCTTTAAATAGCATTTGTACTGGGACCTGCATTATCGATTGTGAATGCTTTGAAATAACGTCACTGTCAAGAATCTGCCCGCTTCTAAAGTAGGTTGCTCCCGATCAAATCCTGCCTTGCAATACTAAATATTTGTTCTTCACCTATAAGAAGTAATTGTTTCTTTAAAATTAGTATACTTAGGTGTTAAGTTTGAAATCTAAAATCGATTCGTTTTTTCTCTTTTTATAATTATAAGTAGGTATAATTTATATCTAAGAAATATTTGCCCAAGGATCCAATAAATATGCATTGAACACTTCCACCTTCATTCGTGATAAGATTATTTAATTTATTTCTCACAAAATCTTTGAATTCGAGAAAGGTTGACATTTTTTGTACATTACCAAATACAGAACGGGTACTGTAATTACTTTAAAAATCCGGTTTTGTACGCCAATTTCGCGCGTTTAAGACAAATGCGCATACCCGATAAACGTGTTTGTCATTTTCAGCGAGTTTAAATTACGATTAAAAAAATGGCGACCGCTTGCAAACAGTTTGACAATTAGCAAAGCGGTCAGTAAACATGCTGACGTAAAAAACGCAAACGGTTTGCGAACCGGTGAACGCGCCCAATTAATAAGTAAAATTAATTTATATTCCTTAACGGCTTTTGTGGCAAGGTCCAATTTTATGTTTACCACATGCTAACCATCGTCATTTCGAAGACAAGCATAACACAAATTTGGCAAAATAGCACTTTACCGAGCATATCTTCAATACAAAGGCAATTAAATCCCTTTTACGGAAGTGAGGGTGGTGCGAGTGGTTCGACGTAGACGAATCGACGAAGCTTAACTCTATAGGGTTTAAGTTTGACTAGTCTAGAAATGAGCTGAAAAACACCTCCCGGAATGCATTTTTCACTACTTTTGGTATAAGTACATATTTAGTATAGTTTCAAACGATTGTAACAATTTTAATGTACATTCGAGATTGAGATCTCGATCCGAAAAGGTCAACTTTGTATAAGACTAGCCAGTCTATTTGAAAAAAAAGATAACGTCGTTTTCACGATGTTGGAGCCGGGCTGCAACAGGCGCTGCTACCAGCAGTTCCTAGAGGAGCGGGCAGCTCGGTGGGAGCTGTCACCGACGACGTCCCAGGAGTTCCGGATACCGCCAGCGATACCGTCACTACTCGATCTACCGTTCTAGAGGGCGAGCAGCGACGCGCCAGCTGCCGCCACCGCACATAAGAGGAGGCGGCAAAAAAAAACGCGACCGCCACCGTTAGAAGGTATCACCTCCGTAGAAGACACGCCGTCCACCTCCGCCGCCGCATCCGCTACCGACATCACCGAAGAAAAAGCTCGTCCCAGATCCACCAGCTCCGACGACTTCGTGTTGCAAAAGAAAAAGCCGAAGAAGACCCCGAAGATTCGCCCGTCTACGCCGCCACCCACGGACAACGGATTCCAGGCCGTGAAACCCTACACCGACAGCCCTGAAGCAATGGAGCAGACGACACAAGAGGACACCAGGGAGAATGTGCCTCCAGTAATCCTTCGTCAGAAGGAGAACTGGGTCGCGTTCTCCCGACAAGTGGACCGACAACGGATCGCCTTCACGAGAGCCAAGGCCTTCTGCGAGGGAATCCGGATTCAGCCTGCCTCACTCCAGGACAGAGACAGGCTGATGAGGTATATGGATAAGTGTGGTACAGGATGAAGCAGCAAGGACGTCCGATCCCGGTCGTGATGGTAGAGCTGACGACCGAGGAAGATAACAACAAGATCCGGGAGGTGAAGCACGTCGCCCGCCTCCGCGTGACTGTAGAGTATTCGCGGCGGAAATCTGGCATCGGGCATTATCACCAGTGTCAAGGTTTCCGTCACGCACAGCGTTGCTGCAGGGCGACAGCACGCTGTGTAAAGTGCGCCGAAGATCACCACTCCAATAAATGCACGAAACCCCATACAGACCGGGCTAAGTGAGTTAACTGTGGTGGGAACCACCCCGCTAGCTACAGGGGCTACCCGAAGTTCCCTCGGCCTCGACAACGGAAGAAGACGGAAGTACCACAGCGACCGAAGAGGACACCGCCGACGTAGGCGTCTTCTTCAACCCGGACCGGCGTCAGTTACGCCCGAGCGACAGCAGGCAAGGTTGAGACGGCGGAAGTACCGAGAACGGCTCCCTCCGCTGTCGTTACCCCGCCTGCCCAACCCGCCTTAGGGTTTGGAGGCATATTGGGCCTCCTCGGAGGTCTCGATATGGAGAAGGCCCTACCTGTCATCCGTAAGATGGCAGCGGCGCTCGTTCAGGCGCAAACTGCGATGAAGCTGTGGGTAGTGATCCTCACGCACGGTTCAGAGGTGGTTGCCCTTTTCGGGTAATCATACAAAGGTCCGGAACGAAGATGGGTGCCCTAGCTAAGTATATAGTATCGACAATTTATTAATTCGGTTCTATTAACACCGATAATGTATTCACACAACTAACACATGTTTCTATTTATTTCAGATACTCAGAGCACCAACAGCATCAGCCACAACCGAGCGACAACAGGACAGTCCACACAACAACCACACCACCAACAGCATCACCAACCACTACAACGCTTTTTTTTGAAATACCACAAATCTCAACACAATCACGAATCCCAACGACCACGCAATCCACGTGCTGAAGAGGATGAATAATCCTGAGCAGCGCACCACCAATAATACACAATACAATATTACTTATTTTATTTTACTATTTTATTATATCTTGTAATATGTATTGTAAATACTATATAATGTTATGTACTATAAAAATTTTAATAAACTTTGTTGAACTTGAACTTGATGTTTATTGTAATGTAACGTAACTAAAACTACTACTAATGGTTATTTAAGCTGTATCAGCAAATATTTTTTATATACTTGTATTCATTGAATTATTAGGGTTTGTAAAACTAATAGCACTTAAATGCAGACATATTATTATTTAATGTTCTAACTACAAAAAATAAATAAACCTATAAAATATTCTTATCTAGCAACAGTTTTCTATGCGTATTACGTTATACGTAATGTGATCAAAGTACAATGTAATTTCTATTTATCACAGTTTTTTTAGTTGATAGTGAACTTGAAATCATTGCTCGATTACGCGTAATCTAAAATGTTATCTCTTATTTCTAGTCATAGCACTACATTCGACCCACCATAACAATACTACTTTACAAAACATCTTTAATAGCACAAGATTCCCTTTACATTTTTCTGTGTAAAATACTTCCCTGGTTCAACGTGTATTTTGCTTTCTTCCAAATATTGGATAACGCTGCTTAAACTACCACAATTCCACGGATTGTAATTAAAATATAGTTCCTCCAGGAACTGCGCTTCCTCTAGAAGCTCAATCACGTTAATATCTGCAATTAAATTTCTCTCAAACCTGAGTACTTCAACAGCAGTTGTTCTTAACACACTTCCATTTACTTGCCTTAGGAAATTATTAGATACATCCAAATATTGTAATTCTGTGTTGTTATCAAACAACCCGAGTTGTAGCTCATGAAGATTGTTGGATTCTAAATTAAGGGTTTCTAAACCAATCTGATTTTGAAGTAGAGTATGCGGTAATTGATCAAGATTATTGTAACTTAAATCTAAGGAAGATAAATGTGTTAAATAAATAAATATGTCTGCTTGTAAAGCGTTTAAAGAATTTCCACCTAAATTAAGTTTACGTAAATTTTCTAGTCCATAAAAAAGATCTCTGGTAAGGCTTTGTAGTTTATTCCAACTTAAAACTAATTCTTCCAGATATATCAAATTGTGAAAAATAAAATTTTCTAATAATGTCAATTTATTAGCGCCTAAATCCAACATCGTTAGAGAATTCAAATATTTGAATACAGTAGGATCTATTTCCGTGATGTTATTGTTAAAAAGGCTT